>CM038597.1:6819819-6996275 GCA_021533255.1 Ceriops tagal | reverse complement strand
TTTTTTTTTCTCTTGCTGGTGGTTATTTCTCACGGGTTTCTCTCTCTTGCCGTCACAAGATTTTCTCCTTGTCATGTCGTCCGTTTCTCTCTCACCGTCCAGCAGGGTTTTCTCTCTCATCGTCCAGTCGTGTTTTCTCTATTATACCATGTAGGTTGTTTGGCCGTGTACCCTCTTTGCCGTCCACACCTATTTGGCCGTTCACCTCTTTTCTCTCTTCTGAGGTTGGGTTTTGCCGTTTAGGGTCTTCTCTCTTTCAACCGGTGGTGAGTGTTGCCGTGTAGGGTTTTCTCTCTTGCAAAGTTGTGTTTTTGCCGTTTGCACTTGTTTTGCCAAGAGTTCTAGTGTTTTGCTGTCTACCACACTTATGTCTTCCAAGGTCTTGGTTTATATACTCTCTTCCATGAAAATCCTAGTAGGGCTTACTATATTGTGATTTACTTTCTTGCCCCTCCATGTGGCTTTACTTTCTTGCCCCTCCATGTAGCTTCAAATTACTTGCACACTTAAATCTAGTTGACAGCAATTACAACCCATACAAAGCTGTGGGAACAACAATCTCCCCCTTTGTAATTGTTGGCAACACTCATAACAAAAACCATTATGCAACAATTACAACTCCCCCTTTCTTAACAGCTCCCCCTGCACTATTGCTTCTCTCCCCCTTTGCCAACCAATTACAAATTTAAAAAACCTGCAAAGTAGAGATGGAGGATTCACCTGAACTTCAGGCTTGAGGAGGCATTTGCACAATAGACTCATTCTGTGCTTTTCAAATAGCTCTGTGGACAGAGGTTTAGTTAGAATATCGGAGATTTGATCTTTAGTACCAACATACTCCAATTGAATTATGCCCTCTTCCACTTGATCCTTGATAAAGTGATACTGGATGTCAATATGCTTGCTCCTTGAATGTTGAACTGGATTCTTGCTGAGATCAATTGCACTTTGATTATCATAAAGTACACTCACTGGTAACTTCACTTCAACAACCAAATTGGTCAATTGTCTTTGCATCCATATCACCCGTTTTCCTTTAGAGCATGCTGAGCAGACATACTCCCTCTCTCTCTTGAGGTCAGGAATGTCTCTGATTGCATGAGTAGTGGTCAGCTTCCTTATGTTCTTCTGTGTTAAGTGTCCCAACCTCCTATGTCAGAGTTGATTTTCTTCTTCTTTTGTAAGTAAATAGCTGTTTTTCTTGTCCTCATCATTCACATATAAATTTCCAGCTGTTCATTTCCTGGCTATAACAGTATTGCCTTTTTTACTCTTTACTTGGCAACCTGTTTTTGTGAATCACTTTATGGTCTTCGTTCCATAGCTGGCTAACAGATGCTAGATTATATCTGAGTCCTTCAACATGCAGAACATCTTTTAGCTTTCCTTTTCCAATATTTACTGACCCCTGACCACTAATGTTGAGTGAATCATCATTGCCAAACTTGACTCTGCCTTCTCTTGACTTGTTTAGCTTTGATAATTACTCTTATCTCCTGTCATGTGTGAAGTGCATCCACTATCAAGGATCCACTGCTTATCCTTGTAGTCAGCCTTTAGTGCAATTTTAGCTATATTAGCTACCTCCCTTTTTGCTTTATATTCTTTCCTTTGAACTAGCTTAAAGATAGCTTTTTCCTTTTTCTCAGCTTTGACTACACCAATTGTTTTTACTGTGCCATCGAGTGCCTTCTCTTGCTCAGGGAGAAGTGTCATGCATCTCTTGGCATTATGGCCATCCTGTCCGCACCTTTCACACTGCTCCAAGTCTGCCAATACAGCAAACTTATTCTTTGAAACCACTAGTTTGGGCTTCCACCAACACTCCTTGTCAGCGTGTCCTTGCTTTGTATAGTATGTGCAAGAACTCACGACAGGTGTTCTCTAAATTTTGTATTGTCTCCCCCTGTATGCAGCATCGTATCTTCTCGAGTGGGAGACATATATTGGCCTTCTCCACCAGCAGTTACTCGCCTTATGACCCCAAACTCCACAATAAAGACAGTGACCTTGAAACTGCCTCTTCTTGGGTCTAATCACAGCTTGTTTTCTTTTGTTCATTACTTGCTGTGTAGGCAACGTAGCTGGCTTCTTTGCTTGTGTGACTTTCATTTCAGTCACCTTCTTCTCCTTCTTCTATTCAACCGTAGCCCTTTGCTGGCTGACCTTCTTTTCTTCATTTTTGTTTGCCACCCTAGGTTGCTTCTTCAAATCCTCTTTATTCTCAGCTATCTTCTCCTGAGTCACAACCCTCTCTTTCAACTTCTGTGGCACATTCTTATTATCTTTAGGCAATGCAGCCTCAGATTGCTGCACTTTCTCTTCATTCTTCTTTTCTCTTGCAGAACTTGTTTCTCCTATCATTTCAAGCTTCTGCACATTCTCTTCACTCCCTTTGAGTTGTTGCTGAAGTCTCAGCAACTCTTTCTCCATTCCTTCAATTTTTGAAGTCCAGATTCGCAAAGTTCTGAATTTGCGTAGTTTCGGATTCACACAGTTCCGGATTCGCACAGTTCCGGATTTGCATAGTTCTAGTTTCGTAGAGTTCTAGATTCGCGTAGTTCCAAATTTGCAGAGTTCCAGATTCGCATATTTCCAGATTTGCACAGTTTCGAATTCGCAGAGTTCCGAATTTGTAGGGTATTAGGTTGGCAGAGTTCCAGATTCGCATAGTTCCGGATTCGCAGAATTCTGGATTCACATGGATTTGCGTAGTTTTGGATTTGCAGAGTTTTGGATTCCCATAGTTTTGGTTTCGCAGAGTTCTGGATTCGCATAGTTCCGGTTTCATAGAGTTTTAGATTCACGTAGTTCCAGTTTCGCAATGTTCCGGATTTGCATTGTTCCAGAATCGTAGAGTTCCAGATTCACGTGGAGTCTTGTAGTTTCAGTTTCGCAGAGTTTCAAATTCGCGTAGTTCCAATTTTGCAGAGTTTTGGATTTGGGTTGATCTGGATTTGTAGAGATCTAGATTCATGTGGATTCATGTAGTTCCAATTTCGCAGAGTTCTGGATTCGCGTAGTTCGGTTTCGCAGAGTTCCAGATTCGCGTAGTTCTCGATTCACAAAGTTCCAGATTCGCGTTGTTCCAGATTCGTAGAGTTCCAGATTCACATGGATTCGCGTAGTTCTGGTTTTGTAGAGTTCTGGATTCGTAGAGTTCTAGATTCGCGTTGTTCCGAATTCGCAGAGTTCTGAATTCGAGTAGTTCCAGATTCGTGTAGTTCCAGATTCGCACAGTTCTGGAGTCGCATTGATTTGCGTAGTTCTAGATTCGCAGCATTCCGGATTCCCGTAGTTCCAGTTTCACAACGTTCTGGATTTGCGTTGTTCTGGATTCGTAAAGCTGCGGATTCATGTAGATTCATGTAGTTACGGTTTCGCAGAGTTCCGAATTCCCATGGTTCCATTTCGCAGAGTTTTAGATTTGCGTAGTTCTAGAATCGCAGAGTTCCGGATTCGCGTATTTCCGGTTTTACAGAGTTCCAGATTTGCATAGTTCCAGTTTCGCATAGTTCCGGATTCATGTGGATTCGTGTTGTTTCAGATTCGCAAAGTTCCGGATTCGCGTAGTTCCGACTTTGCGGACTTCTGGATTCGCGTTGTTCCAGATTGGCATAGTTTCGGATTCGTGTAATTCTAGTTTCGCAAAGTTCCGGATTCGCGTAATTTCGGGTTCGCAGAGTTCCAAATTTGTGTAATTCTAGTTTCGCAAAGTTTCAAATTCGTAGTGTTCCGGATTCACGTACATTTGCGTAGTTCCGGATTCGTAAAGTTTCAGATTTGCATAGTTTCGGATTCGCACAGTTTCGGATTTGCGTAGTTCTGGTTTCACAGAGTTCTAGATTTATGTAGTTCTGGTTTCGTAGAGTTCCGGATTCGCAGAATTCCGGATTCACGTGGATTCGCATAGTTCTGGATTCGCAGAGTTCCGAATTCGCGTATTTCTAGATTTGCACAGTTTTGAATTCGCAGAGTTCCGAATTCGCAGAATACTGGATTTGTAGAGCTTCGGATTCTCAAAGTTCTGGATTCACATGGATTTGCGTAGTTCTGGATTTGCAGAGTTTCGGATTCCCGTAGTTCTAGTTTCGCAAAGTTCCGGATTTGCATAGCTCCGGTTTCGCAGAGTTTTAGATTCGCATAGTTCCAGTTTCGCAGTATTCTAGATTTGCGTTGTTCTAGAATCGTAGAGTTCCGGATTCACGTGGAGTCTTGTAGTTCCGGTTTCACAGAGTTCCAAATTCATGTAGTTCTGGATTCAAGTTGATCTAGATTCGTAGAGTTCTGGATTCACGTGGATTCATGTAGTTCCAGTTTCGCAAAGTTTCGGATTCGCGTAGTTCTGGTTTCGTAGAGTTCCAGATTCGCGTAGTTTTCGATTCGCAGAGTTCCAGATTCGCGTTGTTCTGGATTCGTAGAGTTCCGGATTCACATGGATTTGCGTAGTTCCGGTTTTGTAGAGTTCTGGATTGGCTTTGTTCCGAATTTGAGTAGTTCCAGATTCGCATAGTTCCGAATTTGTGTAGTTCCGGATTCGCACAATTCCGAAGTCGCGTGGACTTGCGTAGTTCTAGATTCCAGCATTCCGGAATCCTGTAGTTCCGGTTTCGCAGAGTTTTGGATTCACGTAGTTCTGGTTTCGCAGAGTTCCAAATTCACGTAGTTCCAGTTTTGCAAAGTTCTGGATTTACATTGTTCTAGATTCGTAGAGCTCCGGATTCATGTGGATTCATGTAGTTCCAGTTTCACAGAGTTTTGGATTTGCGTAGTTCTAATTTCGTAGAGTTCTAGATTCGCAGAGTTCCCGCTTTATGTTGTTCTGGATTCGCAGAGTTCCAGATTCGCGTAGTTCGAGATTTGCAAATTTTCAGATTTGCGTAGTTCTGGTTTCGTAAAGTTCCTGATTCACATAATTCCAATTTCACAGAGTTTTGGATTTGCGTTGTTCCGGATTCACGTAGTTTCATTTTTGCAGAGTTCCAGATTTGCGTAGTTCTAGTTTTGCAGACTTCTAGATTCGCATTGTTCCGGATTCACAGAGTTCCGGATTCATGTGGATTCGCGTAATTCCAATTTTGCAAAGTTTCAAATTTGCGTAGTTTTAGTTTCGCAAAGTTCCGGATTCGCATTGTTCTGGATTCGTGGAGTTACTAATTCACGTGGATTCACGTAGTTCCGAATTTGCAGAGTTTTAGATTTGCGTGGGTTCCAAATTCGCGTAGTTCCCGATTAGCAGAGTTCCAAATTTGCGTTGTTCCAGATTCGTAGAGTTCCAAATTCACGAGGATTCGCGTAGTTCCAGTTTTGCAGAGTTCTAGATTCGTAGAGTTCTGGATTCGCATTGTTCCTAATTTACAGAGTTTCGAATTTGAGTAGTTCCGGATTCGCACAGTTCTAGAGTCGTATGGATTTGTGTAGTTCTAGATTCATTGCATTCCGGATTCCCGTAGTTCCAGTTTCGTAGAGTTCCAAATTCGAGTAGTTCCAGTTTCGCAGAGTTCCACATCGCGTAGTTCTAGTTTCGCAGAGTTCTGGATTTGCGTTGTTCTGGATTCGTAAAGCTCCGGATTCATGTGGATTCATGTAGTTCTGGTTTCACAGAGTTCCGGATTCACGTAGTTCCAGTTTCACAGAGTTCCAAATTCGCATTGTTCCGAATTCGCAGAGTTTCGAATTTGAGTAGTTTCAGATTCGCACAGTTCTGAATTCGTGTAGTTTCGGATTTGCACAATTCCGGAGTTGCGTGGATTTGCATAGTTCTAAATTCATAGCATTCCAAATTCCCGTAGTTCCAGTTTCACAGAGTTCCGGATTCCCGTAATTCCGGTTTCGCAGAGTTCCAGATTTGTGTAGTTCCAGTTTCACAGAGTTCTGGATTTGCATTGTTCTGGATTCGTAGAGCTTTAGATTCATGTGGATCATGTAGTTCCAGTCTCGCAGGGTTCCAGATTCGCGTTATTCCAGTTTCGCAGAGTTCCAGATTCGCGTAGTTCTGGAATCGCAGAGCTCCGGATTCACGTAGTTCTGGAATCGCAGAGTTCCAGATTCACGTATTCCGGTTTCACAGAGTTCTAGATTTGCGTAGTTCCAGTTTCTCATAGTTCCAGATTTACATGGATTCGTGTTGTTTTGGATTCGCAGAGTTCCGGATTCGCATAGTTCCAAATTTGTGGACTTCCGGATTCACGTTGTTCCAGATTGGCACAGTTCTGGATTCACGTAGTTCCAGTTTCGCAGAGTTTCAAATTTGTGTAATTCTAGTTTCGCAGAGTTTCAGATTCGCAGTGTTCTGGATTCACGTGCATTTGTGTAGTTCTGGATTCGTAGAGTTCCAGATTCGCGTAGTTCGAGATTCAGAAATTTTCAGATTCGCGTAGTTCCGGTTTCGTAAAGTTCCCGATTCACGTAGTTCTAGTTTCACAGAGTTTTGGATTTGCGTTGTTCCGGATTCGTAGAGTTCCGGATTCACGTAGTTTCATTTTTGCAGAGTTCCAGATTTGCGTAGTTCTAGTTTTGTAGACTTCTGGATTCACATTGTTCCGGATTCATGTGGATTCGCGTAATTTCGGTTCGCAAATTTTCAAATTTGCGTAGTTCTAGTTTTGTAGACTTCTGGATTCGCATTGTTCCGGATTCGCAGAGTTCCAGATTCATGTGGATTTGCGTAATTTCGGTTTCGCAAAGTTTCAAATTTGCGTAGTTCTAGTTTCGCAAAGTTTCGGATTCGCATTGTTCTAGATTCGTGGAGTTACTAATTCACGTGGATTCACGTAGTTCCGAATTTGCAGAGTTTTAGATTTGAATGGGTTGGTCTAATTCCGAATTCGCAGAGTTCTGGATTCACGTGGATTCGTGTAGTTCTGGTTTCACAGAGTTTTGGATTCGTAGAGTTTTGGATTCACATGGATTCATGTAGTTCCAGTTTCGCAGAGTTCCAAATTCACATAGTTTCGGTTTGGCAGAGTTCCAGATTCGCGTAGTTCCCGATTAGCACAGTTCCAAATTTGCGTTGTTCCGGATTCGTAGAGTTCTGAATTCACGTGGATTCACGTAGTTCCAGTTTTGCAGAGTTCTAGATTCGTAGAGTTCTGGATTCGCATTGTTCCTAATTTGCAGAGTTTCAAATTCGAGTAGTTCCGGATTCGCACAGTTCCGGATTCGTGTAGTTCCAGATTTGCACTATTCTGGAGTCGCGTGGATTGGCGTAGTTTTAGATTCACTGCATTCTGGATTCCTGTAGTTCCAGTTTCGCAGAGTTCTAGATTTGAGTAGTTCCAATTTCACAGATTTCCACATTCGCGTAGTTCTAGTTTTGCAGAGTTCTGGATTTGCGTTGTTCTGGATTCGTAGAGCTCTGGATTCATGTGGATTCATGTAGTTCCGGTTTCACAGAGTTCTAGATTCGTGTAGTTCCAGTTTCGCAGAGTTTCAGATTCGCATTGTTCCGAATTCGCAGAGTTTCGAATTCGAGTAGTTTCAGATTCGCACAGTTCTAAATTCATGTAGTTTCAGATTTGCACAATTTCGGAGTCGCGTGGATTTGCATAGTTCTAAATTCACAGCATTCCAAATTCCCGTAGTTCCGGTTTCGCAGAGTTCCGGATTCCCGTAATTCCGGTTTCGCAGAGTTCCAGATTCGTGTAGTTCCAATTTTGCAGAGTTCTGGATTTGCGTTGTTCTGGATTCGTAGAGCTCTGGATTCATGTGGTTTCATGTAGTTCCGGTTTCACAGAGTTCCAGATTCGTATTGTTCCGAATTCGCAAAGTTTCGAATTCGAGTAGTTTCAGATTCGCACAATTCTGAATTCGTGTAGTTTCGGATTTGTACAATTCCGGAGTCGCGTGGATTTGCATAGTTCTCAATTCACAGCATTCCAAATTCCCGTAGTTCCAGTTTCGCAGAGTTCTGGATTCCCGTCGTTCCGTTTCACAGAATTCCAGATTCGCGTAGTTCCAGTTTCGCAGAGTTCTGGATTTGCGTTGCTCTAGATTCATAGAGCTTCGGATTCATGTGGATTCATGTAGTTCCAGTTTCGCAGAGTTTCGGAGTCGCGTTGTTCCAGATTCGCATAGTTCTGGAATCGCAGAGTTCCAGATTCACATATTTCCGGTTTCACAGAGTTCCAGATTTGCGTAGTTCCAGTTTCATATAGTTCTGGATTTGCATGGATTCGTGTTGTTTTGGATTCGCAGAGTTCCGGATTTGCGTAATTCCAAATTTGCGGACTTCCGGATTCGCGTTGTTCCAGATTGGCACAGTTCCGGATTCATGTAGTTTTGGTTTCGCAGAGTTCCAGATTCGCGTAGTTCTGGTTTCGCAGAGTTCCGAATTCGCGGTGTTCTGGATTCACGTGCATTTGCGTAGTTCTACATTCATAGAGTTTCGGATTTGCGTAGTTTCAGATTCGCATAGTTCTGGATTCGCGTAGTTCTAGTTTCGCAGATTTCTGGATTCGCGTTATTCCAATTTCGCAATGTTCCAGATTTGCATTGTTTTAGTTTTGCAAAGTTTCAGATTCACGTAGATTCGCGTAGTTTTGGATTCGCAGAGTTCCGAATTCGCGTAGTTCTAAATTTGCAGAGTTCCGGATTCGCATATTTTCAGATTTGCACAGTTTTGAATTTGCAGATTTCTGAATTTGCAAAGTATTGGATTTGTAGAATTCCGAATTCGCATAGTTTTGGATTCACAGAGTTTTGGATTCGCAAAGTTTCAGATTCTGGTAGTTCTGGTTTCGCAGATTTCTGGATTCGCATAGTTTCGATTTCGCAGAGTTTTAGATTCGCGTAATTCCAGTTTCATAGTGTTCCGGATTTGCATTGTTCCAGAATCGTAGAGTTCCGAATTCACATGGAGTCTTGTAGTTCCGATTTCGCAGAGTTCCAAATTCGCGTAGTTCTAGTTTCGCAGAGTTTTGGATTTGAGTTGATCTGGATTCGTAGAGTTCCGAATTCATGTGGATTCATGTAGTTCCAATTTTGCAGAGTTCCGGATTCACATAGTTCCCGATTCGCAGAGTTCCAGATTTGCGTTGTTCCGGATTGATGTGGATTCGCGTAGTTCCGGTTTCCCAGAGTTCTGGATTCGTAGAGTTCTTGTTGTTCCCACAACCTTGTATGGGTTGTAATTGTTGTCAACTAGACTTAAGTGTGCAAGCAGAAGTGACTCATTCAAGCATTCAAGGGATGAGTTTTTTAGTAGAAAGAAAAGAGCAAGGAAAATAAATTAAGAAGGAGGATAATGCTGAATTTTGAATGGAACAGTAATATAAAGCTACATGTTCCATCGATAAGGGAAGAGATGACACACCAACGAACAAGAGCATCCCAAAGGTGTGAAATGACCGAGTGAGCAAACCTAGCATCCCGAAGCTGTGAAACATGTGACTGAAACAACAAACCCCTGGAAAGTGTGTGACGGTGAAAGCAGATCCGTGAGACGTGAAACAAATGGAGGAGTGCAGTGGAACCGTATAGCAAAGCGAATGCAAACCAGAAACGTGCGTGAGGCGTGAGACCAGCGAAGTGGATGCAAACCAGAAACGTGCATAAGGCGTGAGACCAGCAAAGCGGATGCAAACCAGAAAAACTAGAAGCTGGGATCTACTTGTGGTTTTTCACATCAGAAAAACTAGAAGCTGAAGGTAGGCTGAGAGACGTGAACCAGAAAAACCAGAAGCTAGAGGCAGGCCGAGAGACGCGAAATGGCAGACCAGAAGCGTGAGGCATTCCATGAGGCGTGAAACGATAGACCAGTAGCGTGAGGCAGGCCGTGAGATGTGAAAAGGAAAACCTAAAGTATGAGTACAGGCCGTGAGACGGTGAGACGGTGAGACCAGGAGTTGGGTGAGACAACCTAGAGAAGAAATTTGGTGTAGCATTTGAGAGAACTCAACGTATTTCCAGATTTCTTCAAGAGATGTTAGAGAGAGTTTTGGTGATCTTCCAAGCGGTAGTGAAGCAGCCTATTCAAATCAATCAAAGGCAACACAAGTTAGAAGAAGGGTAGACACAGTAAGTGACACTCTTTGTATTGTGATTGCTTTGTATTTGCAATAGTGAAAGGAGTAAAAGACTAAGACATCTATTGTAATCATAGGGAATACCACACTGGTGTTCTCAAGTATAGTGGATTGTCTCGGTAGAGGAAGAATCCCTACCACCGTGGACTACGTCACATTGACAGAACCACGTAAATCTCTCGTGTCCTTGCTTTGGATTTACATTCTACGTTTTGAATTGAGTTGTGAACGCAGCTAAAGAATCATTAAACCCATAACCTAAAGGAAGACCTAATCAAGAACAACCGATTCGTCTAATAGGCAAGGTGTTTGAAAGGTAACTTTGGGGACTATTGTGACTAGTAGGTAACAATAGATCTACCTTAGTTGAACTGAGAAAGAGTTCATTTCTGAGAAGAGATTGAAGTTGTTCACCTATCAATTAAAAAGAAGGGGTGTAATACGGATTCACCCCCCTCTCAGTATTACAGACTAGTAGATCCTAGGGTGAAGTAGGGAATTTCAATTGGTATCAGAGCACAGGTTCACCAGTTTGAAGCTTAATAGCTTGGTGTACTAGTTTGAAGGGTTTCAAAAGTTTTAACTTGTTCAGCGTACTGAGAAAAGGATGCCGGTACCAGCACTAGCACTACTTACAGCAAGAAGGTTCCAATCTTCAATGGAACCAACTACCATATGTAGAGAGCGAGAATGCAGGTGGTATTTGCAACCATGGGCATAAATGTGGTGAAATCTGTACCAAAGGGATATGAGCCTCCAAAAGAAGATAGAGATCCAACCCCAGACGAATTAAGGCCATTTGAGATCAATAGGAAGGCCTTAAATGTCATCATTTCAGCATTGACTGATGGTGAATATGCTAAAGTTATGGACTGCAAATCTGCTAAGGAGATGAAGGACAGATTGCAAAAGGTCTATGAAGGTGACGGTAGAATGAAGGAGGCCAAGTTTCAAGTTTTCAAGGTGAGATATGAATCCCTCAGAATGCAGAAGAATGAGACAGTCCAAGAGTTCTTCACCAAGGTTATTGATGTTGTAAACGACCTTAGAAGTCATGGGAAGAATAAGAAGGACTCATCTATTATGAAGAAAATTCCGAGAATTCTACCTGAGAGGTTTGCCTCAAAGGTGGCAGCTATAGAGGAGAGTAGAGATCTCAATTCTATGTCACTGTATGATCTCCAGTGCAATCTCATTACATATGAGATAAGAATAAAGTCAACTGAAAGCTCCTTATCATCAAAGCTACCAAAGAAGGCAGCTTTCAAAGCTATGAGACACTTGAAGATAAGAGAAGAGGAAGAATCATCCAGTGAGGATGATGATGATGATGAGGAAGAAAGTGAAGGTGAAGTGTTGGCTTACTTCACAAGGAAATTCAAAAAGGGGTCTAAGAAGGGAAAAGGACAGTTGTCCTTGAGATGTTATTGTTGTGGGCAGACTGGACACTTTGCTTCTCAGTGCAAAGTGAAACTTGATGATGAAGATGAGGATGGTGATGATGAGCAGAATTCAAAATGGAGAAGACCATCATTCAAGTTAAGGAAGTCCAGTAAGAAGACTGCTAACCCCCAAAAGAAGAAGAGAGGCTCATTCAAGAGTTATGTGAGCCAAACAAAAGAAGCCGATGAGGAGGAAGATGTAGACTCATCAAATGAGCATGCCTTTATGGCATTAGATCGATGTGGTAGTTCAACCTCTGAAAAGGAAGAGGAGATGGATGAAGAAGAATCAGATCTTGAAGCTGAGTTAGAAGCAGCTTCAAAGGAGATAATCAGAAGGGGCAGAACCATAAGAAGGTTGGAGGCCCATATAAAACAAGTTGAAGCAAAGATTGAGGAAGCAGAAAGTCCAAAGGATGAAACAAGGGCTGAACATATTGACTTGAAGAGAAGATTTGAAGAACAAATCAAAATATGTGAAGACCTTACTATAGAGCTTGGCTCAAGGACTTCAACAATTGAAGAAATGGAGATAGAGTTGCTGAGACTTCAGCAACAACTCAAAAAGAGTGAAGAGAGCTTACAGAAGTTTGAAGTGATAAGAGAAACAAGCTCTGCAGGAGAAAAGAAGAATGAAGAGAAAGTGCAGCAATCTGATGCTGCACTGCCTAAAGAGAATGAGACTTTGCCATAAAAGTTGAAAGAGAAGGTTGTGACTCAGGAGAAGATAACTGAAGAAGAGAAGACGGTTATCAAACCAAAGCTAGGGTCAAAAATGATGTATGTGGTTAAAGAGCAGCAGCCCATAGCTGCTACATCTCAGAAAGAAAAGACTGATCAGCTAGGAACAGTGAAGGCTGAAAATAAAAAAGATTTGAAGAAGCAACCTAGGGTTGCACACAAAATTAAAGAAAAGAAAGTCAGCTAGCCAAGGGCAATGGCTGAACAGAAGAAGGAGAAGAAGGTGGCTGAAATGAAAGCCACACAAGCAAAGAAGCAAGCAACCTTGCCTACACAGAAAGTAATGAACAAAAGAAAACAAGCTGTGATTAAACCCAAGAAGAGGCAGTTTCAAGGTTACTGTCTTTATTGTGGAGTTTGGGGTCATAAAGCAAGTAAATATTGGTGGAGAAGGCCAGCATACGTCTCCAACTTAAGAAGATCTGATGTTGCATACAGGGGGAGACAATACAAAATTCAGAAGAGAACACCTGTCGTGAGTTCTTGCATATACTGTAAAAGTAAAGACACACTGACAAGGATTGCTGGTGGAAGCCCAAACCAGTGGTTTCAAAGAACAAGTTTGTCATATTGGCAGACTTGGAACAGTGCGAAAGGTGCGGGCAGGATGGCCATAATGCCAAGAGATGTATGACACTTCTCCCTGAGCAAGAGAAGGCACTCAATGACACAGTGAAAGCAACTGGTACAATCAAAGCTAAGAAAAAGGAGAAAGCTATCTTCAAGCCAGTTTAAAAGAAGGAATATAAAGTTAAAAAGGAGGTGGCTAATATAGTTGAAATTGCACTAAAGGCTGACTACAAGGATAAGCAGTGGATCCTTGATAATGAATGCACTTCACACATGACAGGAGACAAGAGTAAATTATCAAAGCTGAATAAGTCAAGAGAAGGCAAAGTCAAGTTTGGCAATGATGATTCACTCAACATTAGTGGTCAAGGGTCAGTAAATATTGGAAAAGGAAAGCTAAAAGATGTTCTGCACGTTGAAGGACTCAGATATAATCTAGCATCTGTCAGCCAACTATGCAATGAAGACCATAAAGTGATATTCACAAAAACAAGTTGCCAAGTAAAGAGTAAAGAAGGCAATATTGTTGCATCCGGGAAGAGAATAGCTGGAAATTTATATGTGATTCATGAGGACAAGACAAGCAGTTGTTTACTTACAAAAGAAGAAGAAAATCAACTCTGGCATAGGAGGCTGGGACACTTAACACAGAAGAACATGAGGAAGCTGACCACTACTCATGCAATCAAAGACATTCCATACCCCAAGAGAGATTGGGAGTATGTCTGCTCAGCATGCTTTAAAGGAAAATAGGTCAGGAAGTAGTATAAGACCAAAAAATTCAGTTCTGAAGCAGTGCTTGACATTGTACATACTAATTTGTGTGGGCTAATGAGAACAAAAGGGTTGAATGGTGAGAGGTACTTCATCTTGTTTTTTGATGATTATTCTAGAAGGACCTACATCATGCACCTCAAACACAAGTCAAAAGTTTTGAAATGCTTCAAGAGATACAGAAGACTGGTTGAAAATGAGAGTGGAAAGAAGATCAAAGTATTGAGGTCAGATCAAGGTACTAAATTTACAAATGGAACTTTTGAAGATTACCTTGAGAAGCATGGAATTCACCATCAGATGGCAGCAGCAAGAACACCTCAACAGAACAGGGTGGTAGAGAGGAAAAATTAGAGCTGTGGTTGAAATGGCAAGAACTCTACTGCTGAAATCCAAGTTTCACACAAGATTTTGGATAGAAGCAACATTTACAGCCGTGCACCTACTAAATAGAGTTTTACTAAGGCCCAATACTGATAAGACTCCATATGAGCTATGGAGTGGGAAGAAAAAAACAACCAAGTATCTTAGAATCTTTGGCAGCCCATGTTTTGTGAAGAACAAGGAGCAAAACTTGGGAAAATTCCATGCTAGGTTAGATGGAGGCATCTTTGTGGGATACTTAGCAAAGACAAAAGGTTACAGAGTTTTTTTGCATAAACTGGGAAAAGTGGTCACTTCCAGTGATGTGAGAATAGATGAAAACTGGAAAATAATGCATAATGGAGAAGTTGAGGGCAGTGAAGAAGATGACTTCAAGATAGATGAAGAATCTAACCAACATGAAGAAGAGGGAAAAAAAAAAGTAAGTTCAGATTCAGAGAAGAGTGAGTCTGAAGATGAAGAAAGAGATTATCTTGCAACTAAGATTGTGTAAGATAGAAAGACAAAGAAGACATGGACCAGTGCTCATCAAGGAAATCAAATCATAAGTGACCCATCAACAGAAGTTAGAACAAGAAGAAGAATTGTGGGAGCTACTACTTTACTTTCACAAGTTGAACCTAAATCTGTTGAAGAGGCTGTACAAGACAAAGCCGGGGTCAAAGCTATCAATGAGGAGCTGGATCAAATCAAGAAGAATGAAACATGGGAGCTGGTTCCAAGACCCACGGACAAGAATGTCATAGGAACAAAATGGGTGTTTAGAAATAAACACAATAAAGATGGCAAGGTGGTGAGGAACAAGGCTAGGCTGGTTTGCAAAGGCTACACTCAGATAGAAGGAGTAAATGTTGATGAAACGTTTGCACCAGTAGCAAGGTTGGAAACTATCAGAATGTTTTTAGCTTTAGCAGCACATAAGAGGTATAAAGTTTACCAGATGGATGTTGATGAAACTTTTGCACCAGTAGCAAGGTTGGAAACTATTAGAATGTTCTTAGCTTTAGCAGCATATAAGAGGTATAAAGTTTATCAGATGGATGTGAAATCAGCCTTTCTGAATGGGCTCCTAAAAGAAGAAGTGTATATTGAACAACCCGATGGAGTACAAATCAGTGAGGATGAGACACACGTGTGCAAGCTGAAGAAAGCCTTGTATGGTCTTAAACAAGCCCCAAGAGCATGGTATAGTAGGCTGGATGCGTATTGGAGAAGGTTGAACTTTAGAAGAGGAACAGTTGATAATAACCTATATGTGTTCAATCAGAGAAAGGTCAGCTGATAACCATAGTATATGTAGATGACATCATCTTTGGAGGGGATCACTCTGAGCTATGCCAAGAATTGCACAGAAGATGAGTGAGGAATTTGAGATGTCATTGATTGGAGAAATGACTTACTTTCTTGGATTATAGATAAAATAGTGTGAAGAAGGTATTTTTATTTCTCAAACAAAATATGCCAAAGAGATGATGAAAAAGTTTGGCATGGAGGATAGCAGACCTATTAGCACCCCTACGACAGTAGGTTGCAAGTTAACAAAAGATCAGGAAGGAAGGAGTATAAGCCTTACAGAATACAGGAAGATGATAGGGAGCCTTCTGTACCTTACAGCATCAAGGCATGATCTCATGCAAGCTATGTGTATCGCCAGCAAATTTCAAGTTGATCCTAAGGAATCTCATGTGTTGGTAGTGAAAAGAATCCTGAGACACCTCAAAAGGACACTGGAAATGGGTGTATGGTATCCTGTCATGGATTCTGTAAAACTATGAGCATACACTGATGCAGACTGGGCAGGAAGTACAGATGACAGAAAATCAACCAGTGGCTGCAGCTTCTACTTGGGTTCAAAATGTGTTGCATGGCTAAGTAGAAAGCAAAACAGTTTTGCTTTGAGCACAGCAGAGGCTGAGTATATGGCTACTTGTGCAGCATGTACTCAGGTGATATGGATGCAAAGACAATTGGCCGATTTAGGTGTTGAAGTGAAGTTACCAGTGAGTGTACTTTGTGATAATCAAAGTGCAATTGATCTCAATAAGAATCCAATTCAACATTCAAGGAGCAAGCATATTGACATCCAGTATCACTTTATCAAGGATCAAGTGGAAGAAGGCACAATTCAGTTGGAGTATGTCGGTACTAAAGATCAAATCTCCGATATTCTAACTAAACCTCTGTCCATAGAGTTGTTTGAAAAGCACAGAATGAGTCTGTCTGTGCAAATGCCTCCTCAAGCTTGAAGTTTAGGTGAATCCTCCATCTCTACTTTGCAGGTTTTTCAAATTTGTAATTGGTTGGCAAAGGGGGAGAGAAGCAACAGTGCAGGGGGAGCTGTTAAGAAAGGGGGAGTTGTAATCCATCTGCTTCTGGATTATTACTCTAAGAAGATTATGAAGGACTGTTGCATAATGGCTTTCGTTGTGAGTATTGCCAACAATTACAAAGAGGGAGATTGTTGTTCCCACAGCCTCGTATGGGTTGTAATTGTTGTCAACCAGATTTAAGTATGCAAGCAGAAGTGACTCATTCAAGCATTCAAGAGATGAGTTTTTCAGTAGAAAGAAAAGAGCAAGGAAAATAAATTAAGGAGGAGGATAATGCTGAATTTTGAATGGAACAGTAATATGAAGCTACATAGAGGGGCAAGAAAGGAATTTTGTCATGGCTCCAGTAAGCCCTACTAGGGTTTTCATAGAAGGGAGTACATAAACCGGTAGAGCAAGAGAAAAAGTGGGGAAATTCACCACCAAGAGAGCCAAATCTGAAATTCACCACCCGAGAGAGAAAAGCAACCACCGAGAGAGCAAAACGTTGGAGAGAAACGGGAGAGCACACCACCGTAAGAGAGAAAGCCACCACCGTAAGAGTAGAAATTTGTGCAACCACAAAGAGAAGAAAACCGAAAACGGCAAAAAGGAGAGCACGGCAAGAGACCTTGAGAGAGAAAACCCTACAATAGAGAGGACACCACCGGCTGAAAAAAAAGAGTGATCAACAGCAAGAGAAAACGCACAGTGAGAGAAGACTCACGGTGAGAGGAGACGGCGCACCATTGGTGAGGGAAGAGACAGTGCACCATTGTTGAGAGAAGAGACAACGCACTATCGGTAAGGGAAAAGACAACACACCAATGGACAAGAGCATTCCAAAGGCGTGAAACGGCCGAGTGAGCAACCAAGCATCCCAAAGGTGTGAAACGGATGAGAGTATCTCGAATGTGTGAAACCCCTGGAAAGCGTGCGATGGTGAAAACAGATTTGTGAGACGTGAAACGGATGAAGGAGTGCAGTGGAACCGTGCAGCAAAGCGGATGCAAACCAGAAATGTGCGTGAGGCGTGAGACTAGCGAAGCGGATGCAAACCAGAAACGTGCATGAGGCGTGAGACCAGCGAAGCGGATGCAAACCAGAAAAACCAGAAGCTGGGGGCAGGCCAAGAGACGTGAACCAGAAAACCAAAAGCTGGAGGTAGGTCGAGAGACATGAACCAGAAAAACCAGAAGCTGGAGGCAGGCTGAGAGATGTGAACCAGAAAAACCAGAAGCTGAAGGCAGGCCGAGAGACGTGAAACGGCAGACCAGAAGCGTGAGGCAATCCATGAGGCGTGACACGACAAACCAGTAGCGTGAGGCAGGCCATGAGACGTGAAAAGGCAGACCTGAAGCGTGAGTACAGGCTGTGAGACAGTGAGACGGTGAGACCAGGAGTTGGGTGAGACAACCTAAAGAAGAAATTCAGTGTAGCATTTGAGAGAACTCAACATATTCCTAGATTTCTTCAAGAGAGGTTAGAGAGGGTTTTGGTGATCTTCCAAGCGGTAGTGAAGTAGCCTATTCAAATCAAACAGAGGTAACACAAGCTAAAAGAAGGGTGGACATAGTAAGTGACACTCTTTGTATTGTGATTGCTTTGTATTTGTAATAATGAAAGGAGTAGAAATTAAGACATCCATTGTAATCATAGGGAATACTAGACTAGTGTTCTCAAGTATAGTGGATTGTCTTGGTAGAGGAAGAATCCCTACCACCATGGAGTACGTCACATTGACGGAACCACGTGAATCTCTCGTGTCCTTGCTTTGGATTTACATTCTGTGTTTTGAATTGAGTTGTGAACGCAGCTAAAGAATCATCAAACCCATAACCTAAAGTCCCCAAAGTCACCTTTTAGACACCTTGCCTAACAGACAATTCGGATGTTCTTGTTTAGGTCTTCATTAGGTTATGGGTTGGCTGATACTTTAGCTGCGTTCACAACTCAATTCAAAACACAGAACGTAAAGCAAATTAAGGACACACAAGATTTACATGGTTCCCCCAACGTGACGTACATCCACGGTGGTAGGGACTCTCCCTCTACCGAGACTATCCACTATACCTGTAAATACAGGTTACAATGAATGTCTTTAATTCTCTGCTCCTTTCACTATTGCAATTACTGAGCAAGTACAATACAAAGAGTGTCACTTACTGTGTCTACCCTTCTTCTAGCTTGTCTTGCGGCTGTTGAATTGAAAGGCTGCTCCACTGCCGCTTAGAAGTTCACCGCAACGCTCTCTAACCTCTCTTGAGGAAGTCTGGAAATACGGTGAGTTCAATGCTTCACTAAATTCCTTCTCTACGTTGTATCACACAATTCCTGCTTTCACCGTTTTACGGTCTCACCCGTCTCCTTGTCTCACAGCTCGCCTGTTCGTTTCTCTCTCTCTCGCTGTCCAATCGAATTTCTCTCTCTTCCCACCAGATTTCTCTCTCTTTGTCCATCTTCGATTCTGCCAGTAGTTTCTCTCTCTTTGTTCAGTCGGATCTCTCTTACTGTCCAGCTAGATCTATCTCACCGTCCAATTGGATCTGATTTTGGCCATATCAACTCCTCTGTTTCGGTCGTCTTCTCTTTCTCTCTCTCAACGGTTGTTCTTTGTTGCCGTCGGTATCTCTCTCTTCTATGGCCGTTTGGTTTCTTCTTCCGTCGGTCTGCTTTTCTTCGTCCTGCCGTCCAGCCCCATCTAGCCGTAACGGGTTTTCTTTCCCGTTGACCCGTTTCTCTGTTTTTCCGACAGTCTGTTTCTCTCTCTACCATGTTGTCTCCTCACAGACTGCTGGTGTGCCGGTGGTGTGCCATTCCTCATGGGTTTCTCCCCTTCCGCCGGTTTGCTCCAATTTGGCCGTCGAGTTTCCCTTCTCCTTGTCGGATTTCTTCTCCTTCTGTCGTCAACTCGTTTTGCTCAATTCTTTTTCACTTTTTCGGTCGTCTTTCCCTCAATTGTTTCGACTGTCTACCCTATTCTCTTTGCCAACCACTCTGTCTCCTTTTTCGGCCGTCCACCTTTGCCGCCATTTTGCTTAATTTTTTGGTCGTCGATGGCTGCAGTTTCTCTCTCCTTCCCGTCAACGGCTGCTTAATTGTTTTGGCCATCCACCTTTGTTCTTCGTTCAGCCCGGCCGTCGACCATCTCTCTCCTTCCCATCGACGGATACCATTTTCTCTCTCTTTTCCAAGTGTTTGACAATTTCTCTCTCTAGGTTTTGCCCTGCCGGATACACTGTTCAATTTCCAACAATACTGTTCAATTTTCGACGACACTGTTCACTACGGCTACTCTTTTCTTTTGCAGGTGGTGTTCTTCTGTGTAGAGTTTGGTGTTCTCTTTGGTTGGTCGGTTGTCTAAGTTTTGCTGAATGCTCAATATTGCCGACACCCTGTTCTTTGTCTTCCAAGACCATTATATACTCTACTCCATGAAACCCTAATAGGGCTTATGCAGTGAATTTACTTTCTTGCCCTTCCGTGTGGTTTTACCTTTTTGCCCTTCCATGTGGCTTCAATTTACTTGCACACATAAACCTAGTTGACAACAATTACAACCCATACAAGGCTGTGGGAACAACATCTAGTTTTACAAAGTCCCGGATTCGCATTGTTCCGGATTCGCAGTGTTCCAGATTCGCGTGCCTTTGCGTAGTTCTGGATTCGCAGAGTTCTGAATTTGCATAGTTTCAGATTCGCATAGTTCCGAATTCGCGTAGTTCTAGTTTTGTAGAGTTCTGGATTCGCGTAGTTCTGGTTTCGCAGAGTTCCAGATTTGCGTTGTTTTAGTTTCGCAGAGTTTCGGATTCGCAGAGTTCCAGATTTGCATATTTCTAGATTTCCACAGTTTCGAATTCCCAGAGTTCCAAATTCGCAGAGTACTGGATTCACAGAGTTCTGGATTCGCGTAGTTCCAGATTTGCAGAGTTCTAGATTCACGTGGATTTGCATAGTTCTAGATTTGCAAAGTTTCGGATTCCCGTAGTTCTGGTTTCGCAGAGTTTCGAATTTGCATATTTCCGGTTTCGCAGAGTTTTCGACTCACGTAGTTCCAGTTTTGCAGTGTTCTGAATTCGCGTTGTTCCAGAATCGTAGAGTTCCAGATTCACGTGGAAACTTGTAGTTTCAGTTTCGCAGAGTTCCAAATTCACGTAGTTTCGGTTTCACAGAGTTCTGGATTCGCGTTGTTCCAAATTCACAGAATTCCGAATTCGAGTAGTTCCGGATTCGTGTAGTTCCGGATTCGCACAATGCCGGAGTCGTGTGGATTTGCGTAGTTCTAGATTCGCAACATTTCGGATTCCCGTAGTTCCGGTTTCGTAGAGTTCCGGATTCGCGTAGTTCTGGTTTCGCAGACTTTCAGATTCGCGTGGTTCCAGTTTCGCAAAGTTCTAGATTTACGTTGTTCTAGATTTGTAGAGCTCCGAATTCATGTGGATTCATATAGTTTCGATTTAACAGAGTTCCAGATTCACGTAGTTTCAAATACATAGAGTTCCAGATTCGCGTTGTTCCAGATTTGCAAAGTTCCAGCTTTGCGTAGTTCTAGATTCGCATAGTTCTGGATTCGTAGAGTTTCGGATTCGTGTAGTTTTGGATTTGCAGATTTTGGATTCGCGTAGTTCCGATTTCGTAGAGTTACCGATTCACGTAGTTCCGGTTTCATAGAGTTCTAGATTTGCGTTGTTTCGGATTCGTAGAGTTTCGAATTCACGTAGTTCTGTTTTTGCAAAGTTCTGGATTCACGTTGTTTCGGATTCACAGAGTTCCGGATTCAAATGGATTCGCGTAGTTCCGGATTCGTAGAGTTTCGGATTCGCTTAGTTCCGAATTCGCAGAGTTCCGGCTTCGCATAGTTCAGGATTCGCAAAGTTCCAAATTCGCGTAGTTTCGAATTCCCAGAGATTCGGATTCGCATAATTTTGGATTTGCGTAGTTCCGGATTCGTGTAGTTCTGGTTTCATAGAGTTCCCGATTCACGTAGTTCCAGTTTCGTAGAGTTCTGGATTCGCGTTCTTCCAGATTCATAGAGTTTTGGATTCCAGTAGTTCTGGTTTCACAGAGTTCCAGATTTGCATAGTTCTAGTTTCGCAGAGTTCCAGATTCGCAAAGTTCCGAATTCGCGTAGTTCCGAATTCGCAGAGTTCTGGATTTGTGTAGTTCTGAATTCGCAGTGTTCCGGATTCGCGGAGTTCCAAATTCATGGAGTTTTGGTTTTGCGGAGTTCCAAATTCGCGTAGTTCCGGATTTGCAGAGTTTCAAATTCGTGTTGTTCTGGATTCACAAAGTTTTTGATTCGCGTGGTTTCGATTTCGTAAGGTTTCCGATTCGCGTAGTTCTGGTTTCACAGAGTTCCGGATTCAGATTGTTCTGGATTTGTAGAGTTCCAGATTCACATAGTTCCATTTTCGTAGAGTTCCAAATTGGCATAGTTCTAGTTTCACAGAGTTCTAGATTCGCAGAGTTTCGAATTCGCGTAGTTCCAAATTCGCAGAGTTCTGGATTCACGTACTTCCAGATTTGCAGAGTTCCGGATTTGCGTAGTTCTGGTTTTGCAGAGTTCCAGATTAGCATAGTTCTAGTTTCGCAGAGTGCCAGATTCACGTTGTTCCGAATTCGCAGAGTTCTGAATTCATGTGGATTCGCGTAGTTCTGGATTCAAAGAGTTCTGGATTCGTGTTGTTCCAAATTCGTAGTGTTTCGGATTCGCGTAGTTCTGGATTCACATAGTTTTGAATTTGCAGAGTTCCGGATTCGCGTAGTTCCAGATTCGCAATGTTCCGGCTTTGCATGGATTCGCGTAGTTCTGGATTTGCACAGTTTCAGATTCCCGCAGTTCTGATATCGTAGAGTTTCAGATTCGCATGGTTCCGGTTTTGTATAGTTTTGGATTCGCGTTTTTCCGGATTCACGTGGATTCGCGTAGTTCCTATTTTGCAAAGTTCCGGATTCGTGTTGTTTTGGATTCGTTGAGTTCTAGATTCATGTGGATTCGAGTAGTTCTAGTTTCGCAAAGTTACGGATTCGCGTTGTTCCGGATTCCCAGAGTTCCAGATTCACATAGTTCTGGTTTCGCAAAGTTTTGGTTTCACAGAGTTCCAGATTCGCAGAGTTCCGGATTCGCGTAGTTCTGGATTCGCAGAGTTCCAGATTCACATTGTTCCGGATTCATAGAGTTCCGAATTCATGTGGATTCACATAGTTTTGGTTTCATAGAGTTCTGGATTCGCGTAGTTCGGGATTCATAGAGTTCCGGATTCACGCAGTTCCGGATTCATAGAGTTCCGAATTTACGTAGTTCCGGATTTGCACAGTTCTGGATTTGCATAGTTCCAGAATCGCATAGTTCTGATTTTGCAGAGTTCCGAATTCTTGTAGTTTTTAATTCGCAGAGTTCCAAATTCACGTTGTTCTGGATTTGCAGAGTTGCCGCTTCGCGTAGTTCCAGATTTGCATAGTTCTGAATTCACAAATTTCCAAATTCGCGTAGTTCCAGTTTTGCAAAGTTGCTGATTCACGTAGTTCTGGTTTCACAGAGTTCCGGATTTGCGTTGTTCCGAATTCGCAGAGTTCTGGATTCACGTGGATTCGCGTAGTTCCGGATTCGCAGAGTTCCAAATTCGCGTAGTTCCAGATTCGCAGAATTTTGGATTTGTGTAGTTCCTGTTTCATAGATTTCTAGATTTGCGTAGTTCTAGTTTTGCAAAGTTCCAGATTTGTGTTGTTCTTGATTCGTAGAGTTACGAATTCATGTGGATTCGCGTAGTTTCGAATTTGAAGAGTTTCGGATTTGCGTTGTTTCAGATTCATAGAGTTCCGAATTCACATGGATTTGTGCAGTTGCGGTTTCACAGAGTTCTAGATTCGTGCAGTTTCAGATTCGTAGCTCCGAATGCCCAGAGTTCCGGATTCGCATAGTTTCGATTTCGCATAGTTCTAGTTTTGCAGAGGTCCAGATTCGTGTAGCTCTAAATTCCCAAAGTTCCAGATTTGCATAGTTTTGGTTTCGTGTTGTTCCGGTTTCGCAGTGTTCTAGATTCGCGTAGTTCCGGATTCCCAGAGTTTCAGATTCGCGTAGTTCCAGATTCACAGAGTTCCGAATTCACGTGGATTCGCATAGTTATGGTTTCACAGAGGTCTGGATTCACGTAGTTCCAGATTCGCATAGTTCTGGATTCGCAGAGTTCCGTATTCGCTCAGTTCCAGATTTGCAGAGTTCCAGATTTGTGTAGTTCCAGATTCAAGTGGATTCATGTAGTTTCGGTTTCGAAGATTTCCGGATTCGCGTAGTTGCTGTTTTACAGAGTTCCAGATTCACGTAGTTCCAGATTTGCAATGTTCCAAATTCGCGTGGATTCGTATAGTTTCGGATTCACAGAGTTTCAGATTTGCGTTGTTCCAGATTTGCGTAGTTCTGGATTTGCACAATTCTGGATTCGTGTAGTTCCGGATTCGTAGAGTTCCGGATTTGCGTGGATTCACGTAGTTCCGGATTTGCAGAGTTCCGAATTCGCATAGTTCCGGTTTCGCAGAGTTCCCAATTTGCATAGTTACGATTTCGCAAAGTTCCAAATTTGCGTAGTTCCTGTTTCTCAAAGTTTCGGATTAGCATTGTTTTGGATTCATTGAGTTCCGGATTCACGTGGATTCGTGTAGTTTCAATTTCGCAGAGTTACGGATTCGCGTAGTTCTAGTTTCACAGAGTTCTAGATTTGTGTAGTTCTAGATTCCCAGGAGTTCCAGATTCGCGTAGTTTCGATTTCGCAAAGTTCCGAATTCGCGTAGTTTCGGTTTCGCAGAGTTCTAGAATCGAGTAGTTCTAGATTCGCAGAGTTCCGGATTCGTAGAGTTTCAGATTCGCATAGTTCTGAATTCGCAGAGTTCTAGATTCGCGTCATTCTGGATTCACAGAGTTCCGAATTTACGTAGATTCACGTTGTTCCGGTTTTGCAGAGTTCTGGATTCGTGTAGTTCCAGATTCGTGCAGTTCTGGATCTGCATAGTTTCGAATTAGCTTAACTCGCATTGTTCTGGATTCGCAAAGTTCTGGATTCGCATTGTTTCGGATTCGCATGTTCTGGATTCGCGTAGTTCCGGATTCGTAGAGTTCCGGATTCGTGTAGTTCCAGATTCGCAGAGTTTCGGATTTGTGTAGTTCCTGTTTCATAGATTTCTAAATTTGCGTAGTTCTAGTTTTGCAAAGTTTCAGATTTGCATTATTCCTGATTCGTAGAGTTACGAATTCATGTGGATTCGCGTAGTTTCGAATTTGAAGAGTTTCGGATTTGCGTTGTTTCAGATTCGTAGAGCTCCAAATTCACGTGGATTCGTGCAATTGCGGTTTCACAGAGTTCTAGATTCATGCAGTTTCAGATTCGTAGCTCCGAATGCCCAGAGTTCCGGATTCGCATAGTTTCGATTTCGCATAGTTCCAGTTTTGCAGAGTTCCAGATTCGCATAGCTCTGAATTCCCAGAGTTCCAGATTTGCGTTGTTTTGGTTTCGTGTTGTTCCGGTTTCGCAGTGTTCTAGATTCGCGTAGTTCCGGATTCCCAGAGTTCTAGATTCGCGTAGTTCCAGACTCACAGAGTTCCGAATTCACGTGGATTCGCATAGTTCTGATTTCACAGAGGTCTGGATTCACGTAGTTCCAGATTCGCATAGTTCTGGATTCGCAGAGTTCCGTATTCGCTCAGTTCCAGATTTGCAGAATTCCAGATTTGTGTACTTCCAGATTCAAGTGGATTCATGTAGTTTCGGTTTCGAAGATTTCCGGATTCGCGTAGTTGCTGTTTTGCAGAGTTCCAGATTCACGTAGTTCCAGATTTGCAATGTTCCAAATTCGCGTGGATTCGTATAGTTTTGAATTCACAGAGTTTCAGATTCGCGTTGTTCCAGATTCCTAGAGTTTCGGATTCACGTGGATTTGCGTAGTTCCGAATTCGCAGAGTTCCAGATGAATTCGAAACTCTGCCAATCCAAAACTACGCAAATCCGGAACTGTGTGAATACGGAACTACGCGAATCCACGCGAATCTGGAACTTTGTGAATCCAGAACTACGCAAATCCGGAACTGTGCGAGCTTGAACTACGTGAATCCGGAACTCTGCGAAACTGGAACTATGCGAATCCACATGAATCTGGAACAACGCGAATCCCGAACTTTACGAACCCGAAACTATGCAAATCCATGTGAATCCGAAACTCTACGAATTCAGAACAACGCAATTCCAAAACTCTGCGAAACTGGAACTACGCAAATCCAAAACTCTGCGAAACCGGAACTACGTGAATCCGTAACTCTACGAATCCGGAACAATGCAAATCCGACACTCTACAAAACCGAAACAATGTGAATCGAGAACTCTGCGAAACCAGAACTATGCGAATTTGGAACTCTACGAATCTAGAAACTACACAAATCTGAAACTTTGCAAACCTAAAACTACGCAAATCTGGCACTTTGCGAAACGCGAAATACGCGAAACCGAAACTCTACGAAATTAGAACTACATAAATTCACGTGAATTCGGAACTCTACGAATCAGGATCAACGCGAATCTAGAACTCTGCGAAACTGGAACTACGCGAATCTAGAACTGTGCGAATTCAGAACTACGCGAATCCAAAACTCTGCTAAAGTTCCTGACTTCTCCCTAAGATCTACTAGTTTGTGATACTGAGAGGGGGGGTGAATCAATATCACCACAATTCGCAATTCGCAGGTAAGTGAACAACTTCAACCTCTTCTTAAAAGCAAACTCTTTCTCAGACTCGACTAAGGTAGATCTATTGCTACCTACTAATCACAATAGTCCCCAAAGTCACCTTTCAGACACCTTGCCTAATAGACAATACGAATGTTCTTGTTTAGGTCTTTTTTAGGTTATGGGTTGGCTGATACTTTAGCTGCGTTCACAACTCAATTCAAAACACAGAACGTAAAGCAAATTAAGGACACACAAGATTTACGTGGTTCCGTCAACGTGACATACATCCACGGTGGTAGGGACTCTCCCTCTACCGAGACTATCCACTATACTTATGAATACAAGTTACAATGGATGTCTTTAATTCTCTGCTCCTTTCAATATTGCAATTACTAAGCAAGTACAATACAAAGAGTGTCACTTACTGTGTCTACCCTTCTTCTAGCTTGTCTTGCCTCTGTTGAATTGAAAGGCTGCTCCACTGCCGCTTAGAAGTTCACCGTAACGCTCTCTAACCTCTCTTGAAGAAGTCTGGAAATACGTTGAGTTCAATGCTTCGCTGAATTCCTACATTGTATCACACAATTCCTGCTTTCACCATCTTACGGTCTTACCCATCTCCTTGTCTCACGATCTCACTGTCCACGGCTCGCTTGTCTGTTTCTCTCTCTCTTACTGTCTAGCTGGATTTCTCTCTCTTCACACCAGATTTCCCTCTCTTCACCGGATTTCTCTTTTCCGTTCACCCACTTGGCCGGATTTCCTCCCTTTTCTACCGGTGGTCTGCTTTTCTTCGTCCTACCGCCCAGCTCCGTCTAGCCGTACCCAGTTTTCTCTCCCGTCGACCCGTTTCTCTATTTTTCCGATCGACTGTTTCTCTTTACCAACGTCTAGCCGCCGAATCTCTCTCACTTGTTACCAATCTAGCCTCGTCTCACCCGTTCTAGCTCGGATCTAGTCTCCCCGGTTCCCGATCTGGTCTCATGTCTCTCTCTTGCCGTGTCGTTCCCTTGCCGACCAGCGGTGTGCCGGTGGTCTGTCGTCACACATGGGTTTCTCTTTCCTTTTCCGATCTGCATTTTCTCTCTCTTCGTCCATCGGCTGAGTTGTCTCTCTCTTCATCCGCTTGTTTCAGCTCGATTTGGTTTCACCCGTTCACCACTTTCTCTCTCTACACTACTGTTCATGACAGCTACTGTTCACTCGATTCGTCCGTCGGCTGCACTGTTTACTCTCTTCGTCCTTGCTAGTAGTGTTCTTATGTGTAGAGTTTGGTGTTCTCTTTAGTTGGTTAGTTGTCTAGGTTTTGCTGAATGTTCAATATTGCCGTCTCGCTGTTCTTTGTCTTTCAAGACCATTATATACTCTCCATAAAACCCTAATAGGGCTTACGCGGTGAATTTACCTTTTTGCCCTTCCACGTGGCTTCAATTTACTTGCACATGTAAAGCTAGTTGACAACAATTACAACCCATACAAGGCTATGGAAACAACAATCTCCCCCTTTGTAATTGTTGGCAACACTCATAACAAAGGCCATTATGCAGCAATTGCAACTTCAATTCCTCCTAAATATGCACTCCCCCTTTATTAACAGCTCCCCCCTACACTATTGCTTCTCTCCCCCTTTGCCAACCAATCACAAATGTGAAAAACTCGCAAAGTAGAGATGGAGGATTCATCTGAACGTCAGGCTTGAGGAGGCATTTGCACAGATAGAATCAATCTGTACTTTTCAAACAACTCTGTGGATAGAGGTTTAATTAGAATATCTGAAATTTGATCTTTAGTACCAACATACTCCAATTCGTAAAGTTCCGAAACTTTACAAATCCAGAACAACGCGAATTCGACACTCTACGAAACCGGAACAACGAGAATCGGGAACTCTGCAAAACTGAACTACGCGAATCTAGAACTCTACGAATCTGGAACTACACAAATCCAGAACTTTACCAATCTGAAACTACGCAAATTTGGCACTTTGCGAAACGCGAACTACGTGAAACTGAAACTCTGCGAAACCAGAACTACATGAATCCACGTGAATCCAGAACTCTACAAATCAGGATCAACGCGAATCCAAAACTCTACGAAACTGGAACTACGCGAATCGAGAATTCTGCGAAACCAGGATTACGTGAATTCGAATATCTGGGAATCTGGAACTACGCGAATCGGGAACTCTGCAAAACCAGAACTACACGAATCTGAAACTCTGTGAATCCAAAACTACGCGAATCCGGAACTCTGCGAATCTGGAACTACGTGAATCCAGAACTCTCCGAATTCGGAACTATGTGAATTTAGAACTCTACGAAATGGGAATTATGTGAATCTGGAACTCTACGAAACCAGAATTACGCGAATCCGAAACTCTGCAAATCTGTGTGAATCTGGAACTTTGTGAATCCAAAACAACATGAATCTGGAACTCTACAAATCTAGAACTACGCGAATCCACGTGAATCCAAAACTCTACGAATTTGGAACTACGTGAATCCAAAACTCTGGGAATCCAGAACTATGCGAATCTGGAACTCTGCAAAACCGGAACTACGCAAATCCGGAACTCTACGAAACTGGAACTACACGAATCCACGGGAATCCGGACTCTACAAATCTGGAACAACGCGAATCCGAAACTCTACCAATTTGGAATTACGTGAATATGGAACATTGCGAATCCGGAACCACGCGAATCTGGAACTACGCGAATTTGGAACTTTGCAAATCCAAAACTTTGCGAAACTAGAACTACGCAAATCCACATGAATTTGAAACTCTACAAATTCAGAACAGCACGAATCCGAAACTTTACGAATCTCGAACTACGTGACTCCACGCAAATCCGAAACTCTGTGAATCTGGAATTACGCGAATCTGGAACTACGTGAATCCACGTGAATCCAGAACGCTACGAATCCAAAACTCTGCGAAGCTAGAACTACACAAATCTGGAACTCTACGAAACCGGAACTAGGTGAATTCGAAACTCTGCCAATCCGAAACTACGCGAATCCGGAACCACACGAATCTGAAACTCTAGGAATCTGAAACTACGTAAATGTAGAACTTTGCAAAACCAGAACTACACAAATCCATGTGAATCTGAAACTCTACGAATCCGGAACAACGTGAATTTGGAACTCTGCGAATCAGGAACTACGCGAATCTGGAATTCTGCAAATTTGAAATTACGCAAATCCGGAACTGTACGAATCCGAAACTTTGCGAAACTAGAACGACGTGAATCCACATGAATCCGAAACTCTACGAAACTAGAACGACGTGAATCCACATGAATCCGGAACTCTAGGAATCCAGAACGACGCGAATCCGCAACTCTTCGAATCCGGAACTACGTGAATTGACGCGAATCCAGAACTCTACAAATCCAAAACTACGCGAATCTGGAACTCTTCGAAACCGGAACTACATGAATCCACTTGAATCTAGAACTCTACGAATTCGAAACAATGCAAATCCAAAACATTGCGAAACTGGAATTCCGGGAATCTGGAACTCTGCGAATCTAGAACTATACGAATCCACGCGAATCCGGAACTCTGCAAATCCAGAACTACGCGAATCCGAAACTGTGCGAATCGGGAGCTATGCGAATCTGGAACACTGCGAAATTGGAACTACGCAAATCTGAAACTCTGCGAATCCAAAACTATGCGAATACGGAACTCTTTGAATCAGGAACTACGAGAAAGTTCAGAAACATTAAATGTTGCACTCACATTATACTCACATTATAACCACCCCTATGAGCTTCTCTCATAAGTAATACTCTCATAGACCCTTCAGGAATACAAAGCTTATTTCCTCTAAACAAACACCCCTCATGTCTATAGAACTTACCAAAGGCAGTTTTCTCACATGCAACATATATGTTACTAAAGTTAGCATCATTAGCATACAAATCAATAATGTGCTTAAACCCTAGCAACTAAATGCTCAAAGTGCTAATCAATGTGTACCTACATGACAATGCATCGGCGACAATATTTTCCTTACCTGATTTGTATTGAATTACATAAGGAAAAGTTTCAATAAACTCAACCCATTTTGCATGTCTCCAATCCAAATTACCTTGCCCCTTCAAGTATTTTAAAGACTCATGATCAATATGAATTACAAATTCCTTGGGCCAAAGGTAATGTTGCCACGTTTCTAAAGTCCTAACAAGTGCATATATTTCTTTATCATAAATTAGATAATTCAATGTTGCCCCACTCAACTTCTCACTAAAGAATGCAAAAGGTCGTTTCTCTTGCATGAGAACTCCCCTAATCCCAATGCCCAATGCATCACATTCAATTTCAAAGATCTTATAAAAATCAGGCAAAGCAAGAAGTGGTGCATTACACAACTTAGACTTAAGCAAATCAAAGGCATCTTGTTGTTCCTTACTCTACTTGAAACTCACACTCTTTCTAATCACCTCAATCAATGGTGCAGCTATGGTATTAAAATCCTTAATGAACCTCCTATAAACGCTAGCCAAACCATGGAAACTCCTCACATCACTCACACTCCTAGGTGTAAGCCATTCTTGAATTGCCTTAATCTTCTCTTTATCAATCTTTATGCCATGAGCAGACCTAACATAACCCAAGAAAATGACATTATCCTTGCACAAATCGCATTTCTTCAAATTGGCATAAAATTTCTCTTTCCTTAAAACTTCAAGCAACACAATGCAAATGTTCAACAAGCTCTTCTAAATTCCTACAATGTACTAATAAGTCATCAAAATAAGCCACAACAAACTTTCCTAAGAAAGGTCTCAAAACATGATTCATTAATCCCATAAAAGTACTAGGTGCATTAGTCAAACTAAAGGGCATAACTAACCATTCATACATACCATGCTTGGTCTTGAATGTAGTTTTCCATTTCTCTCCTTCCCTTATCCTAATTTGATGATACCCACTCTTAAGGTTAATTTTAGAGAAGTAACAAGCACCATGTAATTCATCTAGCATATCATCAAGCCTGGGTATATGATGTTGATACTTAACTGTTATTTTGTTGATAACTTTACAATTGACACATATCCTCCAAGATCCATCTTTCTTTGGCACAAGCAACACTGGCATTGCACATGGAGTCATGCTCTCCCTTACATGTCCCTTCTTTATCAACTCATCAACTTGCCTTTGAAGCTCCTTTGTCTCCTTAGGATTACTTTTATATGCTGGCTTATTGGGAATGGGAGATCCAGGAATAAGATCAATGTGATGTTCAATCCCTCTCCTTGGTGGTAAACCATCTGGGATCTCCTTAGAGAATACATCATTATAATCTTGCAACAAAAATGAAATAGCACTAGGCAAAGATGAATCAAGGTCAGTGTTAGAGAAATAAGAATCCTTGTAAAGGATCAAGATCATTTGTTGCCTAGCTTGGAAGGCAACCCTAACATCTGCTCCTTTTGCAAACACACTCACTTGTTTTCTCTCATCTTCACTCTTATGAACCTAACCACTCCTATACCTAGCACTCTCAAATGCTTTCACTTGTTTTTCTCTCCTTTACTTTCTTTTCTCTCGACTCTCTCTTTCTTTTCGCTCCTCCTCTTTTGCTCACTTTCATAAAGTCTAACTTGGTCTTCATACACCTATTTTGGAGTCAATGGAACAAGTGTGAATGGTTTTCCATCCATGGTGAAAGAATAGTGATTCTTGTAACCATCATGCAAAACGTTTCTATCAAATTGTCAAGGACAACCCAATAACAAATGCCTAACCTACATAGGTACAACATCACAAAACAATTCGTCCTTATATCTACCAATGGAAAATGGAACCACAACTTGTTTAGTCACGTTCACCACTCCATTGTCATTCAACCATTGCAAATTATATGGCCTAGGATGTTTAGTTGTAGGCAAGTTCAATTTTTCCACCAACTTTGTACTTGCTACATTAATACAACTACCTCCATCGATGAGCAAGCAATAGAGTCTATCTTGAACTAAACATCGAGTATGGAAAATATTTTCTCGCAGCATCTCAACATCATCCTCCTCCTTAACCTACACACTAAGGGCTTTCCTTACTACTAAAGGCCTTCCACCATGCTCTGGATACTCTAGCCCTTCATCAACATCACTAGCATCCTCTAGTGGCGGCATTTGGTCTTTATCACTAGTATCACTGCCAAACACATAGTCACCATTCTCCTTAAGGTACATGGTTCTCTTGTTAGGACATTGTGAAGCCACATGACCCTTACCCAGACATCTAAAACATTTGATGTCTCTAATTTTTCCTTAGGTGCCTTTAAAATTTCCTTCAAATTTGCCCCTTTCAAGGCTGCCCCATTAGCCTTTGGTCTATGTGAATTGGTTTTAAGCTTAGAAGTCATCTTCTCTTCCTTCTTCCCCCAATTCAACTTCCAAAAAGATGAACCTGAGTTTTGATTATATCTAGAAGTGCTTCTTCCCTTAAGTTGCCTCTCAACTTTCATAGCAATATGTACCATGTCTTCAAGCTCTACATAGTATTGTAGTTCTACCACATCAGCTATACTTCTATTCAACCCTTGGAAGAACCTAGCCATGGTTGCCTCCCTATCCTCCATTACATTTGCCCTAACCATAGCAATTTCTATCTTTTTATGGTACTCTTCCACACTCTTGGAACCTTGCATAAGGCTCTGCAACTTGTTATACAAATCCTTATAATAAGAGCTAGGAACAAATCTCTGTCTCATCACAGTCTTCAACTACTTCCAAGTTTTACAATTCTCTCAAAATTTCTTCTCCTAGTGGTAACTTGCTGGTCCCACCATACTACAACATAATCAATGAACTCTGCTATAGCTAACTTCACTTTCTTCTCCTTAGAGAAGTTGTGGCACTCATATATTAACCCTTCATTCCCAATCCAAATAGACATCAGGGTCAGCTTTCCCTTGGAAAGAATGTATTTTCATTTTAATACTACTAAGATTTTTCTCTACTCCTTCGTCCACTCTATTTCTATTTTCCCAACCTCCATTGTATCTATCATAAACATTTCCATTGCCTCTTACTCCTCTATCATTCCTATTACCACGTCCTCCTCTAACTCCACCTTTGAAGTTTCTACTAGCATGATCATCGTCATCATAATAATCATCACCATCTTCACCAAAATCATGTTCAAATTGCTCCTTCACGACCCTCCCAGCTGGCCTCATAGGATTGACACTCAATTCCCCTTCTATTTTATCCATCCTGTCTCCCACTCCCCAAAACATTTGGTCAATCCTATCAAACTTTTGTTCTAAGGATTTCATAAGGAATTTGAAATCTGGACCAACTACTTCCTCCTCTCCATGTGGGAAATTGCCTTCTTTAGCATTAGACATTGTACATGCAAGATTATAAGTCAATAAAGAATGTACCTCACAAAACTCACTCCCTTTTGTGTTTGCTCTCCACTCAACTATAGTAGTCCTCAACTCTCGTGTTTCACATAATGAATTGCAAGACTCTAAGAGCTCTTTCAATAGTTCCAAGCAAACTAAATTCAAAACAAAAAAAACTTGAATATATCAATCCTAGACCTACCTCTTCAAAGAAGTGACACAAAAAAAAAAAGATGGGCAATAAAGCAAACAGAATGACAAGGAATTCAATAAGCAATGTAATTAAACAACAATCAATTATCAAATATAATTGAGTAAATGACCAATTGAGCAATGAAGCATTTTTTTGGGGGGGTTAACTAATGGGTATTTCTATAGAAGGAATGAATAGCAGAAAGGCAACCCAAGAAAAACATAATTTGTTTTTTTCGGTTAACTGATGGGTATTTCTGCAAAATGAATGACAGCAGTAGCCAAACTCAAGAACACATGAATTTCTTCTTTTCTTTTGTTTTCTTTTTTGATTATTCAACCAACAATGAAGAACACATGAAAGAGATGATAGCAAAAGTACAACTAACTTGAGTAGCCAAGGCTTTGATACCAAATGATATGAACTCTGATTATATGTAAACGGATCCCAACATCAATGTTGGTATAGGATCGTTCTAATAAAGGTTAAGGGATTTGGAGTTCTGACGCAATGATTATAAACAACCAAGAACTAGAACTATAAGATTTAGACACCACTCCTAACAACAACAACGTTGAAAAAGATAAGTGTATTGAACCGACACACTCAAGTATGAAATTTCAGAATTAGTTCTTAAAGAATCAGAGAAAATAGCTCATACACTCATTAAAATGGGTCTGCCTCCTCCAGCCACCCTTTTTGGCCTTTTTATATGCTAACCCCTAAAAAACCCTAGCTAATAAGATGGGCTTATTAAGGAAATTCGTCCAACCCACTAAATAATAATAAAAACCCATGAAAATAACCCATTAAGATGCTGAAATTCATTCAACCCAATACATAATAATATAACCCATGAAAGTAATCCATTTAAATGCCTAAACATGGGCTCCAAAATCCAACTTCCTTCCTAAGGCCATGGTTATCAAATTCTGCCATAGATGACACATTTGCAAGCCTTAGTGAAGCCTCCATCATCCTTAACTCGTATCTAGCAACTTCCTGATAGTAAATGTCACACAACAAGTTGTTGAGAGCTTCCTTTATTTTCTTTGACCTTGCCCTTGTCATTGGTCCTCCATGGTTTTGCAAAGAATCAACTCCCTTGTTGATTTGAGCTAGTACAATATGGCTTCCATCAGAAGGTATCTAGATTCAACTTCTCTACTAATAAAGTATTAGCAACATTAGTACAACTTCTACTATCAATAATCATGCTACATACCTTGTTTTTGACATGGCATCTTGTATAGAAAATGTGCTCATGTTGCTCCTTATCATTATCATTTTTAGGCTAAATACTTAGTGCACACCATGCAACTAGCATATCACCATAAACAAGTTTTTCAACTTTAACATCAGAACATTCCTCCAATGGTGGCATGTCATTATCACTTGAACTAATGCTTTTATTTGGACATTGAGAAGCAATATGTCCATGTCTTTGACACTTAAAGCATTTAACATCACGAGATTTAAAAGATTTCATTACGGTTATACCTTTAGAAACAGCAGTTGATCTTTGGTCTCACATCTTCTTTTGACTCTGAGGTTGCTTTGGCATCTTTCCAAGTTGCCTTCCATGTAGAACTTGAAGTTGACCCAAATTTGGATCTTTGGACTTGATTTGTTTCTCAACCTTGATAGCCTTATGCAACAACTCCTCCATCTCCAAATAGTGTTGCAAACCCACTACATCTGATATTTCCTTACTTAAACCACCAATAAATCTTGCCATATTAGCCTCTCGGTCTTCCTCTACATTGGCTCTAATTTGGCTATCTCTATCTCCTTGTAATAGTCCCCTATACTCATAGACCCTTGCACCAGCCCCTGCAACTTTTTATGTAAGTTTCTATGGTCATGGCTAGATATAAATCTCTTGTGCATTACCGATGTCATCACTTCCCATGATTGAATTGGCCTCTCACCATTCCTCCTACTTATCACTAATTGATCCCACCAAATACTTGTATAATCAATGAATTCTATAGCTACCAATTTTACTTTCTTCTCCTAAAAATACTTATGGCAATCAAATACATGTTCAACCTTTCTCCCCCACTCCAAATAACGTTCAGGATCATTCTTCCCTTGAAATGTTGGAATCTTCATCATTATGCTACCCAAATTACTATCTCTTTTGCAAACAGCCTTTCTACCTTTTCTTAAGCTTAATTCCTTATAGTCTGACTCTTCCTTATCTTCTTCCTCAATCACACACCTTCTAGAGGATTTGGATTTGCTAGGTGACTGTATTTGATCTAACCTTGCATTTATCATCTTAAATTGCTCGGTGACAGCCTTCATCCAAATCTTCACATCTATATCATGCACTTATCCTTCACTACTCATGTTTATAACATGTAAAAACACCTTAGTAATTAAAAGAAATTTGCACATGTGAGAAACTGCTTCCTCAACATATGCAATTTGAAGTCTGGAACAACTACTTCCTCCTCTCCATGTGGGAAATTGCCTTCTTTAGCATTAGACATTGTACATGCAAGTTTGTTAATAAATAAAGATTATACTCACAAAACGCACTCCCTTGCGTGTTTGCTCTCCACTCAACTATAGTAGTCCTTAACTCTCGTATTTCACACAATGAATTGCAAGACTCTAAGAGCTCTTTCAATAGTTCCAGGTAAACTAAATTTAGAATAAACAAAACTTGAATATATCAATCCTAGACCTACCTCTTCAAAGAAGTGACATGATATAATTGAGTATAAAGCAAACAACATGATAAGGAATTCAATGATATAAGCAGTGCAATCAGACAACAATCGATTATTGAATATAATTGAGTAAATGACCAATTAAACAATGAAGCCTTTTTTTTTTTAGTTAACTAATGGGTATTTCTATAGAAGGAATGAATAGCAGAAAAGAAATACAAGAAATACACAATTTCTTTTTTTTTCTTTGGTTAACTAATAGGTATTTCTATAGAAAAAATAAATATCAGAAAAGAAACCCAAGAAATATACGATTTTGTTTTTTGGTTAACTGATGGGTATTTCTACAGAATGAATGACAACAATGCCCAAACACAACAAACACATGAATTTCTTCTTTTCTTTTGTTTTCATTTTTGGTTATTCAACCAACAATGAAGAACACACAAAAGAGATGATGACAAAAGTATAACTAACTTGAGTTAGAGCCAAGGCTCTAATACCAAATGATATGAACTCTGATTATATGTAAACAGATCCCAACACCAATGTTGGTATAAGATCATTCTAACAAAGGTTAAGGGAATTGGAGTTCTGACCCAATGATTATAAACAAACAAGAACCAAAACTATAGGATTCAAATGCCACTCCTAACAACAACAACGTTGAAGAAGATAAGTCTATTGAACCAACACAGTCAAGTATGAAAGTTCAGAATTAGTTCTCAAAGAATTAGAGAAAAAAGCTCATACACTCATGAAAATGGGTCTACCTCCTCCAGCCACCCTTTTTGGCCTTTTTATATGCTAACCTCCAAAAACCCTAGCTAATAAGATGGGCTTATTAAGGAAATTCGTCCAACCCACTAAATAATAATAAAAACCCCTAAAAATAACCCACTAAGATGTTGAAATTCGTCCAACTCACTACATAACAATATAACCCATGAAAATAACCCATTTAAATGCCCAAGCATGGGCTTCCAAATCCAACTTCTTTTCCAAACCCATGGTTCTCAAATTCCTCCACAAATGACATATTTGCAAGCCTTGGTGAAGCCTCCATCATCCTTAACTCATACCAAGCAACTTCCTAATAGTAACAACAAGTTGTTGAGAGCTTCCTTTATTTTCTTTGACCTTGCCCTTGTCATTGGTCCTCCAAGTTTTTGCAAAGTATTAACTCCCTTGTTGATTTGAGCTGGTACAATGTGGCTTCCATCACTTCTCACATGCATTCCATACTTGGCCAAAATTAGAATCATTAGCATACAAGCCCTTAGGCAATTCAAAACCAAGTAATTTAGTTTGCAAAGAAGTAAGTAATGTGTACATCCTAGACAATGCATCAACAAGAACGTTTTCCTTTCCATGTTTGCACTTGATCACACAAAGAAATGTTTCTATGAACTCCAACCACTTAGCATGTCTTTTTTTAAGCTTACCTTGGGATTTCAAGAACTTTAATAATGAAGAACTCGCTAGGCAACTTGCCCTAAGAACCCTTGAATCAATTTGTTATGCACACCCCAAAAAGATAGGAAACAAGTTCGGTTGATTAGATCAGAGCCCTAAGGAAACCAAGTCCAAAAAAAGCCCCAATCTTAAGACACCACATAAAGATAAGTAATTATCCTTGGTGTAGCATTGAAAACTTGTAGAACAACTTTGGAATCGTTTAGAGCACCTTTTTTGTCATGTCACTCCATGATTAAGCCTTGTAAAGCCTCTTTCATTCTCTTTGTCCTTGCTCTAGTCATTAGACCATCGATTCCTTCCAAAGGATCTAGGGAATACTTACTATGTTGCACTTGAATAGCACCTTGTTCTCTAACATTTAAGCTCTCATTGTCAAAATGAATGATGAATTCTCTCAACTGTAAATAATGTTTCCATGTTTAAAGAGTTTGTACCAATGCATAAAGTTCCTTGTCATAAGTAGGATAATTTAAGGCTGCTCCACTTAGCTTTTTACTAAACTAAGCAATCAGTTTGGAATCTTGCATCAAAACAGCCCTTATTCCTATTTTAGATGCATTACATCCTAACTTAAAAACTTTATCAAAGTTAGGCGAGTATAACAAAGGTGAATTAGTAAGCTTTTTTTTCAAAGTACTAAAAGCCCGATCATGCATATCATCCCACTTAAAAACAACATTCTTTTTAACAAGTTCATTCAAAGGTACAACAATAGAACTAAAATCCTTAATGAACCTTCAATAAAAACTTGCTAAACCATGAAAAATTCTTACCTTGTTCATGCTCTTAGGCGTAGGCCAATCCCTTATCGCTTTTACCTTCTCCCCATCCACACTTAATACATTATGATCTAACATCATAGCCAAGAAACACAACAAATTCCATGGGATGCCTTTCATAAGTTGGGTTGATTAGATCAGAACACTAATGAAACTAAATTCTAAAAGCCCCAATCTTTAGATGCCACAAAGGTTGATGACTCCTTTGTTAAGTCAAGACAATATATTCTTCCAAGAACACAAGAAGGCAAAGCAAAACTTGTTGAAAATACCTCAATCTTATTAATTCCCATTTGACATAGTTGTAGCCTTCATATAAGTAAGCAAATATTACAATCCTAAAAGGAAAAGGTATTTCTTAACATACCTATATAAGAAAAACCTTAATTACAAGAGATCTCTCTAATTAAGGAATTCAAATCTATCTTGATTAGGAATCATTAAAAAAACTACAACTAATGATAGCCAGGCATAAAAATCAAAGTAAAAACTCTAACTAATGTATCAAGACTCAGCTAAACCTACAAGCCTAAATAAACCTAAGAAATTAAGCCTTTTTTATATGTAATTTGGCCTGAACTTAAAATCTAGCAACCTGAAACAAAAACAAGCCCTATAATACAACTTAGCATGCAAATTGAGCCTTTTCTTATCTTGGACTTATATCATGGGCTTCAAGTTTTGTTCTTCTAGTTTCCTTGTCCAATAAACACAATAGATTCCATGAAAAATGTACACTTTTTGTGATTAGCATATAGTTGATTCTCTCTTAACACATGGAACACAGCTGCAAGTGTTTCACATGTTCATCAAAATTCTTACTATAAACTAAAATATCATCAAAGTAAACTACTATAAATTTCCTTATGAAAGCACACAAAACATGATTCATTGACCTCATAAATGTACTAGGTGCATTAGTTAATCTAAAAGGCATTACTAACCACTCATACAATCCATATTTAGTTTTAAATGTTGTTTTTCTGATGAGAATAGTAGAAATGATGGGTGGAAGGCATCAATATATGCAAGAAGTCCATTGCAAATTCCAGAAGGCCCAATAACATGAGCTAGATCTTCAATGGATGCAAAAGGTCCATTGCACATTCCAAAAGACCCAATAATATGAGCTAGAGCCAAAAGATTGAAGAAGCATTAAATGGGCTGATTGAGGACATTTAGGCCAACAAAACATCAAATGGTGCAAATTCGAAATTGACAAAGAGTCTAGGCCTAATTAATATAATTTGAATACTTAATGGGTCAGACTAAGTAATAGCATTCACTCCTAAACAAGAGTTTATTGTTTGTGTTGGAATTTGTCCATAGTTAGGAATTCCTCCAAAATAAGGATTTGTCCAAAGTAGGAATTTGTGCCTCTTTAGGATTTGTCCAAAATAGGCTCCCCTTGTAAGCTCTAGAAAAGTAGACAACTTTGAGTGAAATAGAAAGCAAGGGTTTTTCTCCCTCAATTCTTTTAAGGACTAAAGAATTTATTAAGAGGTACTTCGTCTTATGGCGTTCCAATCGATTCATCACTTCCAATTCCTTTCTTTTCTAAAGTGTGGCGCCCATATCCTTCTTAAATACCCTAGGTTCGTGTTCTTTCGAATGGTGGGTCTAGGGTTTGTGTTATTAAACTCTAGTTTATCTTTCCTGGTTGTTCTTTAATTCCTTGTCTACATTAGGTCCCTATGCCACGTCTTTTTGGGGTTTTCTGCACCAGTTTCTTAAGTCCTCAAAAAGAACCGAGGGAGAAAAACCCTTGCTTTCTATTTCACTCAAAGTTGTCTGATTTTCCAGAGCTTACAAAGGGTGCCTATTTATAGGCTAAGATAGCAATCCTAAAGAGGCACAAATTCCTACTTAAGACAAATTCTTATTTTGGAGGAATTCCTAACTATGGACAAATTCCAACACAGATAATAAACTCTTATTTAGGAGTGAATGCTATTACTTAATCTGACCCATTAAGTATTTCAATTATATTAATTAGGCCTGAACTCTTTGTCAAACTTGAATTCACACCATTTGAAGCTTAGTTGGCCTGAATGTCCTCAATCAGCCCATTTAGTGCTTCTTCAATCTTTTTGGCTCTATCTCATGTTCTTAGGCCTTCTAGAATGTGCGATGGACCTCTTGCATCCATTAAAGCTCTAGCTCGTGTTATTAGGCCTTCTGGAATGTGCAATGGACCTCTTGTATCCATTGAAGCCTTCCACCCATCATCTCTATGGTTCTAATCATTCCCCCTTTCCTCAAAAGGATTCGTCCCCAAATCATCACCTACATCAAAATGGGAAAGATCATAAACATTAAATGTTGCACTTACATTATACTCACTAGGAAGGTCCAACTTATAAGTATTGTCATTAATTTGTGATACAACTTGAAAGGGACTATCTCCTCCAAGTTATAGCTTTGAACACCTCTGAGCTTGAAACCGTTCCTTATGCATATGCACCCAAACCCAATCACCAGGTTCAAACACCACTTTCTTTCGTCCCTTATTGACATGGGATGTGTATTGCTCAGTTCGTTTTTCAATATGTTGCTGCACCTTCTCATGCAATTTTTTTATCATGTCAGCCTTGCATTCACCATCTAAGCTGGCATACTCCTTGACAAGTATAGGTACCAAATCCAAAGGAGTTACAGATCAAAACCATATACAATTTCAAATAGAGAGTAACTAGTAGCAGAATGAACACTCCTATTATACACAAACACGACATGTGGTAAACAATCTTCCCATGTTTTCAAATTTGTTCGAATAATAGCATGCAAAAGAGTAGGAAGAGTTCGATTGACTACCTTAGTCTGCCCATTAGTTTGTGCATGACAATTAGTTGAAAACAATAGCTTAGTACCTAATTTACCCCACAAAATCTTCCAGAAGTAACTTAAGAACTTTGTATCCTGATCTGAAACAATACTTTGTGGCATGCCATGCAAGCATACTTCTTCCTTAAAGAATAAGTTAGCCACATTGTTTGCATCATTAGTTTTACGGTATGGGATGAAGTGTGCCATCTTTGAAAATCTATCAACAACAACAAATACAAAATCTCTACCCCTTTTTATTCGTGGCAATCCTAGTACGAAGTCCATAGATAAATCAACCCAGGGATGGCTAGGCATGGGTAAAGGGGTATACAAGCCATGGGGTAAAACTCTAGATTTAGCCTATTTGAATGTTATGCAAACATTTAGGGTTTTCCTAACTCCAAAATGACCCATTAGACCACCCTCATAAGCTTCTCTTACAACCAACTCCCTCAAAGAACTCATAAGCATGTATAAACGATTTTCCCTACATAAGAAACCCTTATGCCTATAAAACTTCTCAAAGGCTGAAGTCTCGCATGCTTCATACACATTAGCAAAGTCAGGATCATTCACATATAAATCCTTAATATGTTCAAATCCTAATAAGTTTGCAGTAAGTATAAAGATAAGGGCATACCTGCGAGATAATGCATCAGCTACCACATTTTCCTTACCTTATTTATATTTGATGAAGTAGGGAAAGGTCTTAATGAATTCAATCCACTTAGCATGTCTTTTGTTCAACTTTCCATATCCCTTCAAGTGCTTTAAAGATTCATGGTCTGTATGGATGACAAACTCCTTGGGCCAAAGGCATATTTCCAAATCCCATACCAATGCATACATCTCTTTATCATAAGTAGGATAATTAAAGTTTACTCCACTTAGCTTTTCACTAATATAAGCAATTGGATGCCTTTCCTACATCAAAACAGCTCCAATGCCAATACCTGAAGCATCACACTCAATCTTGAAAGCTTTTACCAAGTTAGGTAAAGCAAGTAAGGGTGTAGAACTTATTTTTTCCTTGATGCAATTAAAAGCCTTGTCTTGGTCACTACCCCACCTAAAACTCATGTTCTTTTTGATAAGCTCAGTAAGTGGTGCAGCAATGGTGTTAAAGTCCTTAACAAAGCGTTTATAGAAACTAGCTAGACCATGAATGCTACGCATATCACTAATTGACTTAGGTATAGGCAAGTTGCCTTAACTTTTTCCTCGTCAACTTCAACACCTTCAGCACTAACAATATAGCCAAGAAATGTGATTTGATTAGTACAAAAGGAACATTTCTGTAAGTTAGCATACAATTCCTGAGAATGTAAAACACTTACAATAGAACGTAAATGATCAAGATGCTCTTCTAGGGTTTTACTATAGACCAAAATATCATCAAAATACATAACTACAAATTTACCAATGAATGGACGCAAAACATGATTCATTAGTCACATAAAAGTGCTTGGTGCATTAGTGAGACCAAATGGCATAACAAGCCATTCATACAAACCGTACTTAGTTTTGAAAGCTGTTTTCCACTTGTCTCCCTCTCTCATCCTAATCTAATGATATCACTTTTCAAATTAGTCTTAAAAAAGACACATGAACCATGCAATTCATCCAACATGTCATCTAATCAAGGTATGGGATGACGATACTTGACAATGATTTTGTTGATTGCTAGACAATCAACACACATCCTCTAAGTCCCATCTTTTTTGGGTACAAGTAGGACAAGAACAGCACATGGACTCATGCTTTTCTTCACATATCCTTAGGAAATAAGCTCCTCAATCTGCCTTTGAAGCTCCTTTGTCTCCTTAAGATTACTCTTATATGCTGGCCGATTAGGGATGGATGCACCCGAGATGAAATCAATTTGATTCTCAATTCCTCTATTAGGTGGTAATCCACTTGGTACATCATTAGGGAATACGTCTTCAAATTTCTGCAATAGAGCAACAACAACACTAGGCAAAGATGGGTCAAACTTGTTAGTGTTAAAATAAGCCTCCTTGTACAAAAGTACAATCATAGGTTGTTTGGCATAGAATGCTCTTTTGACATCACTTTCTTTTGCATAGAGACTTTCTCTTTTCTTCTCTTTCTCTTGTGTCCTCACGTTTTCTCCTCTCTTTTCTCTTTTATCAACTTCTCTTTTCTATTCACTCTCATTTTTTAATCCTCAATTGATCCTCATAAGCTTGTTAAGGTGATAATGGTACAAGAGTGATAGATTTTTCATTCATTACAAAGGAATATCGATTCTTAAAGCCATCATGCATAACTCGCCTACCAAATTGCCATGATCTTCCTAATAGAATATGGCCCGCATGCATAGGTACAACATCATATAAAACTTCATGATGGTACCTTCCGATAGAAAATGATATAAGCACTTGCTTATTTACCTTGACTTCACCACTCTAATTCAACCACTGAAGCTTATATGGCCTAAGATGCTTTATGGTAGGTAAATCCAGCTTCTCAACCATAGTTGTGCTAGCAACATTAGTGCAACTCCCACCATCAATAATCATACTAAATACCTTATCTTTGATGAGACACCTTGTCTAAAAGATGTTATCTCATTGCACCTGATTTTCTTCCTTTACTTGCACATTCAATGCTCGCCTTGTAACGAGAGCTACTCCATTAATCGAATACTCCTCTCTATCACTTTCACCCTCTAATGATGGCACAGAATCATCATCCGATTCACTTTCAGTTTCAACATCACCGTTATTTCTCAAGATCATTGCACGCTTATTTGGACATTGAGATGCAATGTGACCCCTACCCAAACACCTAAAACATTTAACATCTCTATTTCTTCTTGGTTGGGGTTGAAAATTACCTATCTCCTTGCTAGAACCCACATTCTTGTGCTTGGGTAGCTCGGCTTTGGACTTGTAATTGGCCATCTTGTCCCTTTTACTCCAATTTGGCTTCCAAGATGAGGTAGAACCCAAATTCTGCCCAAACGGTGTGGAGCCCTTTCGTTTAAGTTGCCTTTCAACTTTCATTGCCATGTGCACCATGTCTTCTAATTCCACATAGTGTTGCAATTCAACCATGTTTGCTATGTCCTTATTAAGCCCTTGCAGAAATCGAGCCATGGTTGCCTCAATATCTTCTTCTACATTCGCCCTAATCATGGTAATCTCCATCTCCTTGTGGTAGTCATCCACACTTTTGATGTCCTGAGTGAGCCCTTGCAGCCTTTGGTACAACATTAGGAACAAACCTCCTCATGATAGCCTTCATCTTTTCCCATGTATCAATAGGCCGCTCATGATTCCTTCTCTTAATCGAAACAAGTTGATCCCACCAAATAATAGCATAATCAGTAAATTCAACTGTAGCAAGCTTTACCTTTTTCTCCTTGAAATAATTGTGGTAGTCAAAGAACCTTCTTCTCCCATTCTAGGTATGCATCAGGATCATTCTTACCTTGGAATGGAGAATTGTCAGTTTAATACTGCCCAAATTATGGTCATAGGTGCCTTGCCTCCCAAATTCTCTTTGATCCCTTCTATTGTTAACAATTCCAACCATAGTAGTTTGATTGTCAAATTCATCATCTTCATGGTCATAGGCACATTTCAACTGCCTTTTTGCTCCTTTGCAACTCTACTATTGTATTAGCTTGCTCCTCCATCTTCTCCCTCATATTATCAAATTTGGTATTCATGTGCTCAAATTATTGTTGCGTAGGTTTGATCATAAAGGACACATCACCAGCTCCCTCCTGAGCTGCACCTTTGTCTTTGGATGTCATAGTATTACTTCTAAACAAAATAATTAGGATACCTTGTAGAACACTCCCTCACGTGTGTCACTCAAAAGATGTTGTCACACTCCCTGGTGTTTACACTCTTTATGGCTTTTTCTTTATATGAACTTTCACTCTTACCTTTTACCACTCGGATTCCCCCTTTCAGCTCTATAAAGAATTAAACAATGTAAATCAAGGGTATTGATTTTGAATAGAATAAGATAAATGACATAGAATTGAACAAATTGGAGAATAAGGAGTCAAAAACAATACAGCATATCAAGTCAAATGAATTTAATGAACTAAACTCACAAAAATCAGGATAGGGATAGTACAATTTGGAGGACAAACTTGGGTAACAAAATAAGAAAATAGATGGTAGAATTGGAGTTGAGCAAGAAAAACTTTATTATTATTATTGTGGCCAATATGACCAACTTGTTAACCTTATCAATAACTTGAATTTGATGCACTCTTTCTTTTGTTCTTCTTCCTTCTTTTTTTTTTCTTTTTCTTTTTTTTCAATACAAAACAATAGTAGAATACTTAGATACAGTAATTGGAATTGAAATTAGCACATTTATGAGCTTAAACAAACAAGCAAAGAGAGAAGGATTGCAAACAAACAAATTTGTGCATTTGAATGGTAATGCACATAATAGACAAATTAAACAAAAATAAATAAATCACAAGGTAGAAAATTGAAGAGAGAGTGGAATCAACCTGATTTAGAACTAGGCTCTAATACCAACTGATGCGGAAATCCCCAAAAAGATGTAGTTTACCAAGAAAGCTAAACCAGAGTTTAATTACACAAACCCTAGACCCACCATTCAAAGGAACACGAACCTAGGGTATTTAAGAAGGATATGGATACCACACTCCAAAAAAGAATGGAATTAAGAGTGATAAGTCAATTGGAATCCCACAAGATGAAGTACCTCTAGATAAGTTCTTTAGTCCTCAAAAGAACTTAGGGAGAAAAACCCTTGCTTTCTATTTCACTCAAAGTTGTCTGATTTTCCAGAACTTACAAGGGGTGCCCATTTATAAGCTAAGATAGCAATCCTAAAGAGGCACAAATTCCTACTTAGGACAAATCCTTATTTTGGAGGAATTCCTAACTATGGACAAATTCCAACACAGACAATAAACTCCTATTTAGGAGTGAATGCTATTACTTAGTCTGACCCATTAAGTATTCCAATTATATTAATTAGGTCTGGATTCTTTGTCAAACTTGAATTCGCACCATTTGAAGCTTGGTTGGCCTGAATGTCCTTAATCAGCCCATTTAGTGCTTCTTCAATCTTTTTGGCTCTAGCTCATGTTATTGGACCTTCTAAAATGTGAAATGGACCTCTTGTATCCATGAAGCTCTAGCTCCTGTTATTGGGCCTTCTGGAATGTGCGATGGACCTCTTGCATCCATTGAAACTCTAGCTCGTGTTATTGGGTCTTCTAGAATGTGCAATGGACCTCTTGCATCCATTGAAGCCTTCCACCCATCATCTCTATGGTTCTCATCACTTCCATTCATCTCCCTCTTTTCATGCGAATTTGATAATATCCATTCTTTAAATCAGTTTTTGAAAACACACATGAACAATGCAACTCATCAAGCATATCATCTAATCTAGGGATAGGATGTCTATATTTTATAGTTATCTTATTGATGGCTCAAAAATCCACACACATCCGCCATGTTCCATCTTTCTTTAGGACTAAGATGACAAGCATCGAGAATGGGCTAAGACTCTCTCCCTTACAAATCCCTTTTGTACCAACTCATCTACTTGTCTCTTTATCTCCTTCATTTCATCTAGATTAGCTTTATAGGCAGGTTGGTTTGGTATGCCAATACTAGGAATTAAGTCCATTTGGTACTTAATTCCTCTTAAAGGAAGTAATCCCTTAGGAATCTCTTCAGAAAATAAATCTTCAAACTCTTACAATAATAGAACAACCACACTAGGCAAAGAGGATATAGAGTCATTAGATAAAAAATAGACATCGTTATACATAAGTACAAGTAGTTGTTGTCTTGTGATCATATCACTCTTAACCTCACTTTTCCCAGCAAACACACTCACTTTCTTGCTTTTCTCTCCCTTTTGCACACTTTTCTCTCCAGCTTTTCTCTCTACCTTACCCTTTCCACTTGAATTTTTCCTCTCAGCCTTACTTTCTTTTTCTTTTCTCCTTGTTCTCTCATTTTCTACTCTCTTTTTATCTTAATCTGATCTTCATATGCATGAATAGGTTTGAGAGGAGTTAATACAACAGTCCAATTATTAATTACAAAGGAGTATTTGTTCTTGTCACCATCATGAGTAACCTTCCTATCAAATTGCTGATGGAAGCCATATTGTATCAGCTCAAATCAACAAGGGAGTTGATGCTTTGCAAAACCTTAGAGGACAAATGACAAGGGCAAGGTCAAAGAAAATAAAGGAAGCTCTCAACAACTTGTTGTGTGACATTTACTATCAGGAAGTTGCTAGGTACGAGTTAAGGATGATTAAGGCTTCACTAGGGCTTGCAAATGTGTGAAATGGAGGAATTTGATAACCATGGCCTTGGGAAGGAAGTTGGATTTTGGAGTCCATGTTTGGGCATTTAAACGGATTATTTTCTTGGGTTATATTGTTATGTAGTGGGTTGAACGAATTTCAACATCTTAATGGGTTATTTTCATGGGTTTTTATTATTATTTAGTGGGTTGGACGAATTTCCTTAATAAGTCCATCTTATTAGGTAGGGTTTTTAGGGGTTATCATATAAAAAGGGAAAAAAGGTTGCTAGAGGAGGCAGACCCATTTTCCTAAATGTATGAGTTATTTTCTCTGGTTCTTTGAAAACTAATTCTGAACTTTCATACTTGAGTGTGTTGGATTAATAAACTTATCTTCTTCAATGTTGTTGTTGTTAGGAGTGGCATCTGAATCTTATAGTTCTATTTCTTGGTTGTTTATAATCATTGGGTCCGAACTCCAAATCCCTTAACCTTTGTTAGGACAATCTTATACCAACATTGGTGTTGGTTTCCATTTACATATAATTGGAGTTCATATCATCTGGTATTAGAGCCTTGGCTCTAACTCAGGTTAGTTATACTTTTGTTATCATCTCTTTCATGTGTTCTTCATTGTTGGTTGAATAATTAAAAAAGAAAAGAAGAAATTTGTGAGTTCCTGTGATTGGTCGTTGCTATCATTCATTTTGCAAAAATACCCATCAGTTAACCAAAAAAAAAAGAAGTATATTTCTTGGGTTGCCTTTCTGATATTCGTTCCTTCTATAGAAATACCCATTAGTTAACCCACAAAAAAAAAGGCTTCATTACTCAATTGGTCATTTACTCAATTATATTTGATAATTGATTGTTATTCGATTGCACTGCTTATCATTGAATTCCTTGTTATTCTATTTACTTTATTGCCTATCATTTTTTATCGTGTCATTTCTTTGTAAAGGTAGGTCTAAGATTGATATATTCAAGTTTTGTTTGTTCTGAATTTAGTTTGCTTGGAACTATTGAAAGAGCTCTTAGAGTCTTGCAATTCATTGTGTGAAACATGAGAGTTAAGGACTACTATAGTTGAGTGGAGAGCAAACACGAAAGGGAGTGAGTTTTGTGAGGTATATTCTTTATTTACTAATAATCTTGCATGTACAATGTCTAATGCTAAAAAGTCAATTTTCCACATAGAGAGGAGGAAGTAGTTGTTCCAGTTTGAAAGGATTGACCAAATGTTTTGGGAAGTGCGAGACAAGATGGATAAAATAGAAGGGGAATCGAGTGTCAACCCTAAGAGGCCAGCTACGAGGGTCGTGAAGGACCAATTTGAACATGATTTTGGTGAAGATGGTGATGATTATTATGATGACAGTGATAATGCTAGTAGAAACTTCAGAGGTGCATTTAGAGGAGGACATGGTAATAGGAATCGTAGAGGAGTAAAAGGCAATAAAAATGTTTATGATAGGTACAATGTAGGTTGGGATGATAGAGATAGAGTGGAGGAAGGAGTAGACAAAAATCTTAGTAGTATTAAAATGAAAATACCTTCTTTCCAAGGGAAAGTTGACCCTGATGTCTATTTGGATTGGGAACAAATCTAATTAATATATGAATGTCATAGCTTCTTTAAGGAGAAGAAAGTGAAGTTAGCTATAGCAGAGTTCACTGATTATGCTGGTGTATGGTAGGACCAACAAGTTACCACTAGGAGAAGAAATTTTGAGAGAATCATAGAAACATGGAATGAGTTGACTGTGATGAGAAGGAGATTTATTTCCAGCTCTTATTATAGGTATTTGTATAACAAGTTGCAGAGCCTTTATGCAAGGTTCCAAGAGTGTGGAAGAGTACCATAAGGAGATGGAAATTGCTATGGTTAGGGCAAATGTAATGGAGGATAGGGAGGCAACCATGGCTAGGTTCCTCCAAGGGTTAAATAGAAGCATAGCTAATGTGGTAGAACTACAATACTGTGTAGAGCTTGAAAACATGGTACACATTGCGATGAAAGTTGAGAGGCAACTTAAGGGAAGGAGCACTTCTAGATATAATCAGAACTCAGGTTCATCTTTTTGGAAGTCAAACTGGGGGAAGAAGGAAGAGAAGATGACTTATAAGCTTAAAACCAATTCATATAGACCCAAGACCAATTGGGGCAACCATGAAAGGGGCAAATTTGAAGAAAAACTGGAGGGCAACCAAGGAAAAACTAGAGACATCAAATGTTTTAGATCTCTGGATAGGGGTCATGTGTCTTCACAATGTCCTAACAAGAGAACCATGTACCTTAAGGAGAATGGTGACTATGTGTCTGGCAGTGATGCTAGTGATGAAGACCAACTGTCGCCTCTACAGAATGTTAGTGATGTTGATGAAGGGATAGAGTATCTAGAGCATGGTGGAAGGCTTTTAGTAGCAAGGAGAGCCCTTAGTGTGTAGGTTAAGGAGGAGGAGGATGTTGAGATGCAGCAAGAAAATATTTTCCATACTCGATGTTTAGTTCAAGATAGACTCACTTGCATGATCATCGATGGAGGTAGTTCCACTAATGTTGCAAGTACAGAGTTGGTAGAAAAATTGAACTTGCCTACAACCAAACATCCTAGGCCATATAATTTGCAATGGTTGAATGACAGTGGAGTGGTGAAAGTGACTAAACAAGTTGTGGTTCCATTTTCCATTGGTAGATATAAGGATGAGTTGTTTTGTGATGTTGTACCTTTGCAAGTCGGGCATTTGTTATTGGGTTGTCCTTGACAATTTGATAGAAAAGTTTTGCAGGATGGTTACAAGAACCATTATTCTTTCACCATGGATGGAAAACCATTCACATTGGTTCCATTGACTCCAAAACAGGTGTATGAAAACCAAGTGAGACTTAAAAAAAGTGAGCAAAAGAGGAGGAGTGAAAAGAAAGAGAGAGTCAAGAGAAAAGAAAGTGAAGGAGAGAAAAACAAGGTGAAAGCATTTGAGAGTGCTAAGTACAAGAGTGGTTAGGTTCACAAGCGTGAAGATGAGAGAAAACAAGTGAGTTTATTTACAAAAGGAGCAGATGTTAGGGTTGCCTTCCAAGCTAGGCAACAAATGATCTTGATCCTTTACAAGGATTCTTATTTCTCTAACACTGACCTTGATTCATCTTTACCTAGTACTATTTCATCTTTGTTGCAAGATTATAATGATGTATTCCCTAAGGAGATCCTAGATGGTTTACCACCAAGGAAAGGGATTGAACATCACATTGATCTTATTCTTAGAGCGTGCATTCCCAATAAGCACTATAAAAGTAATCCTAAGGAGACAAAGGAGCTTCAAAGGCAAGTTGATGAGTCGATGAAGAATGGACATGTAAGGGAGAGCATGAGTCCATGTGTAGTGCCAATGTTGCTTGTGCCAAAGAAAAATGGATCGTGGAGGATGTGTGTCGATTGTAGAGCTATCAACAAAATAACAGTTAAGTATCGACATCCTATACCCAGGCTTGATGATATGCTAGATGAATTACATGATGCTTGTTACTTCTCTAAAATTGACCTTAAGAATGGGTATCATCAAATTAGGATTAGAGAAAGAGATGAATGGAAAATTGCATTCAAGACCAAGCATGGTTTGTATGAATGGTTAGTTATATCCTTTGGTTTGACTAATGCACCTAGTACTTTTATGAGATTAATGAATCATGTTTTGAGACCTTTCTTAGGGAAGTTTGTTGTGGCTTATTTTGATGACATATTAGTACATAGCAAGAATTTAGAAGTGCATGTTGAACATTTGCATTGTGTGCTTGATGTTTTGAGGAAAGAGAAATTGTATGCCAATTTGAAGAAATGCGATTTTTGCAAGGATCATGTCATTTTCTTGGGTTATGTTGCATCTACTCATGGCATAGAGGTTGATAAAAAGAAGATTAAGGCAATTCAAGAATGGCCTACACCTAAGAGTGTGAGGGATGTGGGGAGTTTCCATGGTTTATCTAGCTTTTATAAGACGTTCATTAAGGATTTTAGTACCATAGTTGCACCATTGATTGAGGTGATTAAAAAGCGTGTGGGTTTCAAGTGGAGTATAGAACAACAAGATGCCTTTGATTTGCTTAAGTCTAAGTTGTGTAATGCACCACTTCTTGCTTTACCTGATTTTTCTAAGATCTTTGAAATTAAATGTGATGCATCAGGCATTGGGATTGGGGGAGTTCTCATGCAAGAGAAACAACCTATTGCATTCTTTAGTGAGAAGTTGAGTGGGGAAACATTGAATTATCCAACTTATGATAAAGAAATGTATGCACTTGTTAGGACTTTAAAAACATGGCAACATTACCTTTGGCCCAAGGAGTTTGTAATTCATACTGATCATGAGTCTTTAAAATACTTAAAGGGACAAAGTAAGTTGAATAGGAGACATGCAAAATGGGTTGAGTTTATTGAAACTTTTTCTTATGTAATTCAATACAACTCAAGTAAGGAAAATGTTGCTGATGCATTGTCATGTAGGTACACCTTGATTAGCACCTTGAGCGTTAAGTTGTTGGGGTTTGAGCACATTATTGATTTGTATGCTAATGATGCTGACTTTAGTAACGTATATGCTGCATGTGAAAAAGCTGCCTTTGGTAAGTTCTATAGACATGAGGGGTATTTGTTTAGAGTAAATAAGCTTTGTATTCCTCAAGGGTCTATGAGAGCATTACTTGTGAGAGAAGCTCATGGGGGTGGTTTAATGGGGCACTTTGACATTCAAAAGACTTTTGATGTTTTAAATGAACATTTCTTTTAGCCACATATGAAAAGGGATGTTGAAAGAGTCTGTGCCAAGTGTATTACCTATAGACAAGCTAAGTCTAGGGTTTTGCACCATGGAAAGTATATGCCCTTAGAAATTCTTTGTGAAACTTGGACCAATATTTCTATGGATTTTATTCTTGGGTTACCTAGGTCCAAGAGGGGCCGAGATTGTATTCTTGTTATTGTTGACAGGTTTTCAAAGATGGATTATTTCATTACTTGCACCAAAATGGATGATGCCACACACATTGCAGACTTATTTTTTAGAGAGATTGTTCGCCTACATGGAGAGCTGAAAAGTATTGTGTCAGACCATGATGCAAAATTTTTGAGCCATTTTTGGAAGATATTGTGGGGTAAGCTTGGAACAAAGCTGTTGTTTTCTACAACTTGCCATCCACAAATCGATGGACAAATTGAGGTAGTAAATCGAACTCTTGGTACATTGTTGCGTGCTATTATTGATAAAAACTCTAGAACCTGGGAAGAATGTTTGCCTTTTGTGGAGTTTGCCTATAATCGTGTTGTTCATAGTGCTACAAATTATTCTCCTTTCAAGCTTGTTTATGGTTTTAATCCATTATCTCCTTTGGATTTAGTACCATTGGCTATATGGGACAGGATTAATTTAGATGTAAAAAAGAAGGCTGAAGTGGTTAAGTAACTTCATAGGCATATCACTTTTGAACTTGGTGATTGGGTTTGGGTACATTTGCGGAAGGATAGATTTCCTATGCAAAGGAAATCAAAGTTGCAACCAAGGGGAGATGGTCCTTTTCAAGTGGTGGCAAGAGTCAATGATTATGCATATAAACTTGACTTGCTAGGTGAGTATAATGTGAGTGCAACATTTAATGTTTCCGAACTTTCTACTTCTCTTTGATGATGTAGGTGCTGATTTGAGGACAAATAATTTTCAGGAGAGTGGGAATGATGGAAGCCATATTGTACCAACTCAAATCAACAAGGGAGTTGATGCTTTGCAAAACCTTGGAGGACCAATGACAAGGGCAAGGTCAAAGAAAATAAAGGAAGCTCTCAACAACTTGTTGTGCAACATTTACTATCAGGAAGTTGCTCGGTACGAGTTAAGGATGGTGGAGGCTTCACCAGGGCTTGCAAATGTGTCATCTCTGGAGGAATTTGAGAGCCATGTCCTTGGGAAGGAAGTTGAATTTGGGAGCCCATGTTTGGACATTTAAATGGATTATTTTCATGGGTTATATTGTTATGTAGTGGGTTGAATGAATTTTAGCATCTTAATGGGTTATTTTCATGGGTTTTTATTATTATTTAATGGGTTGGACGAATTTCCTTAATAAGTCCATCTTATTAGCTAGGGTTTTTGGGGTTTAGCATATAAAAAGGGCAAAAAGGGTGGCTGAAAGAGGCAGATCCATTTTCATGAGTGTATACGAGCTATTTTCTTTGATTCTTTGAGAACTAATTCTGAACTTTCATACTTGAGTGTGTTGGTTCAATAGACTTATCTTCTTCAATGTTGTTGTTATTAGGAGTGATGTCTAAATCTTATAGTTCTGGTCCTTGGTTGTTTATAATCATTGGGTCAAAACTCCAAATCCCTTAACATTTTCTAGAATAATCCTATACCAACATTGGTGTTGGGTTCCGTTTACATATAATCGGAGTTCGTATCATGGGGTGCTCTAGAAGATTCCAAGGCTGTTCTAAAAGTTTCCAATGCTACACCAAGGATAATCCCTTATCTTTATGTGCAAAATGATAGACAAGGAAACAGGACAAACAAAACTTAGAGCCCATGATATAAGTCCAAGCTACATGACCAAGCTAAGAAAAGGCTTGATTTGCATGATAAGTTGTATTAAAGGGCTTGTTTTTGTTTTGGGTTGCTAGATTTTAACTTAAGGCTGAATTACATGTAAAAAAGGCTTAACTTCTTGGGTTTATTTGGACTTGTAGGTTTAGCTGAGTCTTGATACATTAGTTAGGATTCTTACTTTGACTTTTATGCCTAACTATCATTAGTTGTAGTCTTTTTAATGATTCTTAATTAAGACAGATTTGCATTCCTTAATTAGAGGGATCTCCTATAGTTAAGGTTTTTCCTATATAGGTATATAGGAGGATTGTAATATTTGCCTACCTATATGAAGGCTACAACTATGTAAAATGGGAATTAATAAGATTGAGATATTTTTAGCAAGTTTTGTTTTGTCTTCTTGTGTTCTTGGAAGAATACATTATCTTGACTTATCAAAGGAGTCATCAACCTTCATAGCGTCTAAAGATTGAGGCTTTTAGAATTTAGTTTCCTTAGGGTTCCAATCTAATCAACCCAACTTGTGAAAACAACCCATGGAATTTGTTGTATTTCTTGGCTAAGATGTTAGTTCACAAGGTATTAGTGTGGATGGGGAGAAGGTAAAAGCAATGAGGGATTGACCTATGCCTAAGAATGTGAACAAGGTAAGAAGTTTTCATGGTTTAGCAAGTTTTTATCAAAGGTTTGTTAAGGATTTTAGTTCTATTATTGCATCTTTAAATGAACTTTTTAAAAAGAATGTTGTTTTCAAGTGGGATGATGTGCATGATCGAGTTTTTAGTACTTTGAAAGAAAAGCTTACTAATGCACCTTTGTTATACTTGTCTAACTTTGATAAAGTTTTTAAGGTAGAATGTGATGCATCTAAAATAGGAATAAGGGTTATTTTAATGCAAGATGCCAAACTGATTGCTTATTTTAGTAAAAAGCTAAGTAACTTAGCCTTAAACTGATTGCCCAACTTTATGCATTGGTACAAACTCTTTAAACATGGCAACATTATTTGTAGCCAAGGGAATTCATCATTCATTTTGATCATGAGAGCTTAAAGTTTTTGAAATCCCAAGGTAAGCTTAATAAAAGACATGCTAAGTGGCTAGAGTTCATAAAAACATTTTCTTATTTGATCAAGTACAAACATGGAAAGGAAAACATTGTTGTTGATGCATTGTCTAGGAGGTACACATTACTTACTTCTTTGCAAACTAAGTTACTTGGTTTTGAATTGCTTAAGGGCTTGTATGTGAATTATTTTGATTTTGGCCAAGTATGTAATGCATGTGATAAGTGAGTCTTTGGTGACTTTTATTGGCATGATGGGTTTCTATTTAAGAGCGATAAATTATGTATGCCTATTTGTTCTATTCGTGAGTTGCTTATTAGGGAAACTCATGAGGGTGGTTTGATGGGCACTTTGGTGTGCAAAAGACTAGATATATTTGGTGCTCAATCCCTTTTAAAGGAAGTAATCCCTAGGGAATCTCTTTAGAAAATAAATCTTTAAACTCTTGCAATGATGGAACAACCACACTAGGCAAAGAAGAATTAGAGTCATTAGATAAAAAATGAACATCCTCGTACATAAGTACAAGTAGTTGTTGCCTTGTAATCATATCACTCTTTACCTCACTTTTCCCAGCAAACACACTTACTTTCTTACTTTTCTCTCTAACTTTTCTCCATGCCTCACCCTTTTTGCTTGAATTTTTCCCCTCAGCGTCACTTTCTCTCTTTTCCTTTGACCTCTCACTCTCTTTCTTTTTCTTTTCCCCTTGCTCTCTCATTTGCTCTTCCATTATTTTGCACTCTCTTGTTATCTTAGTCTGATCTTTATATGCTTAAATAGGTTTGAAAGGAGTTAATACAACAGTCCGATTATTAATTGCAAACGAGCATCTATTCTTATGGCCATTGTGAGTAACCTTCCTCTCAAATTGCCATGGTCGTCCAAGAAGTATATGACTAGCATGCATTGGTGCCACATCATAGAGAACCTCATCCTTGTAATTGTCAATAGAAAAGGCAACTAAAACTAGGTTGGTTACTCTAATTTCTCCACAATCATTCAACTATTATAGCTTATAAGGCTTAGGGTGCTTGAAGGTATCTAGATTCAACTTCACTAAAAATAGAGTATTAGCAACATCAGTACAACTTCCACTATCGATAATCATGCTATATACCTTGTATTTGACATGGCATCTTGTATAGAAAATGTGCTCACATTGCTCCTCATCATTATCATCTTTAGTTTGAATACTTAGTGCATGCATTGCAATTAGCATATCTCCATAAACAACTTCTTCAACATCAACATTAGAACAATCCTTCAATGGTGGCATGTCATTATCACTAGAACTAATGCTTTCTATGTCACCATTCTCCAACATGATCATAGCTCTTTTATGACATTGACAAGTAATATGTCCATGTCCTTGACACCTAAAGCACTTAATATCATGAGATTTAGAAGATTTTGTTTCAATTTTACCTTTAGAAATAACAATTTAATCCTTTGGCCTTGCATCTTCTTTTGGCTTTGAGGCTACTTTTGCATTCTTTCCAAGTTGCCTTCCATGTAGAACTAGAAGCTGATCCAAATTTGGATCCTTTGGACTTGATTTGTTTCTCCACCTTGATAGCCTTATGCAATAGCTCCTTCATCTCCAAATAGTGTTGCAAATCTACTACATTTGCAATTTCTTTATTTAAACCACCAATAAACCTTGTCATGGTAGCCTCTTGATCTTCCTCTACATTAGCTCTAGTCATGGCTATCTCCATCTCCTTGTAATAGTCCTCCACACTCATGGACCTTTGCACCAGCCCTTGCAACTTTCTATGGAAGTCTCTATGATAGTTGTTAGGTATAAATCTCTTGCGCATTACTGATTTCATCACTTCCCATGACTAAATTGGCCTCTCATCATTCCTCCTTCTACTTATCACTAATTGCTCCCACCAAATACTTGCATAATCAGTGAATTTATGGCTGCCAATTTTAGTTTCTTCTCCTTGGAATAATTGTAGTAATCAAATACATGCTCAACCATTCTTTCCCACTCCAAATAATGTTCAGGATCGTTCTTCTCTTGAAATGCTGGAATCTTCATCTTTATGCTGCTCACATTACTATCTAGCCTTCCTGCCTTTTCTTGAGCTTGATTCTTCATAGTCTGACTCTTCCTCATATTCTTCCTCAATCACATGCCTTCTAAAGGATTTTGATTTGCTAGGTCATAACTCATCTAGCCTTGCATTTATCATCTTAAATTGCTTGATGACAGCCTTCATTCAAACCTGCACATCTATATAATGCACACTTCCTTCACTACTCACATTTACAACCTGTAGAAACATGTTAGAAATTAAAAGAAATTTGTTCCTCACACACTCCCTCACATGTTTGCCCTCAAATCAGTGTTATCAGTTATGTTTGACTCTATTTTGGCTTTTCACGATGATTATCACACCACTCTTGCCTTTTTCCACTCAAGCTAGGAAAAGATGTTTCTTTATTGCAAGAGATCCCTCCAATTAAGAAAATGCAAATCTACTTTGATTAGGAATCCTAAATCTGCCTTCATTAAGATTCTTTAAAAAGACTACAACTAATGATAAATAGGCATAAAATCAAAGTAAAACTCTAACTAATGTATTCAAACTCAACCTTTTTCTACATATAATTCAACCTTAACTTAAAATCCAGTAACCCAAAACAAAATCAGGCCCTTTAATACAACTTAGCATGCAAATCAAGCCTTTCCTTAGCTTGGACTTATATCATGGGCTCTAAGTTTTGTTCTTTAAGTCCTAAGCCTTGTCCATCATCTTGCATAAAAAGATAAATGATTATCCTTGGTGTAGCATTGAAAACTTTTTGAACAGCCTTGGAATCTTCTGGAGCATCTTCTTTGTCATACAACTCCATGATTAAGCCTTATAAAGCCTCTTTTATCCTCTTTGTCATTGCCCTAGTCATTGGACCACCAATTCCTTGTAAAGACTCTAAGGAATATTTGTTTTGTTGTACTTGAATAGCACCTTGTATACAATTTACCTTTCCTAGGAAAATTTGTTGTGGCTTATTTTAATGACTGAAGTAGAAAACCCCAAAAAGACGTGGCTCAGGGACCCAACACACAAGGAATCAAAGAACAACTAGGAAAACTAAACCAGAGTTTAATAACACAAACCCTAGACCCACCATTCAAAGGAACACGAACCTAGGGTATTTAAGAAGGATATGGATGCCACACTCCAGAAAAGAGAGGAATTAGGAGTGATAAGTCAATTGGACTACCAAAAGAAGAAGTACCTCTTGATAAGTTCTTTAGTCCTCAAAAGAACTGAAGGAGAAAAACCCTTGCTTTCTATTTCATTCAAAGTTGTCTCATCTTTTTCAGAGCTTACAAGGGTGCCTATTTATAAGCTAAGATAGCAATCCTAAAGAGGCACAAATTCCTACTTGGGACAAATCCTTATTTTGAAGGAATTCCTAACTATGGATAAATTCCAACATAGACAATAAACTCTTATTTAAGAGTGAATGCTATTACCTTGTTTGACCAATTAAGTATTCTAATTATATTAATTAGGCCTGGACTCTTTGTCAAACTTGAATTCGCACCATTTGAAGATTGGTTGGCCTAAATGTCCTCAATCAACCGATTTAGTGCTTCTTTAATCTTTTTGTCTCTAACTCGTGTTATTGGGCTTTCTGCAATGTGCAATGGACCTCTTGCATCCATTAAAGCTCTAGCTCATGTTACTGGGCCTTCTGGTGCAATGGACCTCTTGCATCCATTGAAGCCTTCCACCCATCATCTCTACAGTTCTCATCATTCCCCTTCTTCTCAAAAGGATTCATCCTTGAATCATCACCTACATCAAAAGGGAAAAGATTAGAAATGTTAAATGTTGCAATCACATTATACTCACTAGGAAGGTCCAACATATAAGCATTGTCATTAATTTGTGCTACAACTTGAAAGGGACCATCTCCTTTAGGTTGTAAAGTAACTAGTAGCATATGCACCCAAACCCAATCATCATGTTCAAACACCACCTTCTTTCGTCCCTTGTTGACATGGGATGTGTATTGCTCAATTTGTTGTTCAATATGTTGTTGCACCTTGTCATGCAATTTTTTTATCGTGCCAACCTTGCATTCACCATCTAAGCTAGCATACTCATTGACAAGTATAGGTACCAAATCCAAAAGAGTTAACGGATTAAAACCGTATACAATTTCAAATGGAGAGTAACTAGTAGCACAATGAACTCTCCTCTTATATGCGAACTCGACATGTGGTAAACAATCTTCCCATGTTTTCAAATTTGTTTGAATAATAGCATGCAAAAGAGTAGAAAGAGTTCAATTAACCAGCTCAGTTTACCTATCAGTTTGTGAATGACAAGTAGTTAAAAACAATAGCTTAGTACCTAACTTATCCCACAAAGTCTTCTAGAAGTAGCTTAAGAACTTTGTATCCCAGTCTAAAACAATGCTTTGTGGCATGCCATGCAAGTGTACTACTTCTCAAAAGAATAAGTCAGCCACATTGTTTGCATCATCAGTTTTATGACATGGGATGAAGTGTACCATCTTTGAAAATCTATCAACAACAACAAATACAAAATCCCTACCCCTTTTTGTTTATGACAATCCTAGGACAAAGTCCATAGATAAATCATGATGAGAACCATAGAGATGATGGGTGGAAGGCTTCAATGGATGCAAAAGGTCCACTGTACATCCCAGAAGGCCCAATAACACAAGCTAGAACTTCAATGGATGCAAGAGGTCCATCTCACATTCTAGAAGGCCCAATAACATGAACTAGAGCTTCAGTGGATACAAGAGGTCCATTGCACATCCCAGAAGGCCCAATAACACGAGCTAAAGCCAAAAAGATTAAAGAAAGAGTAAATGGGCTGATTGAGAACATTCAGGTCAACCAAGTTTCAAATTGAGAGAATTCAAGTTTGACAAAGAGTCCAGGCCTAATTAATATAATTAGAATACTTAATAGGTCAGACTAAGTGATAGCATTTACTCCTAAATAGGAATTTATGGTCTATGTTGGAATTTGTCCATAGTTAGGAATTCCTCCAAAATAAGGATTTTGTCCTAAGTAGGAATTTGTGCCTCTTTAGGATTGCTATCTTAGCCTATAAATAGGCACCCCTTGTAAGCTTTGAAGTTAGACAACTTTGAGTGAAATAGAAAGCAAGGGTTTTTCTCCCTCGGTTCTTTTAAGGACTAAAGAACTTATCAAGAGGTACTTCTTATTGTGGCGTTCCAATCGACTTATCACTCCCAATTCCTTTCTTTCCTAGAGTGTGGCGTCCATATCCTTCTTAAATACCCTAGGTTCGTGTTCCTTCGAAGGGTGGGTCTAGGGTTTGTGATATTAAACTTTGGTTTAGCTTTCCTGGTTGTTCTTTGATTCCTTGTGTGCGTTGGGTCCCTAAGCCACGTCTTTTTGGAGCTTTCCGCATCAGTTGGTATCAGAGCCTGGTTCTAAATCAGGTTGAATCTACTCACTCTTTAATTTTCTACCTTGTGATTCAATTATTTCTGTTTAGTTTTTCTATTATATGCATTACCATTCAAATGCACAAATCTGTTTGTTTGCAATCCTTTTCTCTTTGCTTGTTTGTTTAAGCTCATAAACGTGCTAATTTCAATTCCAATTGCTATGTCTAAGTATTCTACTATTATTTTGTGTTGAGAAAAAAAAGAAAAAAGTAAAAAAAGAAAAAAAAAAGAAGAAGAAAAAGAAGGAAGAAGAACAAAGGAAAGAAAACATCAAATTCAAGTTATTGATAAGGTTAACAGTTTGGTCATATTGGCCACAATAATAATAAAGTTTTCTTATTCAACTCCAATTCTACCATCTATTTTCCTATTTGTTACCCAAATTTGTCCTCTAGGTTATACTACCCCTATCCTGATTTTTGTGAGTTTAGTTCATTAAATCCGTTTGTCTTGACATCCTTTTTCATTTTTGATTCCTTGTTCTCCAATTTGTTCAATTCTATGCCATTTATCTTATTTACGTTGTTTAGTTCTTTATAGAGTTGAAAGGAAAAATCTGAGTGGTAAAAGGTAAGAGTGAAAGTTCATATAAAGGAAAAGCCATAAAGAGTGTAAACATGAGGGAGTGTGACACCATCTTTTGAGTGACACACGTGAGGGAGTGTTCTATGAGGTATCCTATTTGTTTTGTGCAGAAGTAATACTATGACGTCCTAAGACAAAGGTGCAACTCAGGAGGGAGCTGGTGATATGTCCTTCATGATCAAAACTATGCAACAACAATTTAAGTGCATGAATAACAGATTTGATGATATGAGGGAGATGATGGAGGAGCAAGCTAATACAATAGCAGAGTTGCAAAGGAGACATGGGGAATATGAGGCTCCTAAAGCAAGAAGGCAGTTGAGATGTGCCTATGACCATGAAGATGATGTAGAAGATGATGAATATGACGACCAAACTACTATAGTTAGAACTGTTAACAATAGAAGGGATCAAAGAGAATTCGGGAGGCAAGGCACCTATGACCATAATTTGGGCAGTATTAAAATGGCAATTCCTCCATTCCAAGGTAAAAATGATCCTAATGCATACCTAGAATGGGAGAAGAAGGTTGAATTGGTCTTTGATTGCCACAACTATTCCGAGGAGAAAAAGGTAAAGCTTGCTACAGTTGAGTTTACTGATTATGCCATTATTTGGTGGGATCAACTTGTTTTGACTAGGAGAAGGAATCATGAGGAGCCTATTGATACATGGGAGGAGATGAAGGCTATCATGAGGAGGAAGTTTGTCCCTAATCACTATTACAGGGAGTTGTACCAAAGGCTACAAGGGCTCACTCAGGGCACCAAAAGTGTGGAGGACTACCACAAGGAGATGGAGATTACCATGATTAGGGCCAATGTAGAAGAAGATAGAGAGGCAACCATGGCTCGATTTCTGCAAGGGCTAAAGAGGGACATAGCAAATGTGGTTGAATTGCAACATTATGTGGAATAAGAAGACATGGTGCACATGGCAATGAAAGTTGAAAGGCAACTTAAACAAAAGAGCTCCACGCGGTTTGGGCAGAATTCAGGTTCTACCTCATCTTTGAAGCCAAATTGGAGTAAAAGGGATGAGATGGCCAATTACAAGTCCAAAACCGAGTATCCAAGCACAAGAATATGGGTTTTAGCAAGGAGACAAGTAAATTTGAACCCCAACCGAGTAGAAATAGAGATGTTAAATGTTTTAAGTGTTTGGGCAGAGGTCACATTGCATCTCAATGTCCAAATAAGCGTGCAATGATCTTGAGAAGTAACAGTGATGTTGAAATTGAAAGTGAATCAGATGATGATTCTATGCCATCATCAGAGGGTGAAAGTGGTAGAGAGGAGTATTCGGTTAATGGAGTAGCTCTCATTACAAGGCAAGCATTGAATGTGCAAGTAAAGGAAGAAAATCAGGTGCTATGAGATAATATCTTTTAGACAAGGTGTCTCATCAAAGATAAGGTATGTAGCATGATTATTGATGATGGGAGTTGCACTAATGTTGCTAGCACAACTATGGTTGAGAAGCTGGATTTACCTACCATGAAGCATCCTAAACCATATCAGCTTCAGTGGTTGAATGAGTGGTGAAGTGAAGGTAAATAAGCAAGTGCTCATATCATTCTCTATCAGAAGGTTCCATGATGAAGTTTTAGGTGATGTTGTACCTATGCATGCGGGACATATTTTATTAGGAAGACCATGACAATTTGACAGGCGAGTTATGCATGATGGTTTCAAGAATCGATATTCCTTTGTAATGAATGAAAAACCCATCACTCTTATACCATTATCTCCTCAACAAGCTTATCAGGATCAATTAAGGATTAAAAATGAGAGTGAACAGAAAAGAGAGATTGATAAAAGAGAAAAGAGAGGAGAAAACATGAGGACACAAGAGAAAGAGAAGAAAAGAGAAAGTCTCTATGCAAAAGAAAGTGATGTAAAAAGAGCATTCTATGCCAAACAGCCTATGATCGTACTTTTGTACAAGGAGGCTTATTTTAACACTAACAAGTTTGACTCATCTTTGCCTAGTGTTGTTGTTGCTCTATTGCAGGAATTTGAAGATGTATTTCCTAACGATGTCCCAAGTGGATTGCCACCTAATAAAGGAATTGAGCATCATATTGATTTCATCCCGGGTGCATCCATCCCTAATCGACCAGCATATAAGAGTAATCCTGAGGAGACAAAGGAGCTTCAAAGGCAGGTTGAGGAGCTTATGTCCAAAGGATATGTGAGGGAAAGTATGAGTCCATGTGCTATTCCTGTCCTACTTGTACCCAAAAAAGATGGGACTTGGAGGATGTGTGTTGAATTTGCACCATTTGAAGCTTGGCTGGCTTGAATGTCCTCAATCAGCCCATTTAGTACTTCTTTAATCTTTTTGGCTCTAGCTCGTGTTATTGGGCCTTCTGGAATGTGCGATGGACCTCTTTTATCCATTGAAGCTCTAGCTCATGTTATTGGGCCTTTTGGAATGTGCAATGGACTTCTTGCATCCATTGAAGCCTTCCACCCATCATCTCTATGGTTCTCATCAATGACATATTAGTATACAATTGGAATTTAGAGGAGCATGTTTTGCATTGTGTGCTTAATGTGTTGAGAAAAGAGAAATTGTATGCCAATTTAAAGAAATGTGATTTTTGCAAAGATCATGTCATTTTCTTGGGTTATATTGTGTTTGTTCATGACATAGAGAAGATTAAGGTTATCCAAGAATGGCCTACACCTAAGAGTGTGAGTGATGTTGGGCTAATATTTCTATGGGTTTTAGTCTTGGATTACCTAGGTCCAAGAAGGGTTGAAATTGTATTCTTATTGTAGTTGAAAAGTTTTCAAAGATGGCACGTTTCATTGCTTATGCCAAAACAAATGATGCCACATGCATTGCAAACTTATTTTTTAGAGAGATTGTTTGCCTACATGGAGTGTGTCAGATTGTGGTGCAACAAATTTTTTAGTTACTTTTGGAAGACATTGTGGGGTAAGCTTGGAATGAAATGTTTGTTCTCTCCAACTTGCCATCCACAATTAGATGGACAAATTAAGGTAGTAAATCAAACTCTTAGTATATTGTTGCATGTTATTATTGGTAAGAACTCTGGAATGTGAGAAGAATGTTTGCTTATAATTATGCTATTTATAGTAGTATGTTATTCTACTTTTAAGCTTGTTTATGGTTTTAAACCATTATCTCCTTTACACTTAGTGCCATTGCCCATACAAGATAGGGTTAATTTATATGTGAAAAAGAAGGTTGAAGTTGTTAGGCAACTTCATGAGAAAGCTAGGCTTAACACCAAGAGAAAAATCAAACAGTATGAAACACAAGCTAATAAAAGGCATAAGCATACCACTTTTGAACCTAGTGATTAGGTTTAGGCATAGTTGCAAAAGGACAAATTTCCTATGCAAAGAAAATCTAAGTTGCAACCAAGGGGAGATGATAATACATATAAACTTGACTTGCCAAGTAAGTATAATGTGAGTGCAATATTTAATGTTTCTAACCTTTCTCCTTTTGTGATGAGAATCTTAGAGATGATGGGTGGAAGGCTTCAATGGATGCAAAGGTCCATTGCACAGTCCAGAAGGCTCAATAACACAAGCTAGAGCTTCAATGGATGCAAGAGGTCCATTGCACATTCCATAAGGCCTAATAACACGAGCTAGAGCCAAAAAGATTGAAGAAGCACTAAATGGGCTGATTGAGGACATTCAGACCAAGTAAGCTTCAAATGGTGTGAATTTAAGTTTGACAAAGAGTCTAGGCCTAATTAATATAATTGGAATACTTAATAGTCAGACTAAGTAATAGCATTCACTCCTAAATAGGAGTTTATTATCTATGTTGGAATTTGTCCATAGAATGATGAGGATCATAGAGATGATGGGTGGAAGGCTTCAATGGATGCAAGAGGTCCATTGCACATTCCAGAAGGCCCAATAACATGAGTTAGAGCCAAAAAGATTGGAGAAGCACTAAATGGGCTGATTGAGGACATACAGGCCAACCAAGCTTCAAAAAGAGTCCATGCCTAATTAATATAATTGGAATACTTAATGGGTCAGACTAGGTAGTAACATTCTGATGTGGAAAACCCCAAAAGGACGTGGCTTAGGGACCCAAGGCACACAAGGAATCAAAGAACAACCAAGAAAGCTAAACCAAAGTTTAATATCACAAACCCTAGACCCACCCTTCGAAGGAACACGAACCTAGGGTACTTAAGAAGTATATGGACGCTACACTCCAAAAAAGAAAGGAATTGGGAGTGATAAGTCGATTGGAACACCATAAAAAGAAATACCTCTTGATAAGGTCTTTAGTCTTTAAAAGAACCGAAGGAGAAAAACCCTTTGCTTTCTATTCTCAAAGTTGTCTTTTTTCAAAGCTTACAAGGGGTGCCTATTTATAGGCTAAGATAGCAATCCTAAAGAGGCACAAATTCCTACTTAGGACAAAATCCTTATTTTGGAGGAATTCCTAACTATGGACAAATTCCAACATAGATAATAAACTCCTTTTTAGGAGTGAATGCTATTACTTAGTTTGACCTATTAAGTATTCTAATTATATTAATTAGGTCTGGACTCTTTGTCAAGCTTGAATTCGCACCATTTAAAGCTTGGTTGGTTTGAATGTCCTCAATCAGCCCATTTAGTGCTTTTTTAATCTTTTTGGCTCTAGCTCATGTTATTGGGCCTTCTGAAATGCGCAATGGATCTCTTGCATCCATTGAAGCTCTAGCTCATGTTATTGGGCCTTCTGGAATGCGCAATGGATCTCTTGCATCCATTGAAGCCTTCCACCCATCATCTCTATGGTTCTCATCACATTCACTCCTAAATAAGAGTTTATTGTCTATGTTGAAATTTGTCCATAGTTGGGAATTCTTCCAAAATAAGGATTTGTCCTAAGTAGAAATTTGTTCCTCTTTGGGATTGCTATCTTAGCTTATAAATAGGCACCCCTTGTAAGCTCTGAAAAAGATGAGACAACTTTGAGTGAAGTACAAAGCAAGGGTTTTTCTCCTTCGGTTCTTTTGAGAACTAGAGAACTTATCAAGAGGTACTTCTTCTTATGGCAGTCCAATCGACTTATCACTCCCAATTCCTTTCTTTTCTGGAGTGTGGCTTCCATATCCTTCTTAAATACCTTAGGTTTGTGTTTCTTCGAATGGTGGGTCTAGGGTTTGTGTTATGAAACTCTGGTTTAGCTTTCCTGGTTTTTTCTTTGATTCTTTGATGATGTAGGTGCTAATTTAAGGATAAATTATTTTGAAGAGAGAGAGATTGATGGAATCCATACTATACCAACTTAAATAAACAAGGAAGTTAATGCTTTACAAAACCTTTGAGGGCCAGTGACAAGGGTGAAATCAAATAAGAAAAAAGAAGCACTTAATAACTTCTTGTGTGATATTACTTACATGAAACTACTTCAGGATGATGGAGGTTTCACTGTAGCTTTCAAATGTGTCATTTGTGGAGGAATATGAAACTCATAGGCCTTAGGAAGGAAGTTAAAGCCAGTAGCCTACATTTGGGCATTTGAATGGTTTATTTTTCATGGCTTTTACTGTTATGTAGTAATTTGGATGAATTTCAGCATCTGAAGGGTTTAATTTTATGGATTTTTATAGTCTTGACGAATTTTATTAATAAGCTCATTTTAGTAACTTCTGTGTTACTAAGTTATTTAGCTCATAAAAACTAATTAATTAGGCTTTTGATGGTTAACATATAAAAGGAAAAAGTAGGATTCCTTTTAGGAATGAATGAGCTATTTTCTCTGATTCTTTAAGAACTAATTCTAAATTTTCATCGTTGAGTGTGTTGGCTCAATAGACTTATCTTCTTTAACATTGTTGTTACCAGCAGTAGTATCTAAATCCTATTGTTCTAGTTCTTGGTTATTTTATAATTGTTGGGTTAAAACTTCAATCCTTTAACCTACATTAGAATGATCCTATACCAACATTGGTATTGGGTTTTGTTTGCATATAATTGGAGTCTATATAACTTACCATTGATTTGACTTCTTAAAGCTTAGGGTTAAGGTCATTTACATCTTGCCTTTATTCATTAAGAGCTTCACATGCCTATCCCCTTTTCAAATCAGCTAACAACATCTAGCCTCTTCATCAAATCTCTCATCTCACCAAACTCAACATTCATGCAATCAAACTCTTGTTGCATAGCTTGAAACATGAAGAAATCATCCTTCCTACACTAGTTCACTCACTCCCTTATCTTTTAGTGTCATGTTGCTAATTTGCACAAAAAAAAACAAAAAAAAAGGGAAGCCTCACATACACTCCTTCATGTGTTTCTCTTAATTATTGTCACTAAACCCTTGTGTTTACTTCTCCTTAGTTGATTTTCTTACAACAAGCTCACACCCTTTCCTTTTACCAACCTAGTTCCCCATTTCAACTCTTTAGGAAACTAATCAAGTCTTGCCTATTACCACTCCAACTTCCTCTTTTAAATCTTTAAGTAACTAAAAAAGTTAAATCAAGAAGACTAATCTTGAATGAACCAAACTCACAAAATAAAACTAATTGGGGGGAATTGAACTAATAGAAAACAAGAAGTTAAAAAATCAAAACAAAAGGATGTCAAGAAGAACAAAACCATTTATCTTCTATCTTAATCACTAGAATTTGACTTTTTTGTTAATTCAAAAATAACATAAAACACGAATAGAACACTTAAATAGAGCAACATAATGGATAAAGTGCATTTTGATGGTTATGCATTCAAACAAATGAATAAAGGAAGATAGATTGCAAATGAATAGAATAATACATTTAAATGGTAATGTGCTTAGTAGACAAGTTAAATAAGAAATAAATAAATCTCAAAAAAACAAAACAAAGAATTAATCAATGCAACTTGATTTAGAGCTAAGCTTTAATACTGACTGAAGTGAACTCCAAAATACATGACTTAGGGACTTAACATGCACAAAGAATCAAACAAGAGCCCAAGAAAGCAAAATTAAATTTCAATCCAACAACCTAATGTTTAAAGGAAGGTATAAAGATGGATATGGACACCACAATTTAGGAAAGAATGGGCCTAGAAGTGATAACAGAGGATGAAGCTTATTTGATGATTAAGCCACAATAGTCAAATTTGCTAATAATAAAAGTGGTAAGAGGGATACAAGAAGGCATGATGCTTTTGACCGTGACTTGGGAATCATCAAAATGAAGATTCCCTCATTCCAAGGGAAAGATGACCTTGAGATGTGTTTAGAGTGAGAGAAGAAGGTGGACTTAGTATTGTTTGCCATAACTAATCTGATGGAGGTCCACTTGTACCAGTACCAATCAACCAAGGAATTGATGCTTTACATAATCTTGGGGGTCCAATGACAAGGGAGAGATCACAGAAGGCTCATGAAGTGCTTAATAGTTTAATTTGTCAAGTCCAAGAGCAAGAAGTTGCTTAGAATGACTGGTTGAGGACAGAAGCATCCCAAAGGCCTTTTAATGTGTTTTATCTGAGGAATGAGAAGAACAAAGGCTAGGATCTTGGAGTAGGGAAAGCTACAGGGCTACAGAACAAGTTTTGGACCAAGGTGTGCAAGCATCAAGTGCCACAATTGCAGCAACCTTGATAACACAGCAAGTCCGACAGCTGGACACCAATAGGCTTTGGGACAAACTGATTCTTTGGGGTTTTAACTACCCTTTGGGGTTTTAACTACCAATTGGGCTGGGCTTTTACTTATTTTGAACCCCACAATGCATATAGAGTTTAGTACTTTTACATGGGCTTATTATTTGGGAAACTTTGTGGGCTTATGTTGTATTTCACTAATAGGTCATAAGCCCATAAGGTAACTAGGGTTTGTGTATTGTATGTGTTTATAAATACGATTTTAATTTGGGGAGGCAGAGGCAGATATCAGAATACAACTTTACAACTACAAGAGACATTGTTTTCTTTCAAGTTTCAATACAAACAAGCACCTTTTCCATTGGTTCTTTGTGAACTTCTTAATTTGCATGCTTGATTGTTTTTTTCATAGACTTATCTTCTTCAACCTTGTGTTGCATAGGAGGGGCATCTAATCCTTCTATAATTTTGGTTCATAGTTGCTTTATAATCATTGGGTCAGAATTGTTTATTAAAACCTATCTTAGAACGATCCTAGTGACATTAATTTTGGTGTTGCATTTTCGTTCATTATAATTAGAGTTTATATCATACTATAAGGAGGAAAAGGTAAAACTAGGTGCCATTAAATTCACTAATTATGCTATTATTTGGTGAGATTAGCTTATTTTGAAAAGGTAAAGATTTGTATCAATGATTGCAAAAACTCACCCAAGGCACTAAGTGATAAAGAACCCGCTAAGCGACCTGTCCTAAGAACCCTTGAATCAATTTGTTATGCACACCCTAGAAAGTTAGGAAACAAGTTGGGTTGATCAGATCAAAACCCTAAGGGAAACTAAGTTTGAAAAGCCCTAATCTTAAAATGCCACAAAGATTGATCACTTCCTTGATAAGTCAAAACAATGTATTCTTCCAAGAACACAAGAAAGCAATGCAAAGCTTGTTGAAAAATACCTTAATTTTCATTATTTCGTTTTACATAGTTGTGGCCTTTATATAGGCATGTAAATATTACAATCATAGTAGAAAAAGGTGTTTTTTAGCATACTTATATAGGGAAATCTTAATTATAGGTGATTCTTTTAATTAAGAAATACAATTCTACCTTGATTAGGAATCCTAAATTTGCCTTGATTAGGAATCCTAAATCGGCCTTGATTAAGATCGTTAAAAAGACTACCACTAATGATATAAAAGTCAAAGTAAAGACCTAACTAATATATCAAGACTCAGCTGAATCTATAAGCCCAACTAAACCTAAGTTGATAAACTTTTATATATATATATATGTAATTCGGCCTTAACTTCAAATCTAGCAACCCAACACAAAATCAGGCTCATTAATACAACTTAACATGCAATTGAGCCTTTCCTTAGCTTGGTCATATAGCTTAGACTTATATCATGGGCTCCAAGTTTTGTTTTTCAAGTTTTAAGCCATGTCCATCATCTTGCACATAAAGATAAGTGATTATCCTTGCTATAGTATTGAAAACTTTTAGAACAGCCTTGGAATCGTTTGGAGCACCCTCTTTGTCATGAAGCTCCATGATTAAGCCTTGTAAAACCTCTTTCATTCTCTTTGTCCTTGCCCTAGTCATTGGACCACTAATTCCTTCCAAAGGATCTAGGGAATACTTGCTATGTTGTACTTGAATAGTATCTTGTTCTCCATCATTCCTCCCCTCCTTGAAAGGATTCATCCTTGAATCACCTGCATTAAACAAAAGATATGTCAGCAACATTAAAAGTAGTACTAACATTACCATAGTTGCTTGGTAAATCTAGCTTATAGGCATTGTCATTAATCCTCTCCAAGACTTGAAAGGTCCATCTCCTCAAGGCTGCAATTTGGACTTTCTTTGTTAAGGAAATTGCTCCTTCCTCATATGTACCCAGCCTCAATCACCAGGTTCAAAGACAACCTTCACATGCCCTTATTAACTTGCTCAACATATTGCTCATTCTTCCTTTCAATGTTAGCCCAAACCTTTGCATGTAAATCCTTCACAAATTCTACCTTTTTCATACCATCAATGTTAGCATGCTCTTTAGTAGGCATAAATAAAATCTCCAATGGAGTTAAAGGACTAAAACCATAAGCAACTTCAAAAGGTGACAACGAAGTAGTAGAATGAACAAATATGTTATAAGCAAACTCAACATAGGGTAAACACCATTCCCATTACTTCATGTTCCTTTGAATGATAGCAGGTAATAAAGTAGTGAGTGTCCTATTAACTACCTCAGTTTGTTCATCTAATGGAGGATGTGCAACAATAGAGAATAAGAGTTTAGTTCCCAATTTATTCCATAAAGTGAGCCAAAAATGACTTAAGAACTTAACATCCCTATTGCTAACAATAGTTTCATAGCAATCCATGCAAACGCACCACTTCCTTAAAGTGATGCATTATTGGTTTTAGAACATGCAACAAAATGAGTCATTTTGCTAAACCTATCAACAATGACAAATACGCTATCCTTACCACTTTGAGACCTTGGTAATCTTAAGAAAAAGTCTACAGAAATATTAGTCCAAGGTTGGTTAGGCACGGTAAAGGTCTATACAAGCCATGGGGTTTAACTCTAGCCTTTACTTGCTTACATGTAATGCACTTATCACAAATGAAATGCACATCATGCTTTATATTAGGCCAATAAAAATGCTCATGCAATATATCTAGAGTCTTTTGCACACCAAAGTGCCCCATTAAACCACCCTTAGGAATTTCCCTAACAAGCAACTCACTAATAGAACAAATAGGCACACATGATAATAAAAACCCTTCATGCCTATAAAAGTCACCAAATGCACACTTATCACATGCATTCCATACTTGACCAAAATTAGAATCATTCGCATACAAACCCTTAAGCAATTCAAAACCAAGTAACTTAGTTTACAAAGAAGTAAGTAATGTGTACCTCCTAGACAATGCATCAGCAACAACATTTTCCTTTCCATGTTTGTACTTGATATAAGGAAATGTTTCTATGAACTCTAGCCACTTAGCATGTTTTTTATTAAGCTTACCTTGGGATTCAAAAACTTTAAGCTCTCATGATTAGAATAAATGATGAATTTCCTTGGCCACAAATAATATTGCCATGTTTGAACAGTTTGTACCAATGCGTAAAGTTCCCTGTCATTAATGGAATAATTTAATATTGCCCCACTTAACTTTTCACTACAATAAGTAATCGGTTTGGAATCTTGCATCAAAACAGCACCTATTCCAGATGCATCACCTTCTTCCTCAAAAACTTTATCAAAGTTAGGCAAGCATAACAAAGGTGCATTAGTAAGCTTTTCTTTCAAACTATTGAAAGTCCAATCATGCACATCATCCCACTTGAAAACAACATTCTTTTTAACAAATTCATTTAAAGGTGCAACAATGAAGCTAAAATCTTTAACAAACCTTTGATAAAAACTAAGTAAACCATGACAGCTTCTTACCTAATTCACGTTGTTAGGTGTAGGCCAGTCCCTTATCACCTTTACGTTCTCCCCATCCACACTAATACCTTGTGAACTAACAACATAGCCAAGAAACACAATGGATTCCATGCAAAATATTTCACATAGCCAACATAACAACATAGTCCCTTATCACCTTTTTGAGATTAGCATATAGTTGGTTCTTTTTTAACACATTGAACATAGCATGCAAATATTTCACATGTTCATCCAAATTCTTGCTATAAACTAAAATATCATCAAAGTTAACTACTACAATTTTCTTTGTGAAAGTACGAAGACTTGATTTATTAACCTTATGAATGTTCTAGGTACATTAGTTAATCCAAAAGGCATTACTAACCACTCATACAATCTATATTTAGTTTTAAATGTTATTTTCCATTCGTCTCCCTCTTTCATGCGAATTTGATAATAGACATTCCTTAAATCAATTTTTGAAAACACACATGAACCATGCAACTCATCAAGCATATCACCTAATCTAGGGATAGGATGTCTATACATTACAGTGATCTTATTGATAGCTCGGAAATCCACACACATATGCCATGTTCCATCTTTCTTTGGGACATAGATGAAAGGGACCGAGCATGGGCTAAGACTCTCCCTTACAAATGCCTTTTGCACCAACTCATCCATCTGTCTTTGTATCTCCTTTGTTTCATCTGGATTCGCTTTATAGGTAGGTTGGTTTGGTATACCAACATTGGGTATGAAGTCTATTTGGTACTCAATTCCTCTTAAAGAAGGTAATCCTTGTGGAATCTCTTTAGGAAATAAATTTTCAAACTCTTGCAATAATGCAAGATTTTTCCCAGCAAACACACTCACCTTCTTATTTTTCTCTCCCTTTAACATACTTTGACTCCAACTTTTCTCTCTGCCTCTCCCTTTTCACTTGAATTTTTCCCCTCAGCCTTATTTTCTCTCTTTTCCTTTGACCTCTTACTCTCTTTCTTTTTCTTTTCCCCTTGTTCTCTTATTTGCTCTTCCATCATTTTGCACTCTTTCGTTATCTTAATCTAATCTTCACAAGCTTGAATAGGTTTAAGTGGAGTTAATACAACAGTCCGATTATTAATTACAAAGTAGTATCTATTTTTGTAGCCATCATGAGTAACCTTCCTATGAAATTGCCATAGTCGCCCAAGAAGTATATGACCAGTATGCATTATTGCCACATCACAGAGAACATCATTCTTGTAATTGCCAATAGAAAAAACAACTAAAACTTGCTTGGTTACTCTAATTTCTCCACAATCATTCAACCATTGCAGCTTATTAGGCTTAGGATGATTGAAGGTATCCAAATTCAACTTCTCTACTAATAAAGTATTAGCAACATTAGTACAACTTCCACTATCGATAATCATGCTACATACTTTGTCTTTAATGTGACATCTTGTATAGAAAATGTGCTTACGTTGCTCCTTATCATTATCATCATTAGGCTGAATACTTAGTGCACGCTTTTCAACTAGCATATCTCCATAAACAGGTTTTTCAATTTCAACATTAGAACAATCCTCCAATGGTGGCATGTCATTATCACTTAAACTAATGCTTTCTATGTCACCATTCTCCAACATGATCATAGATCTTTTATTTGGACATTGAGAAGCAATATGTCCATGTCCTTGACACCTAAAGCACTTAACATCACAAGATTTAGAAGATTTCATTTTGGTTTTACCCTTAGAAACAGCAGCTAATTCCTTTGGCCTTGCATCTTCTTTTCACTTTGAGGCTGCTTTGGCCTTCCATGTAGAACTAGAAGCTGATCCAAATTTGGATCCTTTGGATGATTTGTTTCTCCACCTTGATAGCCTTATGTAATAGCTCTTCCATCTCCAGATAATGTTGCAAATCCACTACATCTGCAATTTTCTTGTTCAAGCCAGCAATAAACCTTGCCATGGTAGGTCTTCCTCTACACTAGCCCTAACCATAGCTATCTCCATCTCCTTGTAATAGTCCTCCACACTCATAGATCCTTGCACCAGCCCTTGCAACTTTCTATGCAAGTCTCTATGGTAGTGGCTAGGTATACATCTCTTGTGCATTACTGATTTCATCACTTCCCATGACTGATACAGAAAACCCCAAAAAGACATGGCTTAGGGAGTATGACAAGCAAACACAAGTGGGAAATGTATGAGTGAAAGTTCATATAAAGAAAAAGCCATAAAGAGTGTAAACACGAGGGGGTGTGACACCATCTTTTGAGTGACACACATGAGGGAGTGTTCTGTGAGGTATCCTAATTATTTTGTGTAAAAGTAACACTATGACATCCAAAGACAAAGGTGCAGCTCAGGAGGCAGCTGGTGATGTGTCCTTCATGATTTATGCAACAATAATTTGAGCGCATGAATATCAAATTTGATGATACGAGGGAGATAATGGAGGAGCAAGCTAATACAATAGTAGAGTTGCATAGGAGGCATGGGGAATATGAGGCTCCTAAAGCAAGAAGGCAGTTGAGACATGTCTATGACCATGAAGATGATGAATTTGATGATCAAACTACTGTAGTTAGAACTGTTAACAATAGAAGGGATCGAAGAGAATTTGGGAGGCAAGGCACCTATGACCCTAATTTGGGCAATATTAAAATGACAATTCCTCCATTCCAAGGTAAGAATGATCCTGATGCATACCTAGAATGGGAGAAGAAGGTTGAATTGGTTTTTGATTACCACAACTATTTTAAGGAGAAAAAGGTAAAGCTTGTTGTAGTTGAATTTACTGATTATGCTATTATTTGGTGGGATCAACTTGTTTTGACCAGGAAAAGGAATCATGAGCAGCCTATTGATACATGGGAGGAGATGAAGGCTATCATGAGGAGGAGGTTTGTCCCTAATCACTATTATAGGGAGTTGTACCAAAGGGGGCTCACTCGGGGCACCAAAAGTGTGGAGGATTACCACAAGGAGATGGAGATTATCATGATTAGGGCGAATGTAGAAGAAGATATAGAGACAACTTTGAGCGAAATAGAAAGTATGGGTTTTTCTCCCTCAGTTCTTTTGAAGACTAAAGAACATATCTAGAGGTACTTCTTCTTGTAGCATTTCAATCGACTTATCACTCTCAATTCCTTTCTTTTCTTGAGTGTGGCATCCATATCCTTCTTAAACACCCTAGGTTCTTGTTCCTTCAAATGGTGGGTCTAGGGTTTGTGTTATTAAACTCTGGTTTAGCTTTCCTAGTTGTTCTTTGATTTCTTGTGTGTGTTGGGTCCCTAAGCCATGTCCTTTTGGGGTTTTTCACATCAACTTCTCACCAATTGGTCCCACCAAATTCTAGCATAATTTATAAATTCTATAGCTGCCAAATTTACTTTCTTCTCCTCAGAATAATAATGGCAATTAAATACATACTCAACCTTTCTCTCCCACTCCAAATAATGTTTAGGATCATTCTTCCCTTGAAATGTTGGAATCTTCATCTTTATACTGCCCAAATTGCTATCTCTTTTGCAAACAACCTTTTTGCCTCTTCTTGAACTTGGTTCTTCATAGTTTGATTCTTCCTCAATCACACACCTTCTAGAGAATTTGGATTTGCCAGATGATTGTAACTCACTAGCCTTGCATTTATCACCTTAAATTGTTCGGTGATAGCTTTCATCCAAATCTTCACATCTATATCATGCACTTCTCCTTCACTACTCATGTTTACAACCTGCAGAAACACATTAATAATTAAAAGAAATTTGTTCCTCACACACTCCCTCACGTGTTTGCCCCCAAGTCAGATTGTTATCACTTGTGTTTCACTTTATTTTGTCTCTTTTGGATGATGATCTCACCACTCTTGCCTTTTTCCACTTAATCCAATCTCCTTTATGTTCTTGAAAGACTTAGATTAACAAATCACAAGGAGCAATCTATTAGATAGTGGCAAATCTCAAAATCAGAACTTTTAAAAGAAATTCAAGATATCCTTTTTTTGAGGCTTAGAAAAAAATAATTGCAACCTTATACACAATAGGTTGAAAGAATAAAGATGCATTACTCAGCTCATACACAACTTCTTCTTCTCCCTTTTTTTTTTTCGTTTTTCTTTCTTCTTCTTTTTTTTTCTCAACCTTTTTTTTTTATCAAATCAGACACCCACAAAATTAACACAACTTTAAGAGTAATAAGCTGATTAGAACAAACCAGAAGTGCTAAGCAAAGAAACACAAGGAATTAATAAAGCACAAAGAAAAGTACTAAACAAAGATGGAAAAGAGATACGTAACATATTTCTAGAACCAAGGCTCTAATACCAACTAATAAAGAACCTGCTAAGCGACCTGCCCTAGGAACCCTTAAATCAATTTGTTATGTACACCACAGAAAGCTAGGAAACAAGTTGGGTTGATCAGATCCTTTGGAAGGAATCACTTTAAGAACAGCCTTGGTGATCGAAGCCATATTGTACCAACTCAAATCAACAAGGGAGTTGATACTTTGCAATACCTTGGAGGACCAATGATAAGGGCAAGGTCAAAGAAAATAAAGGAAGCTCTCAACAACTTGTTATGCGACACTTACTATCAAGAAGTTGCTAGGTACGAGTTAAGGATGATGGAGGCTTCACCAGGGCTTGCAAATGTGTCATCTATGGAGGAATTTGAGAACCATGGCCTTGGGAAGGAAGTTGGATTTGGGAGCCCATGTTTGGGCATTTAAATGGATTACTTTCATGGAATATATTATTATGTAGTGGGTTGAACGAATTTCAGCATCTTATGGGTTATTTTCATGGGTTTTTATTATTAGTTAGTAGGTTGGACGAATTTCCTTAATAAGCCCATCTTATTAGCTAGGGTTTTGGGGTTTAGCACATAAAAAGGGCAAAAAAGGTGGCTGGAGGAGGCAGACCCATTTTCATGAGTGTATGAGTTATTTCTTTGGTTCTTTGAAAAATAATTCTGAACTTTCATACTTGAGTGTGTTGGTTCAATAGACTTATCTTCTTCAATGTTGTTGTTGTTAGGAGTGGCATTTGAATCTTATAGTTCTAGTTCTTGGTTGTTTATAATCATTAGGTCAGAACTCCAAATCCCTTAACCTTTGTTAGAACGACCCTATACCAACATTGGTATTGGGTTCCATTTACATATAATCGGAGTTTGTATCATTTGGTATCAGAGCCTTGGCTCTAACTCAGGTTAGTTATACTTTTGTTATCATCTCTTTCATGTATTCTTCATTGTTGGTTGAACAATCACAAAAAAAAAAAAATCATGTATTTCTTGGGTTGCCTTTTCGCTATTCGTTCCTTCTATAGAAATACCCATTAGTTAAAAAAAAAAAAAAGGCTTCATTGCTCAATTGGTCATTTGCTCAATTATATTTGATAATTGATTGTTGTCTCATTTACTGTTCATATCATTGAATTCCTTGTCATTCTGTTTGCTTTATTGCCCATCTTCTTGATTGTGTCACTTCTCTGAAGAGGTAGGTCTAGGATTGATATATTTAAGTTTTGTTTGTTTTGAATTTAATTTGCTTGGAACTATTGAAAGAGCTCTTAGAGTCTTGCAATTCATTGTGTAAAACACGAGACTTGAGGACTACTATACTTGAGTGGAGAGCAAACATGCAAGGGAGTGAGTTTTGTGTGGTATATTCTTTATTTACTAACAATCTTGAATTTTCAATGTCTAATGCTAAATAAGACAGTTTCCTACATGAAGAGGAGGAAGTAGTTGTTCCATATTTCAATTGTTTATGAAATCCTTAGAGCAAAAGTTTGATAGGATTGACCACATGTTTTAGGAAGTTTGAGATAGGATGGATAAAATAGAAGGGGAATCAAGTGTCAATCCTAAGAGGCCAATTGGTAGGGTCATGAAGGAGCAATTTGAACATGACTTTGGTGAAGATGGTGATGATTGTTATGATGACGGTGATAATGCTAGTAGAAACTTTAGAGGTGGATTTAGAGGAGGACATGGTAATAGGAATGGTAGAGGAGTAAGAGGCAATGGAAATGTTTATGATAGGTACAATGGAGGTTGGGACAACAAAAATAGAGTGGAAGAAGGAGTAGACAAAAATCGTAGTAGTATTAAAATGAAAATACCTTCTTTCCAGGGGAAAGCTGACCCTGATATTTATTTGGATTGGGAACGAAGGGTAGAATTAATATATGAGTGCCACAACTTCTCTAAGGAGAAGAAAGTGAAAGTAGTTGTGGCAGAGTTCACTGATTATGCTGTAGTATGATGGGACCAGCATGTTACCACTAGGAGAAGAAATTTTTAGAGAACCATAGAAACATGGAATGAGTTGAAGACTGTGATGAGAAGGAAATTTGTTCCTAGCTCTTATTATAGGGATTTGTATAACAAGTTGCAAAGCCTTACGCAAGGTTCCAAGAGTGTGGAAGAGTACCATAAGGAGATGGAAATTGCTATGGTTAAGGCAAATGTAATGAAGGATAGGGAGGCAACCATGGCTAGGTTCCTCCAAGGGTTGAATAGAAGCATAGCTGATGTGGTAGAATTGAAACTCTATGTAGAGTTTGAAGACATGGTACACATTGCGATGAAAGTTGAGAGGCAACATAAGGGAAGGAGCACTTCTAGATATAATCAAAACATAGGTTCATCTTTATGGAAGTCAAATTGGGGGAAAAAGGAAGAGAAGATGACTTCTAAGCTTAAAACCAATTCCAATAGACCAAAGACTAGTGGGGGCAACCTGGAAAGGGACAAATTTAAAGAAAAACTTGAGGGCACCCAAGGAAAAACTAGAGACATCAAATGCTTTAGATGTTTGGGTAGGGGTGATGTGGCTTCACAATGTCCTAACAAGAGAACCATGTACCTTAAGGAGAATGGTGATTATGCGTCTAGCAATGATGCTAGTGATAAAGACTAACTGTCGCCTCTACAGGATGTTAGTGATGTTGATGAAGGGATAGAGTATCTAGAGCATGGTGGAAGGCTTTTAGTAGCAAGGAGAGCCCTTAGTGTGTAGGTTAAGGAGGAGGAGGATGTTGAGATGTAGCAGGAAAATATTTTCCATACTCGATGTTTAGTTCAAGATAGACTCTGTTGCATGATCATTGATGGAGGTAGTTCCACTAATGTTGCAAGTACAGAGTTGGTAGAAAAATTGAACTTGCCTACAACCAAACATCCTAGGCCATATAATTTGCAATGGTTGAATGACAGTGGAGTGGTGAAAGTGACTAAACAAGTTGTGGTTCCATTTTCCATTGGTAGATATAAGGATGAGTTATTTTGTGATGTTGTACCTCTGCAGGTCGGGCATTTGTTATTGGGCCATCCTTAGCAATTTGATAGAAAAGTTTTGCATGATGGTTACAAGAACCGCTATTCTTTCACCATGGATGGAAAACCATTTACACTTGTTCCATTGACTCCAAAACAGTGTATGAAGTCCAAGTGAGACTTTATGAAAGTAAGCAAAAGAGGAGGAGCGAAAAGAAAGAGAGAGTCAAGAGAAAAGAAAGTGAAGGAGAGTAAAACAAGGTGAAAGCATTTGAGAGTGCTAAGTACAAGAGTGAAGATGAAAGAAAACAAGTGAGTGTGTTTGCAAAAGGAGCAGATGTTAGGGTTGCCTTCCAAGCTAGGCAACAAATGATCTTGATCCTTTATAAGGATTCCTATTTCTCTAACACTAAACTTTATTCATCTTTGCCTAGTGCTATTTCATCTTTGTTGAAGGATTATAATGATGTATTCCCTAAGGAGATTCCAGATGGTTTACCACCAAGGAGAGGGATTGAACATCACATTGATCTTATTCCTAGAGCTCCCATTCCCAATAAGTCAGCATATAGAAGTAATCCTGAGGAGACAAAGGAGCTTCAGAGGCAAATTGATGAGTTGATGAAGAAGGGACATATAAGGGAGAGCATGAGTCCATGTGCAGTGCTAGTGTTGCTTGTGCCAAAGAAAGATGGATCTTGGAGGATGTGTGTCGATTGTTGAGCTATCAACAAAATAACAGTTAAGTATCGACATCCTATACCCAGGCTTAATGATATGCTAGATGAATTACATGGTGCTTATTACTTCTCTAAAATTGACCTTAAGAGTGGGTATCATCGAATTAGGAGGAGGGAAGGAGATGAATGGAAAACTGCATTCAAGACAAAGCATGGTTTGTATGAATGGTTAGTTATGCCCTTCAATTTGACTAATGCACCTCGTACTTTTATGAGATTAATGAATCATGTTTTGAGACCTTTCTTAGGAAAGTTTGTTGTGGCTTATTTTGATGACATATTAGTATACAGCAGAAATTTGGAAGAGCATGTTGAATATTTGCATTATGTGTTTGATGTTTTGAGGAAAGAGAAATTGTCTGCCAATTTGAAGAAATGTGATTTTTGCAAGGTTCATGTCATTTTCTTGAGTTATGTTGCATCTGCTCATGGCATAGAGGTTGATAAAGAGAAGATTAAGGCAATTCAAGAATGGCCTACACCTAAGAGTGTGAGTGATGTGAGGAGTTTCCATGGTTTGGCTAGCTTTTATAGGAGGTTTATTAAGGATTTTAGTACCATAGCTGAACCATTGATTGAGGTGATTAAAAAGAGTGTGGGTTTCAAGTGGAGTAAGGAACAACAAGATGCCTTTGATTTGCTTAAGTCTAAGTTGTGTAATGCACCACTTCTTGCTTTGCCTGATTTTTCTAAGATCTTTGAAATTGAATGTGATGCATCAGGCATTGGGATTGGGGGAGTTCTCATGCAAGAGAAACGACCTATTGCATTTTTTAGTGAGAAGTTGGGTGGGACAACATTGAATTATCCAACTTATGATAAAGAAATGGATGCACTTGTTAGGACTTTAGAAATGTGGCAGCATTACCTTTCGCCCAAGGAGATTGTAATTCATACTGATCATGAGTTTTTAAAATACTTGAAGGGGCAAGGTAAGTTGAATAGGAGACATGCAAAATAGGTTGAGTTTATTGAAACTTTTCCTTATGTAATTTAATACAAATCAGGGAAGGAAAATATTGTTGCTGACGCATTGTCACATAGGTACACATTGATTAGCACTTTGAGTGTTACGGTGCTGGAGTTTGAGTACATTATTGATTTGTATGCTAATGATGCTGACTTTAGTAACATATATGGTGCATGTGAGAAAGCTGCCTTTGGAAAGTTCTATAGACATGAGGGGTATTTGTTTAGAGTAAATAAGCTTTGTATTCCTCAAGGGTCTATGAGAGCATTACTTGTGAGAGAAGCTCATGGGGGTGATTTAATGGGACACTTTGGCATTCAAAAGACTTTTGATGTTTTAAATGAACATTTCTTTTGGCCACATATGAAAAGGGATATTGAAAGAGTCTGTGCCAAGTATATTACCTATAAACAAGCTAAGTCTAGGGTTTTGCCCCATGGAAAGTATATGCCCTTAGAAATTCCTTGTGAACCTTGGACCAACATTTCTATGGATTTCATTCTTGGGTTACCTAGGTCCAAGAAAGGCCAAGATTGTATTCTTGTTGTAGTTGACAGGTTTTCAAAGATGACGCATTTCATTGCTTACACCAAAATGGACAATGCCACACACATTACAGACTTATTTTCTAGAGAGATTGTTTGCCTACATGGAGTGCCGAAGAGTATTGTGTCAGACCGTGATGCAAAATTTTTGAGCCATTTTTGGAAGACATTGTGGGGTAAGCTTGGAACAAAGTTGTTGTTTTCTACAACTTGCCATCTACAAACCGATGGACAAACTGAGGTAGTAAATCAAACTCTTGGTACATTGTTGCGTGCTGTTATTGGTAAGAACTCTAGAATCTGGGAAGAATGTTTGCCTTTTATGGAGTTTGCCTATAATCGTGTTGTTCATAGTGCTACAAGTTATTCTCCTTTCGAGCTTGTTTATGGATTTAATCCATTATCTCCTTTGGATTTAGTACCATTGCCTATACAGGATAGGGTTAATTTAGATGGGAAAAAGAAGGCTGAAGTGGTTAGGCAACTTCATGAGAAAGCTAGGCTTAACATTGAGAGAAAAACCAAACAATATGAAACACAAGCCAATAAAGGTCGTAGGCATATCACTTTTGAACCTAGTGATTAGGTTTGGGTACATTTGCGAAAGGATAGATTTCTTATGCAAAGGTAGTCAAAGTTGCAACCAAGGGGAGATGGTCCTTTTCAAGTGGTGGCTTGCAAATGTGTCATTTGGGGAGGAATTTGAGAACCATTTCCTTGGGAAGGAAGTTGGATTTGGGAGCCCATGTTTCGGCATTTAAATGGATTATTTTCATGGGATATATTATTGTGTAGTGGGTTGAACGAATTTCAGTATCTTATGGGTTATTTTCATGGGTTTTTATTATTAGTTAGTGGGTTGGACGAAATTTCCTTAATAAGCCCATCTTATTTGCTAGGGTTTTGGGGTTTAACATATAAAAAGGGCAAAAAGGGTGGCTGGAGGAGGCAGACCCATTTTAATGAGTGTATGAGCTATTTCTTTGGTTCTTTGAGAACTAATTCTGAACTTGATGCTGAAAACCCCAAAAAGACGTGGCTTAGGGACCCAATGCACACAAGGAATCAAAGAACAACCAAGAAAGCTAAACTAGAGTTTAATATCACAAACCCTAAACCCACCCTTCAAAGGATCACGAACCTAGAGTATTTAAGAAGGATATGGATGCCACACTCCAGAAAAGAAAAGAAATTGGGAGTGATAAGTCGATTGGAACGCCACAAGAAGAAATACCTCTTGATAAGTTCCTTAGTTCTTAAAAGAACCGAAAGGAAAAAAAACCTTGCTTTCTATTTTACTCAAAATTGTCTGCTCTCCAGAGCTTACAAGGGGAGCCTATTTATAGGCTAAGATAGCAATCCTAAAGAGGCACAAATTCCTACTAAGGACAAATCCTTATTTTGGAGGAATTCCTAACTATGGACAAATCCTTATTTTGGAGGAATTCCTAATTGTGAACAAATTCCAACATAAATAATAAACTCTTATTTAGGAAGAAATGCTATTACTTATTCTGACCTATTAAGTATTCTAATTATATTAATTAGGCCTGGACTCCTTGTCAAACTTGAATTCGCACCATTTGAAACTGGGTTGGCCTGAATGTCCTGAATCAACCCATTTAGTGCTTCTTTAATCTTTTTTGGCTCTAACTCGTGTTATTGGGCCTTTTGGAATGTGCAATGGACCTCTTGCAACCATTGAAGCCTTCCACCCATCATCTCTATGGTTCTCATCAGAACTTTCATACTTGAGTGTGTTGGTTCAATAGACTTATCTTCTTCAACGTTGTTGTTGTTGTTGTTAGGAGTGGCATTTGAACCTTATAGTTCTAGTTCTTGGTTGTTTATAATCATTGGGTTAGAACTCCAAATCCCTTAACCTTTGTTAGAACGATCCTATACCAACATTGGTTTTGGGTTCCGTTTACATATAATCGGAGTTCGTATCACTTGGAATCGTTTGGAGCACCCTCTTTGTCATGTAGCTCCATGATTAAGCCTTGTAAAGCCTCTTTCATTCTCTTTGTCCTTGCCCTAGTCATTGAACCACTGATTCCTTCCAAAGCATCTAGGGAATACTTGCTTTATTGCACTTGAATAGCACCTTGTTCTCCATCACTAAGAGTGTTGAGGACTACCTAAGGAAATGGATATTGCAATGATTCAAGCCAATATAGAGGAATATAGGGAAGCAACAATGGCACAATTCTTGCAAGGGCTAAATAAAGACATAACCAATGTGGTTAAGATGTAACACTATGTAAAATTAGATGACATGGTGAAAATGACAATGAAAGTTAAAAGACAATTCAAACAAAAGGGTTCCACATGGTTTGGACAAAATTCATGATTTGCTTCATCTTAGAAGCCTAATTGGAGTAAAAAGATGAGAAGGCTAATTATAAGTCCAAAGTCAAGTTATCCAAGAGTAAGAATGTGGGTTCTAGCAAAGTAATTCTAGCCCCTAATCTAGTAGAAATAAAATGTTAAATGTTGTAAGCATTTGGAAAGAGCTCACATTGCATCTCAATGTCCAAATAAGCGTGCAATGGTGATGGAGAACAAGATGTTGTACAAGTGCAATAAAGTAAGTATTCCCAAGATCCTTTACAAGGAATTGGTGTTCCTATGACTAAAGCAAGGACAAAAAGGATGAAAGAGGCTTTGCAAGGCTTAATCATGGAGATGCATGACAAAGAGGCTGCTCTAGAAAATTTTAAGGCTATTCTAATAGTTTCCAATGCTACACTAAGGATAATCACTTATCTTTAGGTCCAGGTTTTGTGTGATTGGAATCTAATTTAGCTTTTTTGGGTTCTTGTTCAATTCCTTATATGTGTTAGGTCACTAAGCCCTCTCTTTTAAGGTTCACATTGGTTGGTATTAAAGCTTAGCTCTAAATTATGTTTGCTTGCCTAAACTTAAGTTTCTTTTGGGTTCCTTTTCTAAGCCATTTTTATAACCTTTTGTTTTTTGAATCATAAACCCTAGTTTATTTGGTCATCATTTTGTTGTATAACTTGGGTGGAGTTATATGTGATTAGCCATTCTACCATACTTTAGTGACATATGATGTGTTTATTGACCCACTTATGGATGACACTCACTAAAGACGCTACCTTGACCCATTTTGTGAACTAACCAACTGCTACTAGAACCAATTGATGCCTAGTGGATACTTTTGGGGTAATGGGACCAATCACATCCATTCCCCACATGGAGAATGACTAGAAGGATGTCATGTGTTGAAGAAAAAGGTGCTATTCAAGTGCAACATAGCAAGTATTCCCTAGATCCTTTGGACTAGGGTAAGGACAAAGAGAATGAAAGAGGCTTTACAAGGCTTAATCCTAGAGTTGCATGACAAAGAGGGTGCTCTAGACAATTCCATGGCTGTTCTAAAAGTTTTCAATGCTACACTAAGGATAATCACTTATCCTTACGTGCAAGATGATGGACAAGGTTTAGAACTTGAAAACAAAACTTGGAGCCCATGATATAATTCCAAGCTGCATGACCAAGCTATGGAAAGGCTCAATTGCGTGCTAAGTTGTATTAATGGGCCTGATTTTGTTTTGGGTTGCTACATTTGAAGTTAAGTCCGAATTACATGTAAAAAAAAAAGGCTTAACTTCTTTGGTTTATTTGGACTTGAAGGTTTAGCTGAAACTTGATACATTAGTTAGTGTTTTACTTTGACTTTATATCATTAGTGGTAGTCGTTTTTAAGAATTCCTAAGCAAGGTAGATTTAGGATTCCTAATCAAGGTAGAATTTTATTTCTTAATTAGAAGGATTACCTGTAATTAAGGTTTTCCTATATAGGTATGTAAAGAAACACCTTTTTCTGATAGGATTGTAATATTTACATGCCTATATAATGGTTACCACTATGTAAAATGGAATCAATGAAGATTGAGGTATTTTTCAGCAAGATTAGCTTTGCTTTCTTGTGTTCTTGAAAGAATACATTGTTTTGACTTATCAAGAAAGTGATCAACCTTTGTGGCATCTTAAGATTAGGGTTTTTTTCGGACTTGGTTTCCTTGGGGTTCTGATCTGATCAACCCAACTTGTTTCCTAACTTTCTGGGGTGTGCATAACAAATTGATTCAACAGTTCCTAGGGCAGGTCACCTAGTGGGTTCTTTATCATTTGGTATTAAAGCCTTAGTTCTAAAAATAAGTTACATATCCCTTTTCCATCTTTGTTTAGTTCTTTTCTTTGTGTTTTTTTCATTCACTGTATTTCTTTGCTTACTGATCAACTTATTACTCTTGAAGTTGTATTAATTTCGTGGGTGTTTGATTTGAATTGAAAAAAAAAAGAAGAAAAAAAAACAAAAAAAAAGGAAGAAGAAGTTGTGTTTGAGCTAAATAGTGCATCTTGATTCTTTCAACCTATTGTATATAAGGTTGCAAATCTTTTTTTTTTTCTCCCCAAGTCAAAACAGGATATCCTGAATCTCTTTTAAAAGTTCTGATTTTGAGATTTGCTACTATTTAACGTATAACTCCTTGTGATTTGTTGATCTTAAGTCTTTCAAAAACATAAAGGCCTAACTTGAGTGGAAAAAGGCAAGAGATGTGAAATCATCATCAAGAAAAGCCAAAATAGAGTGAAACACGAGTGATAGCAATCTGACCTGAGGGCAAAGACATGAAGGAGTCTGTGAGGAACAAATTTCTTTTAAATACTAGTTTCTGCAGGATGTAAACATGAATAGTGAAAGAGAAGTGATATAGATGTGAAGATTTGGATGAAGGCTATCATTAAGCAATTTAAGTTGATAAATGTAAGTGATATGAACTCTGATTATATGTAAACGGAACCCAACACCAATGTTGGTATAGGATCGTTCTAACAAAGGTTAAGGGATTTGGAGTTCTGACCTAATGATTATAAACAACCAAGAACCAGAACTATAAGATTCAGATGCCACTCCTAACAACGACAACGTTGAAGAAGATAAATCTATTGAACCAACACACTCAAGTATGAAAGTTCAGAATCAGTTCTTAAAGAACCAGAGCTATATAGCTCATACACTCATGAAAATGGGTCTACCCCCTCCAACCACCCTTTTTGCCCTTTTTATATGCTAACCCCCAAAAACCCTAACTAATTAGATGGGCTTATTAAGGAAATTCGTCCAACTCACTAAATAATAATAAAACCCATGAAAATAACCCATTAAGATGCTGAAATTCGTTCAACCCACTACATAACAATATAACCCATGAAAATAATCCATTTAAATGCCCAATTGCAAGCCTTGGTGAAGCCTCCATCATCCTTAACTCCTACCTAACAACTTCCTGATAGTAAATGTCGCACAACAAGTTGTTGAGAGCTTCTTTTATTTTCTTTAACCTTGCCCTTCTCATTGGTCCTCCATGGTTTTGCAAAGCATCAATTCCCTTGTTGATTTAAGCTGGTACAATATGGCTTCCATCATTCCCGCTCTCCTCAAAATGATTTGTCCTCAAATTAGCACCTACATTATCCAAGAGAAAAGGAGAAAGGTCAGAAACATTAAATTTTGCACTCACATTATACTCACCTGGCAAGTCAAGTTTATAAGTTGATTCTTGCCACCACTTGAAAAGGACCATCTCCCCTTGGTTGCAACTTTGATTTCCTTTGTATAGGAAATCTATCCTTCCGCAAATGTACCGAAACCCAATCACCAGGTTCAAAAATGATATGCCTACAACCTTTGTTGGCTTGTGTTTCCTAATGTTTGGTTTTTCTCTCAATGTTAAGCCTATCTTTCTCATGAAGTTGCCTAATCACATCAGCCTTCTTTTTCCCATCTAAATTAACCCTGTCCTATATAAGCAATGGTACTAAATCCAATGGAGATAATGGATTAAAACCATAAATAAGCTCAAAAGGAGAATAACTTGTAGCACTATGAATAACACGATTATAGGCAAACTCCACAAAAGGCAAACATTCTTCCCAGGTTTTAGTGTTCTTACCAATAGCAGCACGCAACAACGTACCAAGAATTCGATTTACTACCTCAGTTTGTCTATCGGTTTGTGGATGGCAAGTTGTAGAAAACAACAACTTTGTTCCAAGCTTACCCCATAATGTCTTCCAAAAATGGCTCAAAAATTTTGCATCACGGTCTAACACAATACTCTTTGGCACTCCATGCAGGCGAACAATCTCTTTAAAAAATATGTCTACAATGTGTGTGGCATCATCCATTTTGATGCAAGCAATGAAATGTGCCATTTTTGAAAACCTATCAACTACAACAAGAATACAATCTCGGTCCTTCTTGGACCTAGGTAACCCAAGAATGAAATCCATAGAAATGTTGGTATAAGGTTCACAAGGAATTTCTAAGGGCATATACTTACCATGGGGCAAAATACACTTGGCACAGACTTTCTAAACATCTTTTTTCATGTGTGGCCAAAAGAAATGTTCATTTAAAACATCAAAAGTCTTTTGAATGCCAAAGTGTCCCATTAAACCACCCCCATGAGCTTCTCTCACAAGTAATGCTCTCATAGACCATTGAGGAATACAAAGCTTATTTACTCTAAAAAAATACCCCTCATGTCTATAGAACTTACCAAAGGCAACTTTCTCACGTGCAACATATACGTTACTAAAGTCAACATCATTAGCATACAAATCAATACTCTGCTCAAACCCCAACAACTTAATGCTCAAAGTGCTAATCAATGTGCACCTACGTGATGATGCGTCAGCAACAACATTTTCCTTACTTGATTTGTATCGAATTACATAAGGAAAAATTTCAATAAATTCAACCCATTTTGCATGTCTCCTATTCAACTTACCTTGCCCTTTCAAATATTTTAAAGACTCATGATCAGTATGAATTACAAACTCCTTTGGCCAAAGGTAATGTTGCCACATTTCTAAAGTCCTAACAAGTGCATACATTTCTTTATCATAAGTTGGATAATTCAATGTTGCCCCACTCAACTTCTCACTAAAGGATGCAATAGGTCATTTCTCTTGCATGAGAACTCCCCCAATCCCAATGCCCGATGCATCACATTCAATTTCAAAGATCTTAGAAAAATTAGGCAAAGCAAGAAGTACATTACACAACTTAGACTTAAAGAAATCAAAGGCATCTTGTTGTTCCTTACTCCACTTGAAACCCACACTCTTTTTAATCACCTCAATCAATGGTGCAGCTATGGTACTAAAATCTTTAATGAACCTCCTATAAAAGCTAGTCAAACCATTGAAACTCTTCACATTACTCACACTCTTAGGTGTAGGCCATTCTTGAATTGCCTTAATCTTTTCTTTATCAACCTCTATGCCATGAACAGACACAACATAACCCAAAAAAATGACATGATCCTTACAAAAATTGCATTTCTTTAAATTGGCAGACAATTTCTCTTTCCTCAAAACATCAAGCACACAATGCAAATGTTCAACATGCACTTCTAAATTCCTGCTATATACTAATATGTCATCAAAATAAGCCACAACAAACTTCCCTAAGAAAGGTCTTAAAACATGATTCATTAATCTCATAAAAGGGTATAACTAACCATTCATACAAACCATGCTGGTTCTTGAATGTAGTTTTCCATTCATCTCCTTCCCTCATCCTAATTTGATGATACCTACTCTAAAGGTCAATTTTAGAGAAGTAACAAGCACCATGTAATTCATCTAGCATATCATCAAGCCTAGGTATAGGATGTCGATACTTAACTGTTATTTTGTTGATAGCTCTACAATCAACACACATCCTCCAAGATCCATCTTTCTTTGGCACAAGCAACACTGGCACCGCACATGGACTCATGCTCTCCCTTACATATCCCTTTTTCATCAGCTCATCAACTTGCCTCTGAAGCTCCTTTATCTCCTCAGGATTACTTCTATACACTGGCTTATTGGGAATGGGAGCTCCAAGAATAAGATCAATGTGATGTTCAATCCCTCTCCTTGGTGGTAAACCATTTGGGATCTCCTTAGGGAATAAATCATTATAATCCTACAATAAAGATGAAATAGCACTAGGCAAAGCTGAATCAAGATCAGTGTTAGAGAAATAAGAATCCTTGTAAAGGATCAAGATCATTTGTTGCCTAGCTTGGAAGGCAACCCTAACATCTGCTCCTTTTGCAAACACACTCACTTGTTTTCTCTCATCTTCACTCTTGTGTACCTGACCACTCTTATCCTTAACACTCTCAAATGCTTTCACCTTGTTTTTCTCTCCTTCACTTTCTTTTCTCTCGACTCTCTCTTTCTTTTCGCTCCTCCTCTTGCGCTTACTTTCATAAAGTCTCACTTGGAGTTCATACACCTGTTTTGGAGACAATGGAATAAGTGTGAATGATTTACCATCCATGATGAAAGAATAGCAGTTTACCATCATGCAAAACTTTTCTATCAAATTGCCAAGGATGACCCAATAACAAATGCCCGACCTGCATAGGTACAACATCACAAAACAACTCGTCCTTATATCTACCAATGGAAAATGGAACCGCAACTTGTTTAGTCACTTTCACCACTCCACTATCATTCAACCATTGCAAATTATATGGCCTAGGATGTTTGGTTGTATGCAAGTTCAATTTTTCCACCAACTCTGTATTTGCTACATCAGTGCAACTTCCTCCGTCAATGATCAAGGAACAGTGTCTATCTTGAACTAAACATCGAGTATGGAAAATATTTTCCTGCTGCATCTCATCATCCTCCTCCTCCTTAACCTACACACTAAGGGCTCTCCTTGCTACTAAAAGCCTTCCACCATGCTCTGGATACTTTATCCCTTCATCAACATCACTAGCATCCTCTAGTGGTGGCATTTTGTCTTCATCACTACCATCACTGCTAGAAACATAGTCACCATTCTCCTTAAACTACATGGTTCTCTTGTTAGACATTGTGAAGCCACATTACCCCTACCCAGACATCTAAAACATTTGATGACTCTAGTTTTTCCTTGGGTGCCCTCAAGTTTTTCATCAAATTTGCCCCTTTCAAGGCTGCCACCATTAGTCTTGGGTCTATGTGAATTGGTTTTAAGCTTAGAAGTCATCTTCTCTTCCTTCTTCCTCCAGTTTGACTTCCAAAAAGATAAACATGAGTTCTGATTATATTTAGAAGTACTCCTTTCCTTAAGTTGCCTCTTAACTTTCATGGCAATGTGTACCTAGCCACTGCCATAGAGACCAATTCAGTCATGGGAAGTGATGAAATTGGTAATGCATAAGAGATTTATACCTAGCCACTACCATAGAGACTTGCGTAGAAAGTTGCAAGGGCTGGTGCAAGGGTCCATGAGTGTGGAGGACTATTACATAGAGATGGAGATAGCCATGATTAGAGCTAATGTAGAGGATCCGAGAGGCTACCTTGGCAAGGATTATTGGTGGCTTGAACAAGGAAATTGAAATTTAGTGGATTTGCAACACTATTTGGAGATGGAGGAGCTGTTGCATTAGGCTATCAAGGTGGAGAAATAATTCAAGTCCAAAGGATCCAAATTTGGGTCAGCTTCTAGTTCTACATGGAAGGCAGCTTGAAAAGATGCCAAAGCAGCCTCAAAGTCAAAAAAGGATGTAAGGGCAAAGGGATCAACTGCTACTCCTAAAGGTAAAACTAAAATTAAATCTTTTACATCTCAAGGTGTCAAGGACATGGGCATATTGCTTCTCAATGTCCAAATAAAAGTGCTATGATCATGTTGGAGAATGGTGACATAGAAAGCATTAGTTCAAGTGATAATGACATGCCAAAATTCGAGGATTGTTCTGATGTTGAAGTTGAAGAACCTATTGATGGAGATATGCTAGTTGCAAGGCATGCACTAAGTATTCAACCTAAAGATGATAATGATGAGGAGCAACATGAGTAGATTTTCTATACAAGATGCCATGTTAAAGACAAGGTATGTAGCATGATTATCGATAGTGGAAGTTGTACTAATGTTGCTAATACTTTATTGGTAAAGAAGTTGAATCTGGATACCTTCAAGCATCCTAAGCCTTATAAGTTGCAATGGAAGAATGATTGTGGAGAAATTAGAGTAAGTAAGCAAGTTTTAGTTGCCTTTTCTATTGGCAATTACAAGGATGAGGTTCTCTGTGATGTGGTACCAATGCATGCTGGTCATATACCTCTTGGGCGACCATGGCAATTTGATAGGAAGGTTACTCACGATGGCCACAAGAATAGATACTCTTTTGTAATTAATCATTGGACTGTTGTATTAATTCCTCTCAAACTTATTCAAGCATATGAAGATTAGATTAAGATAACAAGAGAGTGCAAAATAAGGGAAGAGCAAATAAGTGAACAAGGGGAAAAGAGAGTGAGAGATCAAAGGAAAAGAGAGAAAGTGAGGCTGAGGAAAAAAATTCAAGTGAAAAGTGTGAGGCAGAGAGAAAGGTTGGGGGAAAAAGTGTGCAAAAAGGCGAGAAAAGTAAGAAGGTGAGTGTGTTTGCTGGGAAAAGTGAAGTTAAGAGTGCTATAATCGCAAGGCCATAACTACTTGTACTTATATACAAGGATGTTCATTTTTGATCTAATGACTCTAATTTCTCTTTGCCTAGTATGGTTGTTTAATTATTGCAAGAGTTTGAAGATTTATTTCCTGAGGAGATTCCCTAGGGATTACCTCCTTTAAGAGGAATTAAGCACCAAATAGAATTCATACCCAATGATGGCATACCAAACCGAGTTGTCTATAGAGCTAATTCAGATGAAACAAAAGAGATACAGAGACAAGTGGATGAGTTGGTGTAAAAAGGATTTGTAAGGGAGAGACTTAGCTCATGCTCTGTCCCTATCATCTTAGTCCCAAAGAAAGATGGAACATGGTGTATGTGTGTGGATTGTTGAGCTATCAATAAGATCACTGTAAAGTATAGACATCTTATCCCTAGATTAAATGATATGCTTGATGAATTCCATGGTTTGTATGTGTTTTCAAAAATTGACTTAAAGAATGACTATTATCAGATTAGCAAAACTATAGGATTTAGACACCACTCTTAACAACAACATTGAAGAAGATAAGTCTATTGAACCAACACATTCAAGTATGATAATTCAAAATTACTTCTCAAAGAACTAGAGCAAATAGCTCATACACTCATGAAAACGGGTTTGCCTCCTCCAGCCACCCTTTTTGCCCTTTTTATATGCTAACCCCCAAAAACCCTAACTAATAAGATGGGCTTATTAAGGAAATTCGTCCAATCCACTAAATAATAATAAAACTTCATGAAAATAGCCCATTAAGATGCTCAAATTCATCCGATATAACCCATGAAAATAACCCATTTAAATGCCCAAACATGGGCTCCCAAATCCAACTTCCTTCCCAAGGCCATGGTTCTCAAATTTCTCCACAGATGACACATTTGCAAGCCCTAGTGAAGCCTCCATCATCCTTAACTCATACCTAGCAACTTCTTGATAGTAAATGTTGCACAACAAGTTGTTGAGAGCTTCCTTTATTTTCTTTGACCTAGCCCTTGTCATTAGTCCTCTAAGGGTTTGCAAAGCATCAACTCCCATGTTGATTTGAGTTGGTAAAATATGGCTTCCATCATTCCTGCTCTCATCAAAATGATTTGTCCTCAAATCAGCACCTACATCATCAAGAGAAAAGGAGAAAGGTTAAAAACAGTAAATGTTGCTCTCAAATATACTCACTTGGCAATTCAAGTTTATATGCATTATCATTGACTCTTGCCACCACTTGAAAAGGACCATCTCCCCTTGGTTGCAACTTTGATTTCTTTTGCATAGGAAATCTATCCTTCTGTAAGTGTACCCAAACCCAATCACCAAGTTCAAAAGTGATATGCCTACAACCTTTGTTGGCTTGTGTTTCATATTGTTTGGTTTTTCTCTCAATGTTAAGCCTAGCTTTCTCATGAAGTTGCCTAACCACTTTAGTCTTTTTTTTCCCATCTAAATTAACCCTGTCCTGTATACGCAATAGTACTAAATCCAAAGGAGATAATAGATTAAAACCATAAACAAGATCGAAAGGAGAATAACCTATAGCATTATGAACAACACGATTATAGGCAAACTCTACAAAAGGCAAACATTCTTCCCAGGTTCTAGAGTTCTTACCAATAACAGCACGCAACAACGTACCAAGAGTTCGATTTACTATCTCAGTTTCTCCATTGGTTTGTGGATGACATGTTATAGAAAGCAACAACTTTCTTCCAAGCTTACCCCATAATGTCTTCCAAAAATGGTTAAAAATTTTCAATGCTACACCAAGGATAATCACTTGTCTTTATATGCAAGATGATGGACAAGGCTTAGAACTTGAAGAACAAAACTTTGAACCCATGATATATGTCCAAGCTGCATGACCAAGCTATGGAAAGGCTTAATTGCATGCTAAGTTGTATTAATGGGCCTGATTTTGTTTTGGGTTGCTGGATTTGAAGTTAAGTCTAAATTACATGTAAAAAAGAGGCTTAACTTCTTTGGTTTATTTGGGCTTGAAGGTTTAGCTGAGACTTAATACATTAGTTAGGGTTTTACTTTGACTTTATATCATTAATGGTAGTCATTTTTAAGAATTCCTAAGCAAGGTAGATTTAGGATTCCTAATCAAGGTAGATTTAAAATTCCTTATCAAGTCAGATTTAGGATTCCTGATCAAGGTAGAATTTTATTTCTTAATCAGAGGGATCACCTGTAATTAAGGTTTTCCTATATAGGCATGTTAAGAAACACCTTTTCCTTATAGGATTGTAATATTTACATGCTTATATGAAGGCTACCACTATGTAAAACAAAATCAATGAAGATTGAGGTATTTTTCAGCAAGCTTTGCTTTGCTTTCTTGTGTTATTGAAAGAATACATTGTTTTGATTTATCAAGGGAGTGATCAACCTTTGTAGCGCTTTAAGATTGGGGCTTTTTTTGGACTTGGTTTCCTTAGGGTTCTGATCTGATCAACCCAACTTATTTCCTAACTTTTTGGGGTGTGCATAACAAATTGATTCAAGGGTTCCTAGGGCAGGTCGCCTAGTGAGTTCTTTATCATCATGACATGCAATGCAGCATGTGCTGCATGTATTTGACATTTGTTGCATTTTCAGGTATGCGAGATGCAACTAATTCCATGGTCAACTAATAGTATCCTACTTTGAAGATCTTTCTAACCATAGCAAGGCTGTTGACATACAACTCACATAAGCCCTCATGTACTTATTTCATGGTTATTTCTACCTCAATTGCATTTACACATAGCAGTAGAACTAATTCATGGCTACACTTGTAAAGGATGTCCCCACTAAGGAAAAAATTCGTTACCAATATCCATAGAGTTCTTTTATTATTTTCATTCACTCCTTTAGGATATTCTTGAGTTTTAAGGTAACGCTTTTTGTGGAGACAATCCACATACCTCAAGAATCTGAGGACATGTATTACTTGAGCATTGGCTTGACAATACATCTTCTGCATTGCTACTAAAGTTGCCAAAGTATCATAAATCTAATTGTTTTCTTGAGGCATATGGCTAAAAGAGATCTAATTAAATTGTACCACTAATTTTTTAATGTACTGATGATAAAGAACAAGCTTGTGGTCTCACATTTCCCATTTAGCCAGTAGTTGGTAAATGACTAATGCTAAATCATCATATACCTTGAGATTTTTAGTTTTCATTTCCAAGGTGTATAGTAGATTTTTAGTCTTGAGCACATGCCTTATATGCTGCTATGTTGTTGGTGCATTCAAATTGTAATTTTGCTATAATTGAATATTGCTTTTCTCTAGGAGAGACAAGGATCACTCCAATTTCATACTCTAATGTATCATATGCCTCATCAAACCACATCTACCATTCAATTATTACTTGCTCAGCACCTTTATGAGTCTAATCTATGACAAAAGGCTGCCTATTTTTATTACACAACTACCCTTGGATTTCAAAGGCATCAACAAGCAAAGGGAAAATTTTAGGTTGCATTACTTTGCTAGAGACTCAAGTGATTGAAGGAATCTCCCAAGCTTACCAGTTATCCATAAAAGTTTCTAAGTTATATAGTTAGATCAATGGGGTTTGAGGTGACTCTTCTTCTTTAAAGATCATTTGGATTGTCAAGACAAGTTTAATAGTGACTTAGGCTGATGCATGGCATTGGTCATGTGATTGGTTAATGAATCCTACACTCTTAAAGTGGTGTGTTAAGGGAAGCACAAGCTCAATTACCTCATTTTCTAGATATCTTTAAGTAGCATTATCTTGGTCGGGTCAATGTCTAATTCCTTGGATTCTATTGGAGTAGTGATGCCCTAAAGGCGTTTTCCAATTTCTTTGACTAAACAATTACTATTTTTCATGATTACTTTGGTTACCTTTAGTAATGCTTCAGATGGCAAAGGTGGCATCTTGAGGAACAACTCCTCTGACTAAGGAGTTGCATTTGCAATCATGGAAGATCAAAAAGTGCACTTCAATGCTTCTTCAGTTGCCTCAACATAATGATGAGAACCATAGAGATGATGGGTGGAAGGTTTCAATGGTTGCAAGAGGTCCATTGCACATTCCAGAAGGCCCAATAACACGAGTTAGAGCCAAAAAGATTAAAGAAGCACTAAATGGGCTGATTCAGGACATTCAGGCCAATCCAGTTTCAAATGGTGCGAATTCAAGTTTGACAAGGAGTCCAGGCCTAATTAATATAATTAGAATACTTAATAAGTCAGAATAAGTAATAGCATTTCTTCCTAAATAAGAGTTTATTATTTATGTTGGAATTTGTTCACAATTAGGAATTCCTCCAAAATAAGGATTTGTCCTAAGTAGGAATTTGTGCCTATTTAGGATTGCTATCTTAGCCTATAAATAGGCTCCCCTTGTAAGCTCTTTTAAGGACTAAGGAACTTATCAAGAGGTATTTCTTCTTGTGGCGTTCCAATCAACTTATCACTTCCAATTTCTTTTCTTTTCTGGAGTGTGGCGTCCATATCCTTCTTAAATACTCTAGGTTTGTGTTCCTTTGAAGGGTGGGTTTAGGGTTTGTGATATTAAACTCTGGTTTAGCTTTCCTGGTTGTTCTTTGATTCCTTGTGTGCGTTGGGTCCCTAAGCCATGTCTTTTTGGAGTTTTCCGCATTACATAAGGTATTCTTAGAGGTTTAAAGACAACTAAATCATATTTTGCTCAGAGTGCTATCAACTAATCACACCTGTGATGAATTTCACCTTTAAGTGCAAGGTAGAGGGAATGTCTCTTGCTGTATGATTCCACAAGCAGCCCAACAAGTAATTGTAAATGGTCTTAATATCCATGACCTGGATGGGTACGTTGAAAGTGCATGGTCCCACTTAATGCTTTGTACCATTAAATGTTCAAACAATCATGCAACTTGGCATCATGATAGTAATGTCAATTGGTAGCTATTTTAAAATTTTTAAGGCAAGATATTTAAGCATGATCTATTGTCAATAAAGACATAGGATATGATGTAGCCATGACAAATGACCGAAATGTGCAATGCCTTGGTATGATTATACCCCTCAAATAGGTTTTCTTCTTCTGAGAATGAAATGCAATTACTGGTCATGATGTTGTTGACAATGTGATTGAAGTTGGCTGAGGAGATATCAAGTGAGACATATGCTTGGTTGAGAATATGCAACAAGGACTTCGAATGAGACTTTGAGTTCAATAGCAAAGAGAGGATTGAGATTTTGGTTGGAGTTTGAATGAGTTATTTGACTACACTATGCTTAAACATCCCATCATCTTTATAAGTGGTGATTTTCTTGGAATTGGATTATGCTTGATAGATGACTTTACCCTTTCAGTGTTTTGAGGGGGACTTTCATCAACCTCATCAAAAATCACAACAATCTTCTCTTTCCTCTACTTGAGTTTTCCATGTATTATGTAGTATACCATCTCTCGATTTGGTGGGATCAATTGGTGATTAACAAGAATAGGGATTGTGGAAGACCAATTTGGTCATGGAAGGAGATGAAAGTAGTGTTGCATCAGAGATTCATATTTAGCCATTACTATAGGGACTTATATAGGAAGTTGCAAGTGTTGACTCAAGATTCCATGAGTATAAAGGATTACTATAAGGAGACAGAGATAGCCATGATCAAGGTTAATGTAGAGGAGGATTATGAGATATCTATAAGTGGTTTGAATAAAGAGATAGCTAATGTAGTGGAATTACAACATTATGGTGAGATGGAGGACTTATTGCACAAGGTTATCAAGGTGGACAAGCAAACAAAGTCTAAGGGTTCACACAAATCTAGTTCGACTTCTAACTTGTCATGGAAGTCAAATTGGAAAGATAACAAATCTGCCCCAAAATCGAAAGAAGATGTAAAGCTCAAGGATTCAGTTACTCTTCCCAAAGGTAAAACCGAAACTAAGTCATCTTCTAAGTCATGTGATGATACAAGTTTCAGATGTTAGAGTTATGGACATATTGCTTCTCAATGTTCAAATAAGAGAGCTATGGTTATGATTGATAATGTTGATAATAGAATGTTAGTTCAAGTGATGATGAGATGCCACCATTAGAGGATTGTACTGGTGTTGAAATAGAAGGTCCAATTCATGGAGATATGCTGGTCACTAGGTGTGCTCTTAGCATATAGCCTAAGGAGGATGGTGATGAGGTTCGACAAGAGCACATCTTCCATACTAAGTGTCATGTGGATGATAGGGTATGTAGCATGATTATTGATAGTAGAAGTTGTACTAATGTTGCTAGTACTTTATTGGTTGAAAAGTTGAATCTGTCTACCCTAAAGCATCCTAAACTAATGGTTTAATGAATGTGGAGAAGTTAAGGTGACAAAGCAAGTGTTAGTTGCATTCTCTATTGGCAACTACAAGAGTAAGGTTCTTTGTGATGTGGTGCCAATCTATGTATTCTTAGGGCATCCATGATAATTTGATAGAATGTTTACTCATTATGGGTATATGAATAAATATTATTTTGTAATAAATAACCAAGTTGTTGTATTGACACCTTTTGAACTATTTGAAGCATATGATAGAATGTGTAAGGAGTGTAAGATGAGAGAACAAGTGAGTAAGCAAATAGAAAAGAAAAAGAAAAAGAGTGAGTGCACATAACAAAAAGAATAGAAAAAAAAGCACTTAGTTGTGTGCAATGAAAGGAAAAATAAAGAGTGTGGTGTGCACATTAAAGAGAAAAACAAGAGAGTGCTTTTACTAGAAATAATGAGGTTGAGAATGCTATGTTAGCAAGACATCAACTAATTGTACCTTTGTACAAGCATGTTTGCTTTTCAACTAATGACCTTTTTTTGCCTAGTGTGGTTGTTTTTTTGTTGCAGGGCTTTGCTAACATATTTTCTAAGGAAATACCACATGGTTTACCTCCTTTAAGAGGTATATAACACCAAATAGACTTCATTTTTCATGCTTCAATCCCTAATAGACTAGTTTATAGAACTAATCTTGAGGAGAAACAGGGCATACAAAGGCAAGTGGATGAGTTAGTCCAAAAGGAATTCATAAGGTAAGGTCTTAGCCTATGTTCGGTTCTTGTCATTTTGGTGCCAAAGAAAGATGGAACATGCTACATGTGTGTAGATTGTCAAGCCATTGATAAAATCATTATAAAGTATAGACATCCTATCCCTAGGTTAGATGATATGCTTGATGAATTGCATGGTTTGTATGTATTTTCTAAAATTGATTTGAAGAATAGCCATTACTAAATTTGCATGAAAGAAGGAGATGAATGGAAAACAACCTTTAAGACAAAATATCAATTGTACGAGTGATTAGTGATGCTGTTTGATTTAACTAATGCACCTAGCACTTTTGTGAGGTCAATGAGTCATATTTTGCATTCCTTCATTGATAAATTTGTTGTAGTCTATTGTGATGATATTTTAGTGTATAGCAAAAATTTGGATGATCATGTCAAGCATTTATAGGCTGTTTTTAGTGTTTTAAGGGAGTATTAATTGTATGCTAATCTTAAGAAGCATGCATTTTGCATGGAATCCATTGTTTTCCTTGGTCTTGTTGTGAGTTTGCATGGAACAAGTGTAGAAGAAGATAAGGTCAAAGCAATTAGGGATTGGCCTACACCTAAAAATATGAATGAGGTAAGGAGTTTTCATGGTTTAGCAAGCTTTTATAGAAGGTTTGTAAAAGATTTTAGTTCTATTGTAGCACCTTTGAATGAACTTTTAAAAAAGAATGTTGTATTTAAATGGGAGATGTGCATGAGAAAGCTTTTAATACTTTGAAATATAAGTTGATTAATGCACCATTGTTATGTTTGCATAATTTTGACAAAACTTTTGAGGTTGAATGTGATGCATCTAGTATTTGTATAGGGGCTGCTTTGATGTAGGAATCCAAGTCGATTGCATACTTTATTGAAAAGCTTAGTGGGCCAGCATTAAACTATCATACTTACGACAAAGAGCTTTATATATTTGTGAGAACTCTACAAATATGGTAATACTATTTGTGGTCGAGGGAATTCATAATCCATTCTGATCATGAGAGTTTAAAGTTTTTGAAATCCCAAGCATAATGCAGATTTTGTTAGGGATTTGCAAGCCAAGGTTCGAGCTAATATACAAAGGAAGAATAAACAACATGAAAAGCAAGCCAATGAAGGGCGTGCAAAGGTTGTTTTTGACCCTAAAGATTGGGTTTGGGTTTATATGCATAAGGAGAGATCCTACATGAAGAAAATCTATGTTGTAGCCTAGAGGGGATGGACCTTTCCAAGTGTTGGAGAGGATCAATGATAACACCTACAAGCTAAATTTGCCAAGCAATTATGGTAATGTGAGTGCTACTTTTAATGTTGCTATTTTATCTCTATATAGTGTAGGTAATTTAAGGACAAATTCTTTCGAGATGGGGTGGAATGATGGAGATTAGGCTGTCCATATTGTCCTAGCACCTATTTCCAACCATTCTCATGATGCTTTGCAAGGAATTGGAGGTCCAGTGACTAGAGCAAGGTCCAAACATATGAACGAAGCCTTATAGGGGTTCATTGTCGAGATGCAATAACCCATGAAAATAATCCATTTAGATGAAAGCATTCAACAATTTGTTGTAAGAAATTTACTTACAAGAAATTACGAGGCACGAATTGAGGATGATGGAGGCTTCACCAAGGCTTGCAAATGTGTTATCTGTGGAGGAATATGAAAACCATGGCCTTGGGAAGGAAGTTGGAGTTGGGAGCCCATGTTTGGGCATTTAAATGGATTATTTTCGTGGGTTATATTGTTATGTACTGGGTTGGATGAATTTCAGTAGTTAAATCGATTATTTTCATGGGCTTTTATTATTTTGTAGAGGGCTGGATGTATTTCATTAATAAGCCCATTTTAAAAGCTAGGGTTTTTAGGGGTTAGCATATAAAAAGGGAAAAATGATGGCTTTATGAGGCAGAACTTTTTTTGATGAGTGTATAAGCTATTTTCTCTGGTTTTTTGAGAACTAATTATGAACTTTGATACTTGAGTATATTGGTTCAATAGACTTATCTTCTTCAACGTTGTCGTTGTGAAGAGTGGTGTCTAAATCCTATAGTTTTGGTTCTTGGTTGTTTTATAATCATTGGGTCAGGACTCCAATCCTTTAACTTGTGTTAGAATGATCCTATACCAATATTGGTGTTGGGTTCCGTTTACATATAATTAGAGTCATCATTTGACTGATTATGTAGTACAATGGAGGTTGGAATAACAGAAATAGAGTGGAGGAAGGAGTAGGCAGAAATTTGAGTAGTATTAAAATGAAAGTTCCCTTTTTCCAAGGAAAAGCTAACCCATATATGTACTTAGACTAGGAGAGAAGGGTAGAGCTACTGTTTGATTGTCATAACTTTTGTAAGGAGAAGAAGATCAAGATAGCTGTGATTGAGTTTACTAATTATCTAGTAGTATGGTGGGACCAGTAGATTACTACTAGAAGGAGGAATCTCAAAAGACCAAAAGAAACTTGGAATGAGTTGACAACTATGATGAGAAGGAGATTTGTTCCTATCTCTTATTATAAGGATTTGTATAATAAGTTGCAGAACCTTATGCAAAGTTTCAGGAGTGTGGAAGAGTACCATAAAGAGATGAAGATTGCTATGGTTAGGGAAAATGTAATGGAGGATAAGGAAGCAACCATGGTTAGATTCCTCCAAGGGTTAAATAGAAGCATAACTAATGTAGTAGAATTGTAACACTATGTAGAGTTTGAGCACATGGTACACATTTCCATGAAAGTTGAGAGGCAGCTTAAGGGAAGGAGTACGTCTAGATATAATTAGAACTCAGGTTCATCTTTTTGGAAGCTGAATTGGGGGAAGAAGGAAGAGAAGATGACTCCTAAACTTAAAACCAATTCACATAGACCCAAGACTAGTGGGGGCAGCCTTGAAAATGGCAAATTTGAGGAAAAACCTTAGGGCACCCAAGGAATTATCATAAAATTTATCAAAACACCTACAAAATTAACACAACTTCAAGAGTAATAAGCAGATCAGAACAAACTAGAAAAACTAAGCAAAGAAACACAAAGAATGAATAAAACACAAAGAAAAGTACTAAACAATGATGGAAAAGGGATATGTAACTTATTTCTAGAATCAAGGCTCTGATACCAAATGATATGAACTCCAATTATATGTAAATAGAACCTAACACCAATGTTGGTATAAGATCATTCTAACACAGGTTAAATGATTGGAGTTCTGAACCAACAATTCTAGAACAACCAAGAACCAGAACTATAGGATTTAGACATCACTCCTAACAATGACAATGTTGAATAAGATAAGTCTATTGAACCCACAAATTCAAGTATGAAAGTTCAGATTTAGTCCTCAAAAAACCAAAGAAAATAGCTCATACACTTATAAAAAAAGTTCTGCCTCCTCCAGCCATCCTTTTTCCCTTTTTATATGCTAGTCCCCCAACACCCTAGTTGGTAAGATGGGCTTATTAATGAAATTCGTCCAACTCACTACATAACAAAATAATCCATAAAAATAACTCATTTAAATGCCCAAACATAGGCTCCCTGCTCCAACTTCCTTCACTAAGGCACCCTGCAAGCCTTAGTGAAGCCTCCATCATCCTTAATGTGCCTAGCAATGTCCTATAAGTAAATGTTGCATAACAAGTTGTTGAGCTTTATTTTCTTTAGTGGTCCAAGTTTTTGCAAAGCATCGACTCCCGTGTTGATTTGAATGGGTACTGATACAAACACCGATTATATGTAAACGGAACCCAACACCAATGTTGGTATAGGATCGTTCTAACAAAGATTAAGGGATTTGGAGTTTTGACCCAATGATTATAAACAACTAAGAACAAGAACTATAAGATTCAGACACCACACCTAACAACAACAACGTTGAAGAAGATAAGTCTATTGAACCAACACACTCAAGTATGAAAGTTCAGAAATTAGTTCTCAAAGAACAAGAGAAACAGCTCATACACTCATGAAAATAGGTCTGCCTCCTCCAGCCACCCTTCTTGCCCTTTTTATATGCTAACCCCCAAAAACCCTAGTTAATAAGATGGGCTTATTAAGGAAATTCGTCCAACCCATTAAATAATAATAAAAACCCCTGAAAATAACCCATTAAGATGCTGAAATTCGTTCAACCCACTACATAATAATATAACCCATGAAAATAATCCATTTAAATGCCCAAACATGGGCTCCCAAAACCAACTTCCTTCCCAAACCCATGGTTCTCAAATTCCTCCACAGATGACACATTTGCAAGCCCTGGTGAAGCCTCCATCATCCTTAACTCGTACCTAGCAACTTCCTGATAGTAAATGTCGCACAACAAGTTGTTGAGAGCTTCCTTTATTTTCTTTGACCTTGCCCTTGTCATTGGTCCTCCAAGGTTCTGCAAAGCATCAACTCCATTCTTCTTGCATGAGACTGAGTTAAAATTATATGTCTTGCTAGTTATGAGCTCTTTGTGATTTAACACATTGTACCTTTGATCAAGGAGGACAAAATAAGGCATGCCAAAATATATGTCATAAGGAAGATAAAAAGGAAAGGATATATGTCAGTATATAGATTACAAAATTAAGATAGCTAAGTTAATTAGTGATGAAAGGCGTCCAATTGCTTACTTTAGTGAAAAGCTAAGTGGAGCAAGCCTTAATTATCCTACTTATGATAAAGAGATGTATGCATTGGTATGGACTTTGGAGACATGGCAACATTACCTTTGGCCCAAGGAGTTTGTCATCTATACTAACCATGAATCTTTGAAGCACGTGAAGGGACAAGGAAAGTTGAACAAAAGACATGCCAAGTCGATTGAATACATTGAGACCTTTCCTTACATCATCAAATATAAACAAGGTAAGGAAAATGTGGTAGTTGATGCATTATCTTGCAGGTATGCCCTTATCTTTATACTTACAGTAAACTTATTAGGATTTGAACATATTAAGGATTTATATGTGAATGATCTTGACATTGCTAATGTGTATGGAGCATGTGAGACGTCAGCCTTTGAGAAGTTTTATAGGCATAAGGGTTTCTTATTTAGGGAAAATCATTTATGCATGCCTATCAGTTCTTTGAGAGAGTTGGTTGTAAGAGAAGCTCATGAGGGTAGTCTAATGGGTCATTTCAGAGTTAGGAAAACCCTAGATGTCCTAAATGAACATTTCTTTTGGCCACGCATGAAACGAGATGTTGAGAGTATATGTGAGAAATGCATAACATGCCCATAGGCTAAATCTAGAGTTTTACCCCATGACTTGTATACCCCTTTTCCCATACCTAGGCATCCCTGGGTTGATTTATCTATGGAGTACTAGGATTGCCACGAACAAAAAGGGGTAGGGATTCTATATTTGTTGTTTGTGATAGATTTTCAAAGATGACAAACTTCATCTCGTGCCATAAAACTAATGATGCAAACAATGTGGCTAATTTATTCTTTAGAGAAGTATGTTTAAATGGAATGCCACGAAGCATTGTTTCAGACCGGGGTACAAAGTTCTTAAGCTACTTTTGGAAGACTTTGTGGGGTAAGTTAGGTACTAAGCTATTATGTTCAACTACTTGTCATCCACAAACTAATGGGTAGACTAAGGTGGTTAATCGAACTCTTTCTACTCTTCTGTGTGCTATTATTCAAACAAATTTGAAAACTTGGGAAGATTGTTTACCACATGTCGAGTTTGCATATAATAGAAGTGTTCATTCTTGATGGAAGCCATATTGTACTAGCTCAAATCAACAAGGGAGCTGATACTTTGCAAAACCTTGGAGTTACAAGGGCAAGGTCAAAGAAAATAAAGGAAGCTCTCAACAACTTGTTATGTGACATTTACTATCAAGAAGTTGTAGAATGATGGAAGCCATATTGTACCAGTTCAAATCAATAAGGGAGTTGATACTTTGCAAAACCTTGCAGGACCAATGACAAGGGCAAGGTCAAAGAAAATAAAGGAAGCTCTCAACAATTTGTTATGCGACATTTACCATCAAGAAGTTGCTAGGTATGAGTTAAGGATGATGAAGGCTTCACCAGGGCTTGCAAATGTGTCATCTGTGGAGGAATTTGAGAACCATGGCCTTAGGAAGGAAGTTGGATTTGGGAGCCCATGTTTGGGCATTTAAATGGATTATTTTCATGGAATATATTATTATGTAGTGGGTTGAACGAATTTTAGCATCTTATTGGTTATTTTCATGGGTTTTTATTATTAGTTAGTGGGTTAGACGAATTTCCTTAATAAGCCCATCTTATTAGCTAGGGTTTTGGGGTTTAGCATATAAAAAGGGCAAAAAGGGTGGCTGGAGGAGGCAGACCCATTTTCATGAGTGTATGAGCTATTTCTCTGGTTCCTTGAGAACTAATTCTGAACTTTCATACTTGAGTGTGTTAGTTCAATAGACTTATCTTCTTTAACGTTGTTGTTGTTAGGAGTGGTGTCTGAATCTTATAGTTCTAGTTCTTGGTTGTTTATAATCATTGGGTCAGAACTCCAAATCCCTTAACCTTTGTTAGAACAATCCTATACCAACATTGGAGTTGGGTTCCGTTTACATATAATCGGTGTTCGTATCAATTCTGCTACTAGTTACTCTTTATTTGAAATTGTATATGGTTTTAATCCGTTAACTCCTTTGGATTTGGTACCTATACCTGTCAATGAGTATGCTAGCTTAGATGGTGAACGCAAGGCTGACATGGTAAAAAAATTGCATGAGAAGGTGCGAGAACATATTGAAAAACAAACTGAGCAATATTTATCCCATGTCAACAAGGGACAAAAGAAGGTGGTGTTTGAACCTGGTGATTGGGTTTGGGGGCACCTGGACAAGGAATAGTTTCTAGCTCAAAAGCGTTCAAAGCTACAACCTAGAGGAGATGGTCCCTTTCAAGTTGTAGCCCAAATTAATGACAATGCTTATAATTTGGACCTTCTCGGTGATAGCCTTCATCTCTTCCCATGTATCAATAGGTCGCTCATGAGTCCTTCTCCTAGTCAAAATAAGTTGATCCCAACAAATAATAGCATACTTAGTCAATTCAACTGCAGCAAGCGTTACCTTTTTCTCCTCGAAATGGTTGTGGTAATCAAAGACCAATTCAACCTTTTTCTCCCATTCTAGGTATGCATCAGGATCATTCTTACCTTGGAATGGAGGAATTGTCATTTTAATACTGCCCAAATTATGGTCATAAGTGCATTGCCTCCCAAATTCTCTTCTATCCCTTTTATTGTTAACAGTTCTAACTACAGTAGTTTGATCGTCAAATTCATCATCTTCATGGTCATAAGCACGTCTCAACTACCTTCTTGCTTTATGAGCCTCATATTCCCCATGCCTCCTTTGCAACTCTGCTATTGTATTAGCTTGTTCCTCCACCCTCTCCCTCATATCATCAAATCTCATATTCATGCGCTCAAATTGTTGTTGCATAGCTTTGATCATGAAGGACACATCACCATCTCCCTCCTATGCTACACCTTTGTATTTGGATGTCAAAGTATTACTTCTACACAAAATAATTAGGATACTTCACAGAACACTCCCTCACATGTGTCACTTAAAAGATGGTGTCACACTCCCTCGTGTTTACACTCTTTATGGTTTTTTCTATCTTTGAACTTTCACTCTTACCTCTTACCACTCAGATTTTCCCTTTCAGTTCTATAAGGAACTAAACAATTTAAATCAAGGGTATTGATTTTGAATAGAATAAGATAAATGTCGTAGCATTGAACAAATTGGAGAAAAAGGAATTAAAAACGAAAAAGGATATCAAGGCAAACGAATTTAATGAACTAAACTCACAAAAATCAAGACAGGGGTAGTACAACCTAAAGGACAAATTTGGGAAACAAAATAGGAAAATAGATGGTAGAATTGGAGTTAAGCAAGAAAAACTTTATTATTACTGTGACCAATATGACCAAACTGTTAACCTTATCAATAACTTGAATTTGAAGTTCTCTTTCTTTTGTTTTTCTTCCTTCTTTTTTTCTCTTTTTTTTTTTCAACACAAAACAATAGTAGAATACTTAGATACAACAATCGGAATTGAAATTAGCACGTTTATGAGCTTAAACAAACTGCCAAAGAGAGAAGGATTGCAAACAAACAAATTTGTACATTTGAATGGTAATGTACATAATAGACAAACTAAATAGAAATAAATAAATTACAATGTAAAAAATTGAAGAGTGAGTGGAATCAACCTAATTTAGAACCAAGCAACGGTTTCCAGCTCAAAGGCGTTCAAAGTTACAACCAAATGATGAGAACCGTAGAGATGATGGGTGGAAGGCTTCAATGGATGCAAGAGGTCCATTGCACATCCCAAAAGGCCCAATAACACAAGCTAGAACTTCAATGGATGCAAGAGGTCCATTGCACATTCCAAACGATGCAAGAGGTTGCACATCCCAGAAGGCGAGCTAGAGCCCAAAAGATTGAAGAAACACTAAATGGGCTAATTGAGAATATTCAGGCCAAGCAAGCTTCAAATTGTGCGAATTCAAGTTTGACAAAGAGTCCAGGCCTAATTAGTATAATTAGAATACTTAATAGGTTAGACAAAGAAATAGCATTCACTCCTAAATAGGAATTTTTGGTCTATGTTGGAATTTGTCCATAGTTAGGAATTCCTCCAAAATGAGGATTTTGTCCTAAGTAGGAATTTGTGTCTCTTTAGGATTGCTATCTTAGCCTATAAATAGGTACCCCTTGTAAACTTTGAAGGCAGACAACTTTGAGTGAAATAGAAAGCAAGGGTTTTTCTCCCTCGGTTCTTTTACGGACTAAGAACTTATCAAGAAGTATTTCTTCTTGTGGTGTTCCAATCGACTTATCACTCTTAATTCCTTTCTTTTGTTCTTCTTCCTTCCTTTTTCTTCTTCTTTTTTTTATTTTTTTTTTATTTTTTTTTTCTCAACACAAAACAATGGTAGAATACTTAGACACAGCAATTGGAATTGAAATTAGCACATTTATGAGCTTAAACAAACAAGCAAAGAGAGAAGGATTACAAACAAATAGATTTGTGCATTTGAATGGTAATGCACATAATAGATAAACTAAACAGAAATAAATAAATCACAAGGTAGAAAATTGAAGAGTGAGTGGATTCAACCTGATTTAGAACTAGGCTCTGATACCAACTGATGTAGAAAACCCCAAAAAGACATGGCTTAGGGACCCAATGCACACAAGGAATCAAAGAACAACAGGAAAACTAAACCAGAGTTTAATATCACAAACCCTAGACCCACCCTTCGAAGGAACACGAACCTAGGGTATTTAAGAAGGATGTGGTCGCCACACTCCAGAAAAGAAAGGAATTGGGAGTGATAAGTCGATTGGAACGCCACAAGAAGAAGTACCTCTTGATAAGTTCTTTAGTCCTTAAAAGAACCGAGGGAAAAAAAACCCTTGCTTTCTATTTCACTCAAAGTTGTTTGCCTTCAAAGCTTACAAGGGGTGCCTATTTATAGGCTAAGATAGCAATCCTAAAGAGGTACAAATTCCCACTTAGGACAAAATCCTTATTTTGGAGGAATTCCTAACTATGGACAAATTCCAACCTAGACCATAAATTCCTATTTAGGAGTGAATGCTATTACTTAGTCTGACCTATTAAGTATTCTAATTATATTAATTAGGTCTGGACTCTTTGTCAAACTTGAATTCGCACAATTTGAAGCTTGGTTGGCCTGAATTTTCTTAATTAGCCCATTTAGTGTTTCTACAATCTTTTTGGCTCTAGCTCATGTTTTGGGCCTTCTGGGATGTGCAATGGACCTCTTGCATCAATTGAAGCTCTAGTTCGTGTTATTGGGCCTTCTGGAATGTGCAATGGACCTCTTGCATCCATTGAAGTTCTAGTTCGTGTTATTAGGCCTTCTGGGATGTGCAATGGACCTATTGCATCCATTGAAGCCTTTCACCCATCATCTCTACGGTTCTCATCAAAAGGTACAGCTCAGGAGGGAGCTGGTGATGTGTCCTTCATGATCAAAGCTATGCAACAACAATTTGAGCACATGAATACCAGATTTGATGATATGAGGGAGAGGATGGAAGAGCAAGCTAATACAATAGTAGAGTTGCAAAGGAGGCATGGGGAATATAAGGCTCCTAGAGCAAGAACGCAATTGAGACATGCCTATGACCATCAAGATGATATAGAAGAAGATGAATTTGACGATCAAACTACTGTGATTAGAATTGTTAACAGGATTGAAGAGAATTTGGGAGGCAAGGCACTTACGACCATAATTTGGGTAGTATTAAAATGACAATTCCTCCATTCTAAGGGAAAAATGATCCTAATGCATACCTAGAATGAGAGAAGAAGGTCGAATTGGTTTCTGACTGCCACAACTATTCCGAGGAGAAAAATGTGATGATTTGGGGACGAATCCTTTTGAGGAGAGGAGGAATGATTAGAACTGTAGAGATGATGGGTGGAAGGCTTCAATGGATGCAAGAGGTCCATTGCACATTCCAGAAGGCCTAATGACATGAGCTAGAGCTTCAATGGATGCAAGAGGTCCATTACACATTCCAGAAGGCCCAATAACACGAGCTAGAGCCAAAAAATTGAAGAGGCACTAAATGGGTTGATTAAGGACATTCTAGCCAACCACGCTTCAAATGGTGCAAATTCAAGTTTGACAAAGAGTTCAGGCCTAATTAATATAATTGGAATACTTAATGGGTCAGACTAAGTAATAACATTCACTCCTAAATAGGAGTTTATTGTCTATGTTGGAATTTGTCCATAGTTAGGAATTCCTCCAAAATATGGATTTGTCCTAACTAGGAATTTGTACCTTTTTAGGATTGCTATCTTAGCCTATAAATAGGCACCCTTATAGGCTCTAGAAAATCATACAACTTTGAGTGAAATAGAAAGCAAGGGTTTTTCTCCCTCGGTTCTTTTAAGGACTAAAGAACTTATTAAGAGGTACTTTTTCTTGTGGCGTTCTAATCGACTTATCACTCCCAATTCCATTCTTTTCTGGAGTGTGGAGTCCATATCCTTCTTAAATGCCCTCGGTTCGTGTTCCTTCAAATGGTGGGTCTAGGGTTTGTGTTATTAAACTCTAGTTTAGCTTTCATGGTTGTTCTATGATTCCTTGTGTGCGTTAGGTCCCTAAGCCACGCCTTTTTTGGGGTTTCCACATCAGCAAGGCTGCAATTTGGACTTTCTTTATGGGAGATATCATTCCTTCCACATATGCACCCATACCTAATCTCCAGGTTCAAAGCCAACCTTTAAATGCCCTTTATGAACTTGCTTAGCATATTGGTCATTCTTCCTTTCAATGTTAGCCCGAGCCTTGGCATGTAAATCCTTTGCAAATTCTGCCATTTTCTTACCATTAATGTTAGCACACTCTTTAGTAGGCAAAGATAAAATCTTCAAAGGAGTTAGAGGATTCAAACCATAAGCAACTTCAAAAGGTGATAAGGAAGTAGTAGAATGAACAGATCTATTATAAGCAAACTCAACATGTGGCAAACACCGTTCCCATTGCCTTAAGTTCTTTTGAATGATAGCATGTAACAAAGTAGTGAGTGTCCTATTAACTACTTTAGTTTGTCCATTTGTTTGAGGATGTGCAACAGTAGAAAACAAGATTTTAGTTCCCAATTTTTTCCATAAAGTGCATAAAAAATGACTTAAGAACTTAACATCCCTATCGCTGGTAATAGTTCTTGGCAATTCATGCAAACGCACCACTTCCTTAAAGAATAAATTAGTAATACACATTGCATCATTGGTTTTAGAACATGCAACAAAATGAGCCTTTATATAGGCATGTAAATATTACAATCCTAGCCAAAAAAGGTATTTTTTAACATACCTATATGGGAAATCTTAATTACAGGTGATTCCTTTAATTAAGGAATACAATTCTACCTTGATTAGGAATCCTAAACGGTCTTGATTAGGAATCCTTAAAAAGACTACCACTAATGATATAAAAGTCAAAGTAAAAACCTGACTAATATATCGAGACTCAGCTAAACCTACAAGTCCAAATAAACCCAAGCAGTTAAGTCTTTTTTTTTATATATATATATGTAGTTCGGCCTTAACTTCAAATCTAGCAACCCAACACAAAATCAGGCCCATTAATACAAATTAGCATGCAATTGAACCTTTCCTTAGCTTGGTCATATAGCTTGGTCTTATATCATGGGCTCCAAGTTTTGTTCTTCAAGTTTTAAGCCATGTCCATCATCTTGCACATAAAGATAAGTGATTATCCTTGGTGTAGTATTGAAAACTTTTAGAACAGCCTTGGAATCGTTTGGAGCACCCTTTTTGTCATGCAGCTCCATGATTAAGCCTTGTAAAGCCTTGGCATTGTCATTAATCTTCTCCAAGACTTGAAAGGTCCATCTCCTCAAGGCTGCAATTTGGACTTTCTTTGTGAGGGAAATTGCTCCTTCCTCATATGTACCCAGCCCCAATCACCAGGTTCAAAGACAACCTTCATATGCCCCTTATTAACTTGCTCAGCATATTGCTCATTATTTCTTTCAATGTTAGCCCGAACCTTGGCATGTAAATCCTTCACAAATTCTGCCTTTTTCATACCATCAATGTTAGCACACTCTTTAGCAGGCAAAGATAAAATCTCCAATGGAGTTAAAGGACTAAAACCATAAGCAACTTCAAAAGGTGACAAGGAAGTAGTAGAATGAACAAATTTGTTATAAGCAAACTCAACATAGGGTAAACACCATTCCCATTACTTCGTTTTCCTTTGAATGATAGCACATAACAAAGTAGTGAGTGTCCTATTAACTACCTCAATTTGTCCATCTATTTGAGGATGTGCAACAATAGACAATAAGAGTTTAGTTCCCAATTTATTCCATAAAGTGAGCAAAAAATGACTTAATAACTTAACATCCCTATTGCTAACAATAATTCATGGCAATCCATGCAAACGCACCACTTCCTTAAAGTGTTGCATTATTGGTTTTAGAACATGCAACAAAATGAGCCATTTTGCTAAACCTATCAACAACGACAAATATGCTATCCTTAACACTTTAAGAACTTGGTAATCCTAAGACAAAGTCCATAGAAATATCAGTCCAAGGTTGGTTAGATACAAATGTATACAAGCCATGTGGTTTAACTCTAGACCTACTTGCCTACATGTAATGCACATATCACAAATGGAATGTGCATCATGCTTCATATTAGGCCAATAAAAATGCTCATACAATATATTTAGAGTTTTCTGCATACCAAAGTGCCCCATCAAACCACCCTCATGAGTTTCCCTAATAAGCAACTCATGAATAGAACAAATAGGAACACATAATTTATCCCTCTTAAACAAAAGCGCTTCTTGCCTATAAAAGTCACCAAATGTACACTTATCACATGCATTTCATGCTTGGTCAAAATCAAAATCAATTCGTATACAAGCCCTTAAGCAATTCAAAACTAAGTAACTTTGTTTGCAAAGAAGTAAGTAATGTGTACCTCCCAGACAATGCATCAGTAATGTTTTCCTTTCCATGTTTGTACTTGATCACATAAGAAAATTTTTCTATGAACTCCAACCACTTAGTATGTCTTTTATTAAGCTTACTTTGGGATTTTAAAAACTTTAAGCTCTTATGATTAGAATGAATGATGAATTCCCTTGACTACAAATAATGTTGCCATGTTTGAAGAGTTCGTACCAATGCATAAAGTTTCTTGTCATAAGCAAGATAATTTAAGGCTACCCCACTTAGCTTTTCACTAAAATAAGCAATCGGTTTGGAATTTGCATTAAAATAGCCCCTATTCCTATTCTAAATGTATCACATTCTACCTTGAAAACTTTATCAAAGTTAGGCAAACATAACAAAGGTGCATTAGTAAGCTTTTCTTTCAAAGTGCTAAAAGCCCGATCATGCACATCATCGCATTTGAAAACAACATTCTTTTTAACAAGTTCATTTAAAGGTGCAATGGAACTAAAATCCTTAACAAACTTTCGACAAAAACTTGCTAAACTATGAAAAATTCTTATCTCATTCACATTCTTAGGTGTAGGCCAGTCCTTTATCGCCTTTACCTTCTCCCCATCTACACTAATACCTTGTGAACTAAGAACATAGCCAAGAAACACAATAGATTCCATGAAAAATGTACACTTTTGAGATTAGCATATAGTTGGTTCTCTCTTAACATACTGAACACAGCATGCAAGTGTTTCACATGTTCATCCAAATTCTTGCTATAAACTAAAATATCATCAAAGTAAACTATTACAAATTTCCCTATGAAAGCATGCAAGACATGATTCATTAACCTCATAAATGTACTAGGTGCATTAGTTAATCCAAAAAGCATTACTAACCACTCATACAACTCATATTTAGTTTTAAATGCTGTTTTCTAGTCATCTCCCTCTTTCATGCGAATTTGATAATAGTCATTCTTTAAATCAATTTTTGAAAATACATATGAACCACGCAACTCATCAAGCATATCATCTAATCTAGGGATAGGATATCTATACTTTACAGTGATCTTATTGATGGCTTAGCAATCCACATACATGCGCCATGTTCCATCTTTCTTTGGGACTAAGATGATAGGGACCAAGTATGGGCTAAGACTCTCCTTCACAAATCCCTTTTGCACCAACTAATCCACTTGAATTTGTATCTCCTTCATTTTATCTGGATTAGCTCTATAGGCAAGTTCGTTTGGTATGCCAGCATTAGGTATGAAGTCTATTTAGTACTTAATTCCTCTTAAAAGAGGTAACCCCTGGGGAATCTCTTTAGGAAATGAATCTTCAAACTCTTGCAATAATGGAACAATCACACTAGACAAAGAGGAGTTAAAGTCATTAGATAAATGTTAAACATCCTTGTACATAAGTACCACTAGCTAAACTTTCTTTGTCTATTTCATAAAATATCGCTCTTTTCCCTGCATCAATATAATCAAGATAATTAAAGGATTTTTCTACCATTCTTTTAGCTCATTTGTGGAAAATAAATCCCTTTGCCAATCTTCAAGAGTTAAAAGTTTTCGACAATGAACTTTGCATATGGCCACTCATGTCACTATTGAATTGGCATAATAAGCATGGATCTTTTTTCATTAACAATTTGTTAATAATGAGTAAAATCTTTCAACATAGCATAAGGATATATATAATCTTTTGGATAAAAGTCTAACACCTTATAAGGTATAAATTGAGTATATTTATTTTGGCTTGAACCCCTAAAGACATGAATTAAAGACCTAACATGCACAAGGAATTGAATAAGAACCTAAGAAAGCTAAATCAAATTTTAATCACGCAAAAACCTAGACATAATGTTCAAAAGAACATGAACCCAAGAAGGATATGGACACCACACTCCAAAAAGGAAGAGATTTGGGAGTGACAAGCTGGGTTGAATGTCAAAAGAAGAGTTACTTCTTAATAAGTTCTTTAGTTAATGGAAGAACTGATGGAAAAAAATTTTACTTTTTATTTTACCAATAAGACACCCTTTAAAAACACAATCAAGTCTATTTGTAAGTTGAATTAACAACTATAACCCTAGAGATAAGGACAAACTTTCTCAATAAGGTAATAACTAATCTACTATTATTTTTTTAAAAAGTTGTTGTGGAAACTCTTACAATCACTTAATACAAACCCATTCAACATGCTTATATAATTAATAAAGCCTTGACCTATATTAAGGTATGCTTTACTGCCCTTTAAGGCATGTATTTGGCACACTTCATGATGGAAGCCATATTGTACCAGCTCAAATCAATAAGGGAGTTGATACTTTGCAAAACCTTGGAGGACTAATGACAAGGGCAAGGTCAAAGAAAACAAAGGAAGCTCTCAACAACTTGTTATGTGACATTTACTATCAAGAAGTTGCTAGGTGTGAGTTAAGGATGATAGAGGCTTCACCAGGGCTTGCAAATGTGTCATCTGTGGAGGAATTTGAGAACCATGGCCTCGGGAAGGAAGTTGTATTTTGGAGCCCATGTTTGGGCATTTAAATGGATTATTTTCATGGGATATATTATTATGTAGTGGGTTGAATGAATTTCAGCATCTTATGGGTTATTTTCATGGGTTTTTATTATTAGTTAGTGGGTTGGACGAATTTCCTTAATAAGCCCATCTTATTAGCTAGGGTTTTGGGGTTTGGCATATAAAAAGGGCAAAAAGGGTGGTTGGAAGGGGAGACCCATTTTCATGAGTGTATGAGCTATTTCTCTGGTTCTTTGAGAACTAATTCTGAACTTTCATACTTGAGTGTGTTGGTTCAATAGACTTATCTTCTTCAACGTTGTTGTTGTTAGGAGTGGCATCTTAATCTTATAGTTTTGGTTCTTGGTTGTTTATTAGTCAGAACTTCAAATCCCTTAACCTTTGTTAGAACGATCCTATACCAACATTGGAGTTGGGTTCCGTTTACATATAATCGGAGTTCATATCACTTAATTCCTCATTAAGGCAACAATCATTTTGTTCAAGCAAAAAAGCTGACCAAGAAAAATGACACCTCTGTTTTATGTAATTTAAAGGATTTAGACTACCTAAGTTGTTGACATGCATGTTGCATTGAAAGTAATTTTCATTGTACTATTGGTTGTTAATTATATGATCATTTTGTATGAATAATTCTTCATATCAAAAGGAGAAACTTCAATGCCAAGAAATCAGATTACAGTGTGAAGAACTTGGATAAGCCTTACTACCAAGAAACGAAGTGAAGAGCTCAATTTTTAGGCAATGAACCATTCAATACTTGTGAGAAAATCTAATTAAGGAAACAAAATTCTTTGTTTAATGTAATTTAGTGGATTTACGATACCTAAGGTGTACATGTCACAATGGAACTAATGTTGAGTGTAGACATGGACATTAATTGCAAAATCATGTTATGCAAATAATGAAATAAGAAACTTCATTACTATGGAATTAGAGACAAGCTCTAACACCAATTGATGTGAACCCTAAAAGATGCTGTTTGGGTTCCTAGCACACACAAGAAATCAAACAAGAACCTAAGAAAGTTAAATGAGATTTCAATTACTTAAAACCTAGACCTAGTGTTCAAAGAAATATGAACCTAAGGAATAAAAAGGGAAATGGTTGCCACACTTTAGAAATGAAGAGTTTTGTGAGTGATAAGTCGGGTTGAACAATGCAAGAAGGGTCAAATCTTGATAAGTTCTTAGTTCTAGGAAGAACTAAAGGAGAAAATTCTCACCTCATTGTTTTACTGATGGTTTATCCCCCTTAAGAATGAAATCAAGCCTAAACTTAATGAACAATCCTAACCCTAGAGATAAGGAAAAACATCCCAAATAAGTTGACAATTAGTCTATTCCTATTTTTTAGGAGTTGTTATAGAAACCTTTACAATCACTCAACATAGGTCCATTTAGTATACTTATACATTTAATAAACCTTGGCATGTATTAAGATATTTTTTGTTACCCTTTAAACTTGGGATAACTTCTTTGGCTGAAATTCCTTTAATCAGCTTGCTAAGTACTTCTTTCATCGATTCTGATCTTGAACATATCATTGGCCCTTCTTAAATAATCAGTGGATCCTTAGAAGCCCCCTATACATCGACTCCTCAATGGATCTCATCAAACAATGTAGTTTCAAGCAAAAATGATTCTCTCTTAGCCAAAAAAAGCTAATAAAGAGCAGTAGCTTGCATCTCACATTCACATGCATGATTAGTGTAGACATTTAAGTTAAGTTAATGATTCCTTTGCATGAATGACTCCTTGAAATAAAATGATAAGCCTTGCTAGCTCAAGATGAGGGGACACCTTTGCCTTTTAGGCAATGAACCACTCTATCTATGCATGGCCCCCTAAAGATTGTGTAGCCCATTACAATTATTAAATAACTAAATAATATGCATAGCCCTCTAAAGAATCAAGGATGTGTCCAACTCTAGAATTAAGCTCAAACTCAAATAAGCTACCCTTGAACTCATATGAAGTTTGTTAACCCTTGCTGTTTCTTCGAACATTAGTCCTTTTGTTGTGCACTACTTTTAGCCCAAATAACTTATGTAAGTCCATAATAAGCTTCTCGTATTCTTTTAGCTTTACATCTTGCTATTTGACCACCATTATATGTACAATAATTCAGTACCCATGCTAACTTGATTCCATCAGTTGGTCTCATGATTCAAGCAAAAATGATTCTATCAAAGGCAATGAATTGGACTTGGTTGCATCTAAGTAAGTCAAAAATTGTTATATTAGTGATCCAACCTCCAAATTAGGTTAATAACCAAAGCTAGCCTAATAATTGTACATGTGGCCTAATAATTGAGGTGCTGAAACAAATGTAAAGCTTGTAGGCTTTCCATTAATTTCTACATATATTCCCTCATTTTTTATTTCTTTAATGGGATATAACATATGCAAGAATGAATTTCTTAGTATAACATCTTGTAATAGGTTCTTAACCATTACAAAGGAAATTTCCAAGCATACACCTTCATTACATATTGCTATTTGTGATAGTATGCTTCTAATAATAAGCCTACTTTAATCCTTCATTAATATAATTTATATTTGCACCTGAATCAATGAATGTTATAGTAGAAAATATATATTCTCTTTTAGCAATAATTGTTATTTTTACATGCCATTTATGGGCAATAAGGATCAATAAGATTAACAAATTCAAGATTATTGATGTCTTCTTCTTTTACAAAACTATCTTTAAATGCATCCTCCTTTTCTACAAACATTGTTTCTAAGATAATGATCTGGTCTCTTAGTTGTTTTATTTTCTATTTTGAGTTCATTAATTTGTACTTTAAGCTCTTGTATAAAAGGTTCCTTTTGTTTTATTCTAGTTACCTTTAACTCACTTATTGTATTACTATTTTTAGACTACCTTCATCTGGGACAATTGATGGAAGCCATACTGTACTAGTTTGAATCAACAAGAGAGTTGATGCTTTGCAAACTTTGGACTACCAATGACAAAGGCAAGGTCAAAGAAAATAAAGGAAGCACTCAACAACTTGTTGTGCAACATTTACTTATAGGAAATTGCTAGGCATAAATTAAAGATGATAGAGGCTTCACCAAGGCTTGCAAATGTATCATTTATGGAGAAATATGAAACCCATGGCCATGGGAAGGAAGTTGGAGCTAGCAGCCTGTGTTTGGGCATTTGAATAGGTTATTTTCATTGGTTGTATTGTTATGTAGTGGGTTGGACGAATTTCAACATCTAAATGTGTAATTTTGACGGGTTTTTATTATTATATAGTGGGTTGGATGAATTTCATTAATAAGGCCATCTTATCAACTAGATGATCAAACAACAGAATCTATCTTAAACTAAACATCGAGTATGGAAAATATTTTCCCACTGTATCTCAACATCATCCTCCTCCTTAACCTATAGACTAAGGGCTCTCCTTGCTACTAAAAGCCTTCCACCATGCTCTGGATACTCTATCCCTTCATCAACATCACTAGCATCCTTTAGTGGCGGCATTTGATCTTCATCACTAGCATCATTGCCAAACACATAGTCACCATTCTCCTTAAGGTACATGGTTCTCTTATTAGGACATTGTGAAGCCACATGACCCCTACCCAAACATCTAAAGCATTTGATGTCTCTAGTTTTTTCTTGGGTGCCCTCAAGGTTTTTTTTCAAATTTGCCCCTTTCAAGGCTACCCCCATTAGTCTTGGGTCTATATGAATTGGTTTTAAGCTTAGAAGTCATCTTCTCTTCCTTCTTCCCCCAGTTCGACTTCCAAATAGATGAACCTCAATTCTAATTATATCTAGAAGTGCTCCTTCCCTTAAGTTGCCTCTCAACTTTCATGGCAATATGTACCATGTCTTCAAGCTCTACATAGTGTTGCAATTTTACCACATCAGTTATGCTTCTATTCAACCCTTGGAAGAACCTAGCCATGGTTGCCTCCCTATCCTCCATTACATTTGCCCTAACCATAGCAATTTCCATCTCCTAATGGTACTCTTCCACACTATTGGAACCTTGCGTAAGGCTCTGCAACTTGTTATACAAATCCCTATAATAAGAGCTGGAAACAAATCTCCTTCTCATCAGTCTTCAACTCATTCCAAGTTTCTACGGTTCTCTCAAAATTTCTTCTCCTAGTGGTAACTTGCTGGTCCCACCATACTACAACATAATCAGTGAACTTTGCTATAGCTAACTTCACTTTCTTCTCCTCAGAGAAGTTGTGGCACTCATATATTAATTCTACCCTTCGTTCCTAATCCAAATAGACATCAAGGTCAGCTTTCCCTTGGAAAGAAGGTATTTTTATTTTAATACTACTAAGATTTTTGTCTACTCCTTCCTCCACTCTATTTCTATTATCCCAACCTTCATTGTACCTATCATAAATATTTCCATTGTTTCTTACTCGTCTACCATTCCTATTACCACGTCCTCCTCTAAATCCACCTCTGAAGTTTCTACTAGCATTATCACTGTTATCATAATAATCATCACCATCTTCACCAAAATCATGTTCAAATAGCTCCTTTACGACCCTCCCAGCTGGCCTCTTAGGATTAACACTTGACTCCCCTTCTATTTTTTCCATCCTGTCTCGCACTTCCCAAAACATTTGGTTAATCCTGTCAAACTTCTGCTCTAAGGATTTCATAAGCAATTTGAAATCTGGAATAACTACTTCCTCCTCTCCATGTGGGAAACTGCCCTCTTTAACATTAGACATTGTACTTGCAAGATTATTAGTAAATAAAGAATATACCTCACAAAACTCACTCCCTTTTGTGTTTGCTCTCCACTCAACTATAGTAAGGGCTTTCTCAAAAAAATTGACTACCTATGTTGAAAGGAATAGTAAAACTCCCTAAATCTTCAAATCTTAAAGACATCCTCGAATTTCAAGAATTATTGGTTAAGTTTCTTCTTTTGGAGCATTAGTGGAAATGGAAGTTGTAGATTTTAGCTTTATTGCAAATGGAAATGCAAGTCAAGTTTCAGATTAGAGGTGTCTTAGAGCCCTTGTTTGTAGATAATGTTCTGCTCTTCTTCTTCTTTCCTAGATAAGCTTCTTGATGTAAATTCATGAGTCTTGGAACATGGTATTTCCTTGCCACTCCTTGACTTGATGGCTTTACAATGTTCTTTTCCTTCTCTTTTAGGATACTATTTGGCATTGCTTGGAGGAGAGCCTTGTGGTTTATTGCTTATAGAGTTTTCCAATTAACTAAGTGGTACCTCCAAGTTTTTTATTAAAGGTGCAGGACTTTGAAGAATGCTATGATTCTTGGACATATATTGTGCAAACATCTCTTCCAACGTTGACTTCTTTTATTGATGTTGCATAGGCTAAGAAATTCCATTGATTTCATAAACATTGCTTCTTGGCTCATATTATTGCTCCATAAAAAATTAGGGTAATTTTTCTATCTTGGAATGTAGAAGATAGAGTGAGGATTGTGTTGAGCCCATCTTTGATGGCTAATGTTGGATTTGTTGTCAACAGCATCTCACATATTTGTCCTTATTGATGTTGAGAGTGCCTTTGAGATGTGTTTACTCCATTTACAAAGTGTTGGCAACACCAACTAATGAGCAGCCTATTAAGGCAACAACTAAGAAAATTGCTCAGGATCTAGCAATGCAGGTTGTGGCCTATCCACAAGTGCAATTTGTATCTATCAAGGATATTCTCAAAAGCATTGTGAACAAGGAAAAAGTGCTTGAGATGTCGAAGATTGTTTGTCAAAGCCATTAATGGCAGGTCAACCCTAAATTCAATGAGTCAATGTTGATTATTAACCCTAAATTTTAGGAGTCAATGCTGACCGTTGACCCTAAATTTTAGGAATCAATGTTGACTGTTGATTTAAGGCAACCCTTGGGAATCAATGATGATTGTTAATTGTAGGGCAACCCTAAACTCAAGGCATATAAATGTCCATGTAGCTATCAAAAAAAAAATGCGTGTTCTGCAAAACATAAAAGAGGGCTTGACAGAAGAAGAAAACGTGAGTGCTATAGAACGCCAAGAGAGTATGCTGCAGAAAATAAGAGAGGGCATGACAGAGGAAGAAACAGTGAGCTGCAGAAATGTAATAGAGAAACAGATTGCAATGGCAAAGAGCAGCTACCAAAAGGAAAAGGAGAGAACGGCAGAGAGCAGTAACCAAAAAGAAAAGGTGAGGGCACGACAGTGAGGAGAAATCTTAATAGGTTGTAGTGTCAGTAAGAAGGAGAAAGCCTTCAACAGCAGAAGAGAAGGAGAGAGAGTGAAAGGTAGAAGGAGGCAGTAGCGGTAGTAAGAAGGAGAAAGCCTCCAACAGAAGAAGAGAAGGAGAGATTGCACGACAAAAGGAGGTAGTAATGGCAGAAACAAGGATGCAGTAGCTACAAAAAGAAAAAGATAGTAGCGGTAGAAAGAAAAAGAGAGAACCTATAGAGGAGAGACCGGTAAAGCTGAAGGAGAGAAACCAGCAACGAGAAGGAGAAGATCTATTTTTCTACAACAGTAGCCTGTGCATATTAAGTGATCTTTCTCAAGGAAGCTTTTATCATAAACTTTTTATGTACTTCTTGAAAAAGGGTCAGAGACCCTTGGAGTGATTGGGAGATCATTGTAAGTGGTTAAGGAGTGATCCTTCTACAACATCAGCTATATCCTTTAATAAAAAGAGTGGATCGTGTGATTTAGGAGTGATCCTATCACATCGTGGACGTAGCTCACACATTGTGAGTGAACCTTACCAAAAGCTTTTAATGCCAAAGTCTCCTTCATAGAAGATAGTGATTTGGATAGGCTGCCCTGGATGATTTACATTGCATATTAGTGACTTATGAAATGAGAATAGCCCTAATGAAGAAAGAAAAGAAGTCTAAGGTAGAGAAGGAGTTGACCTTTAAGGCAATGAAGAAATTAAAGATTAAAGAACAAGAAGAAGAATCCAATAGTAGATCTGAAGAAGAAGATGGTGATACAAAATTTGATAAAGTCATGACATACATTACTAAAAATATGAGGAAAGGAAAAGTGAAGTATAAGGGAAAATTACCTTTGAAGTGCATTAGTTGTGGAGGCATTGGGTACTTTGCTATGGACTGCCCAAAGAGAAAAGAAGTAGATAGTGATGATGATAATGAGTCAGCCACAAGGAGGAGAACAAAGAAATCCAACTATTCTAAAGCTGAGAATTGAAGTGCAAAAGGGAAAAAGCAACTCTTCAGATCCAAAAGAAGAAATTTCTTGAGCAAGTTGGATGAAAAAAATTATGAAGAAGAAACTGATGATGATTCAGATGATGATGATGCAAAAAATGTGCTGGTTGCACAGGTAGATATTGAACAAGAATCCTCAAGTGATATGGAATTAGCTGAAGAGAAAGAGAATAAGATGGTGCAACAACTTGAGAATGAATTGAGAGTTTGTTTGCACAAAAACAGCAAGTTGGAAAAGGAGGTAAAGCATCTCAAGAGAAGGAGTTTGAAGTGAAAGAGAAGGAGTATTTGAAAAGAATTGAGAAGCTGAATGTACTTGAGGGAGAGAAAGGCAAGATATACAAAGATCTTGGCACTAAGGTGATTGCAGAAGAGCAAGAAGTGCTGATTTTGCAAGCCAAGCTCCACAAGGTTGAATCTGAATTAAAGATGTATAAATAAAGCTTTATGCAGACTGTAGAAGTGAAAGAAGAGTCCTCTTCAACAAATGCTATCAAGGAGGATGCTATCAAAAAGTTGGATGAGTGTCTAAGCAAATAAAGACCTCATTCCATGGGGAAGAAAGACTTGGCTATATTGAAAAGCCAAATGAGAGGGTAGAAGAGAAAAAAAAAATTGTATTTGTACCTGAAAGCAAATACAATGATGTTATGGAGAAGAGAAACCAGACCAAGTTAAAAAGGATTAGGAAAGATGTGATGAAAACTCCTATCCAAAGGAGACAAATTGTCAAAGAAGGAAAGAAGGTTGCCATGACAGTTGCTAAAGATAGAGGATATGAACTTAGTGAAAGAAGAAAATTCAGATTTGAAGGATTTTCCTAGAGCTGTAGTAAGTATGGGCATAAGGCTAGTATGTGCTGGAGTAATGGCCCTATAATAAAGAGGAATGTGAGGGAAGAGTCTAGAGGGAGACTTTATCAAGAAAGGAAATAGCTTCAAGTGAAAAAAAGTCATATTCCAATAAGAAACAGATTTGATATGTTGGAAGAAATCTGTGAAAGATGCAAAAAGAATAAACATACTGCTGAGGAATACTTGATATTGCTGCCCAATCAAAGAGTGCAAAGGAGAACACCTACATATGCTCCTATGTTTGGTCAAAGAAGAAGAAGTGGAAGAAGAAGTGGCTGCTCTTCACACATGACAGGAGACTCCAAGGTGCTGAAGGAAGTAGAAAAATATAATGAAGGGTCAGTTACATTTGGCAATGATGGTACTTTGAAGATTAAAGGTGTTAGTACTGTTGAAATTGGTGCAGAAAAGCTAAAATTAAAGGAAATGCTTTATGTTAAAGGGCTAAAACACAATCTAATTAGTGTTAGTGAACTTTGTGATAATGGGCAGGAAGTTACTTTCAGCAAGAGTGGCTACACAGTAAAGTGATTAAGTGATGGTGTTGTTTTTGCAAAGGGAGAAAGAATAAATGGAAACTTATACCAAGTTTCAAGCAGCAAAAACACATGCTCCATAAGCACCAAAGATGAGGATTTGTTATAGCATAGGAGGTTGGGACATCTTGGACAAAAGGGACTGAACAAATTGTCCAACAATGAAGATATGAAAGATGTACCCAAACTGAGAAGAGAAAGAAATGCAATTTGTAGCACATGTCAAAAGAGGAAGATGGTGAATGCTACCGACAAAAATGTGGAGATTCAAACAAAGAAGCCATTTGAGCTCATTCATTCAGATGTTTGTGGGCCTATGAGACAATAATCATAAAAGGGTGATAGGTACTTTATTTCTTTTATTGATATTTTACAAGAATGACTTGTATTATGTCTTGAAACATAAATCAGATGATCTCAATAATTTTAAGAGCTACAGGAGGCTGGTTGAAAATTAGTTGGGGAGAAGAATTAAAAGACTCAGGACAAACAATAGGATAGAATACATTTGCAGTGAATTTGCAAATTATTTGGAGAAGCATGGAGTGAAGCATGAATATGCTAGTCCCTACACACCCCAACAAAATGGAGTGGCTGAAAGAAAGAAAAAAAGCCTAGTGGATATGGTAAGGACCATGTTGGCTGAGCATGGTACCTCACATGGCTACTGGAGAGAGGTTAGCACTATTTCCATTCAGATTCAAATCAGATGCTTGATAGGACCACATACAAAGAAGACACCCTATGAGCTATGGAATGGAAAGAAGCCAAGTGTAAAACATTTTAAAGTATTTGGAAGCCTAGCAAGTGATGAAGAATCAAGGCATTCCCAAACTCATAGAAGAGTCAGAGCTGAAGTTGAAGCTAAAAACATTATTGGTAGTAAAAAGGATTCTATGCAAACTAGGAGAAACCTAAAAGGTGGTGAACAAACCTTATTGATATTCGAGGTTGAACCCAAGTTAATGGAAGAAGCATTAAAGCACAAGGAATGAGTGAGTGCTATGGATGAAGAACAACACTTGGTGTTTAGTTCCTAAACCTAAAGGAAAAACATCATTAGCACCAAGTGGGTGTTCAAAGATAAGCTCAATGAAAATGGTGAGGTTGTAAGAAACAGGGCAAGGCTTTTCTGCAAAGGCTACTCACAAGTAAAAGGTGTTGATTTTGAAGAGACCCTTGCTCCTGTGGCTAGACTTGAAGCAATCAGAATATTCATGGCCATTATTATTGAAAGAAATTACAATGTTTATTAGATGGATGTGAAGTCAGCATTTTTGAATGGAGAGCTTGAAGAAGAGGTATTTATTGAATAACCTGATGGTTTTATACTTGATCATGATGCAAGTGTGTGCAAATTGAAAAAGGCTTTATACCGCTTAAAGTAAGCTCTAAGAGCATGGTATTTCAAGATGGATATATGTCTCAAAGATTTGAAATTCAGAAAAGGAAATATGGACAGTAACTTGTACATAAAGGAAGATAAAGAGGACCAATTAATTGTTGTGGTTTTATATTGATGACATAATTTTTGCTACTGAAAAAGAGGCCCTTTGCATTACTTTTGCCGATTAGATGAAGAAGAAGTTTCAGATGTCTATGCTAGGTGAAATGAAATTCTTCTTAAGATTTCAAGTTTAGCAAAGCAAGGCTGGAATTTTCCTCTCCTAAGAAAAATATGCGTGTGAGCTGTTAAAAAGGTTTGGGATGGAGAACTCTAAAGAAGTAAGCACTCCCATTGCTGTTGGAACAAAGTTAAGCAAAGATAAAGAAGGAAAAATGGTTGATCAGAAGGAATATAGAAAGTTGATTGGAAGTTTATTGTATTTGACAGCATCAAGGCTTGATCTTGTTTTTGCTGTAACACTTTGTGCTAGATTTCAAAGTAAGCCCAAGAAATCTCATCTTGTGGCTGCTAAGAGAATTTTAAGATATGTTAAGGGCACAACACATTATGGGTTGCTTTATGATAGAAGTGGATAGCTTAATTTATATGGGTATACAGATGTTGATTGGGCTGAAAATTGTGATGACAAAAGGTCAACGTCAAGTGGTGCATTTTATTTGGGCAGTAGATGTGTTTCATGGCACAACAAGAAGCAAAATTCAGTGACTCTAAGCACTGTAAAGGCTGGATATGTGGCTACTACTCAGACTTGTACTTAAATGCTATGGATGAAACAACAACTTGAAGATCTGAAGGTGAATGTGCAGCTGTCATTGCTGATTGGTTGTGACAACCAAACTGCCATCAATTTATAAAAGAATCCTGTCCAACACTCCAAATCTAAACATATTGAAATCAAGTATCACTTCATTAAAGAAAATATAGAGAAAAATGAAGTAAAACTGGAGTATGTGCCTACCGCGAAGAAAGTTGCAGATATATTTACTAAACCTTTGTCAAGAGAGATATTCTAGAAGTTAAGGCTAAATCTATGTGTTCAGCCACCCCTTAGAGGTTAAGGTATGCCTCTAACCCCCCTCTCCTTCCCTTTTCTATTATTCTTTGGATTTGTTGTCCAAAGGGGAGATATTTTGCATAAATCCAAAAAGAGTATGTACTAATCAAAAGAGGGAGTAGCCTGATCAATCCAAAGGGGAAAATCAAATAAAGGGAGAGAAGCAAAAAAAATGGGGAGATAAAAATTGGAGTTGTTTCCAATTGGTATCATGCCCACAAGCAAAAAGGGAGATGCACATTTCAAAGGGAGCTGTGAATGTCAAAAGCTGTTGCTTGTGCTCAATTACTAATTTTTGAATTTAATGTATTGCCAACAAATGCAAAGGGGGAGATCGTTGAGTCTATCTTTGATAACTAATGTTGGATTTATTGTCAACAACATCTCACATATTTGTCCTTGTTGATTTGATGTTGAGAGTGCCTTTGAGATGTGTTTGCTACATTTACAAAGTGTTGGCAACACCAGCCAATGAGTAGCTTGTTAAGGTAGAAGCCAAGGAAATTTTTCAGGATCTAGCAATGTAGGTTATGGCCTGCCTACAAGTGTAATTTGTTTCTGTCAATGATATTCCTGAAAGCATTGTGGACAAGGAAAAGGAGCTTGAGATGTAGAGAGATCATTTGTCAAAACCATTGATGGCAGGTCAACCCTAAATTTAATGAGTCATGTTGACTTTGACCCTAAATTTTAGGAGTCAATGTTGACTGTTGACCCTAAATTTTAGGAATCAAAGCTGAGCGTTGATTGTAAGGCAACCCTTAGGAATCAATGTTGATCATTGATTACATAAGGCAACCCTAAACTCAAGGCATATAAATGTCCATGCAGCTATCAAAAGAAAACGTGGGTTTTGCAGAATATATGAGAGGGCTCAGCAAAGGAAGAAAACATGTGTTCTATAAAACATAAGAGAGGGCTTGACAAAGGAAGAAAACATGAGTGTTGCTGAACGCCAAGAGAGTTTGCTACAGCAAATAAGAAAGGGCATGATAGAGGAAGAAAGAGTGAGTTGCAGAAACGTAATAGAGAAATAGATTGCAATGGTAAAGGGCAGCCACCAAAAGGAAAAGGAGAGAACTGCAGAGAACAGCTACCAAAAAGAAAAGGTGAGGGCATAGCAGTGAGGAGAAACTCAACAAGTTGCAGCGTCAGTAAGAAGAAGAAAGCCTCCAGCAATAAAAGAGAAGGAGAGAAAGTGTAAGGCAAAAAGAGGCAATAACGGCAACAAGAAGGAGATAGCCTCCAGCATTAGAAGAGAAGGAGAGAGAGTGTAAGGCAAAAGGAGGCAATAGCAGCAACAAGAAGGAGATAGCCTCCAGCATTAGAAGAGAAAGAGAGATTGCAAGGCAGAAAGAGGCAGCAGTAGCAAGAAGTCGCCTCCAGCAATAGAAGAGAAAGAGAGATTGGACAGTAGAATGAGGCAATAGCGGTAGAAAAAAGGAGAGACAGCAACAACAGCAAAAAGAAGGAGAGACAATAGCAGCAACAGAAAAAAGGAGGCAGTAGTTGTAGAAAGAAGGAGGCAACAGTGGTAGAAAAAAGGAGGCAACAGTGACAAAAAGAAAAAGAGAGAACTTGCAAAGGAGAGACCAGTAAAGCTTGAGGAGAAAAATCAGCAATGAGAAGGAGAAGATCCGTTTTTTTGCAATAGCAGCCTGTGCACATTGAGTGATCTTTCTTAGGGAAGTTTTTGTCATAAACCTTTTATGTACTTCTTGAAAAAGGGTGGAAGACCCTTAGAGTGATTGGGAGATCAACCATTCAAGTGATCGGGAGATCATTGTAAGTGGTGAAGGAGTGATCCTTCCACAACATCAATTATATCCCTTGATAATAAGAGTGGATTGTGTGATTTGGGAGTGATCCTATCATACCGTGGACATAGCTCACATATTGTGGGTGAACTATGTAAAAATTCTATGTGTTCTTGGGTGCTTGTGCTTGCTTGATATTCATATAGTTGTTCTCACATAAAGAAGCAAGATAAAATTGGATCATCAACTTTAATAGGTCACAGAGGCTTAATCTATATAGATTTGTAAAAAGTAAACATCTCACACTGATGCACCCCCCTCCCTCTCAGTGTGAGACCTAAAAAGGTGCTCTTCAAATTGTGTTGTTGCCTACTATAATTGACAATATACTAAACACTTTTATTGTTCATATAAAATATTTCAATAAGATGTCAACCATCACATAACTCATAATTCATTATACCTTGCCCATCACTGACTCCCATTTTGTTGAATTTCTTTGATAAGGCTACCATTTGTGCAGTAAGTAGATTATGAGCCTTATCAATAATCCTACTCATTAGAAATCCTCTAGTTTCTACATCGATGGTAGTTGGAGTGGGACTAATGAGTCCATTGTAGAATGGTTAAACTTCAAGCCATTTAGGTAGACTAGTGTGTGGACATCTTTGAAGTAGATTATTATATTCTTTTGATGTGAACCACAAAAGCTATGGCGTAGCACTCCAACATGTTCAAAGAATTAAACAAGAACCCAAGAAAGCTAAATTGGATTTCGATCATGTAAGACCTAGACCCTATGTTTAAAGGAACATAAACCTAAGGTATAAAGAAGGACATGGATTCCACACTTTTCCCATTGCCTTAAATTCTTTTGAATGATAGCATGTAACAAAGTGGTGAGTGTCCTATTAACTGCTTTAGTTTATCCATGCATTTAAGGATGTGCAATAGTAGAAAATAAGAGTTTAGTTCCCAATTTATTCCATAAAGTGCGCTAAAAATGATTTAAGAACTTAATGTCCTTATCACTAGCAATGATTCTTGGCAATCCATGCAAATGCACCATTTCCTTAAAGAATAACTTAGCAATGTGTTGCATCATTGGTTTTAGAATATGTAACAAGACAAGCCTTTTTCCTAAACCTATCAACAACAACTATGCTATCCTTACCACTTTGAAACAAGCAGCTCACAAATAGAACAAATAAGCACACATAATTTATTTCTGTTAAACAAAAATCCTTCATGCCTATAAAAATCACCAAACATACATTTATCACATGCATTCCATACGTCGCCAAAATTATAATCATTAGTAATGTGTACCTCTTAGACAATGCATAAGCAATGTTTTCCTTTCCATGTTTGTACCTCTTACTGTGTCTTTTATTAAGCTTACATTAGGATTTCAAGAACTTTAATCTCTCATGATCAAAATGAATGATGAATTCCTTCGATCACAAATAATGTTGCCATGTTTGAAGAGTTTGTACCGATGCATAAAATTTCTTCTTTTTTGTGATGAATTTTTCTTATTAAAATAGAAAAAGGTTGTGATGAGGACCTTTTAGAGTCTCACACTGAGAAGGGAAGTGAGTGAATCAGTGTGAGATATTTACTTTTTACAAATCTGTCTAGATTAAACCTCTGCGACCTGCTAAAGTTGATGATCTAATTTTATCTTACTTCTTTATGCGACCTCTTCGACATGTTTGAAGAGTTGATGAATATTAAGCAAGCTACATCCATGGTTCACCCACAATGTTTAAGTCACACAAAATTTTTACGTGGTTTACCCACAATGTGTAAGTTACATCCATGATGTGATATGATCACTCCTAAATCACACAATCCACTCTTGTTATCAAGGGATACAGCTGATGTTGTAGAAGGATCACTCCTTAACCACTTACAATGATCTCTCAATCACTCCAAGAGTCTCCCACCCATTTTCAAGAAGTACATAAAAGGTTTATGACAAAACTTCCCTAAGAAAGATCACTCAATGTGCACAAGTTGCTGTTGCAGAAAACATATCTTCTTCTTCCTCACTATCGATTTCTCTCCTCTGCAGGTTCTCTCCTTTTTTTCTTTTTTTTTTTCTGCCACTACTGCTATTTCTCCTTTGTAAGTTCTCTCTTTTATAGGTTATCTCTGCTGCAGGTTCTCTCTTGTCTTTACAAGTTCCTCCTTCTGCCTTTGTAGGTTCCTCCTTCTACAAGTTCTCTTCTCTGCTGCCAATTCTTTCTTGTCTCTGCAAGTTCCTCCTTCTACCTTTGTAGGTTCCTCTTGCCTTTACAAGTTTCTCCTTTTGACTTTACAAGTTCCTCCTTCTTAGGTTTTCTTCTCTACTACCGGTGCTACCTCCTTTTGCCTTAGCAAGTTTTCTCCTCTGCTGCCAGTGTTGCCTCCTTATGTCTTGGCAGGTTCTCTCCTTTCCTCTGCTATCAATGCTGCCTCCTTCTGCCTTGGCAGGTTCTCTTCTCTACTGCTGGTACTAACTCCTTCTACCTTGGCATATTCTCTCCTCAGCTACTATGATGAGGACCATTTTAGGTCTCACACTGAGAGGGTGGGTGAATCAATGTGAGATACGTGTTTTTTACAAATCGATCCGAGTTTAACTGTTGTGGCTTGTTAGAGCCGATGATCCAATTTTTATCTTTCACCTTTATGTTAGCGCAACAGTACAAATATAAATCAATGCATAAGCACCCAAGCACACATGACAATTTTTACGTGGTTCATCCACAATGTGTGAGCTATGTCCACGGTGTGATAGGACTATCCTAAATCACACAATCCATTATTGTTATCAAGGGATACAGTTTGGTTGTGGAAGGATCACTCCTTAACCACCTATGGAAGGATAAGGATCACTCCTTAACCACTTACAATGATCTCTCGATCAAGGAGTTGATCTCCCGGTCACTCTAAAGGTATCCCACCCTGTTCTTCAACAAATTATCAAGAGTTTATGGAAAAATCTTTTCTAGAGAATGATCACTTAATGTGTACAGACTACTAGAGCAGAATATGGATCTTCTCCTTCCTTTGCTACCAGTGTTGTCTCACCTGCTACCTTGGTAAGATATCTCCTCTGTTGCTAGGCACATTTTCTCCTTGGTTGTTGCAAGTTGTCGGACCTGCTATCAGGTATGTTTCCTCCTCTACTGTTGCAAGCTGCTGGACCTTCTGCCGGGCACACTTTCTCCTCTTTCTACTGCAAGTTATCAAACCTGCTGCTATTTTTGCCTACACACCTGCTGTTACTGCTTGCACATTCTATCATTGCCGGCATGCTCTGCTATTGTTGTCTGCACGTATTGCTATCACTATCCGTACGCACTGTCACTACTGTCCAAGCACGTTGCTAATGCTATCCGTGTGTGCTGTCACTGCTGCACGTGGGTGCTGTTAATGCTGCCTACACGCGCTATCGCTGCTGCTTGCTATCCACATGCGTTATGCCTGTTGTTCACACACACTGCACCTACTGTTTGCGTGCGCTGTGCCTACTGTTCGCATGCGCTATGCTTGCTTTCTACATGCACTGCTCCTGTTGTCCATGCTCTCTGCACCCTCTGTCTGCACTCTCTGCGCCTTCTATCCACGCTTGCTGTGCCCACTTTCCGCACTCCTGCTGTCAGCGCACGCTACGCCTGCTGTCCATGTGCACTGTGCCCGCTGTCCACGCTCTCTGTGCTGGCTATTTGTGGTCTCTGCCTCTGCTTTCCGCATGCTCTGCGCCCATTGTCCGCGCTCGCTCTATGCCCGCTGTCTGCGCTCTCTACCTATTGTCCACACAAGGTATGCCAGTTGTCCACACTAGCTACACTTGCTGTTCGCGCAAATTGTACCTACTGTTTGCACGAGCTGCTAATGTTGTTCGCACTCACTGCGACTGCTATCTACACACATTGTTCAGACTATCCTGTTGCTCCTCCTATCGGCTCACACTGCTGCTGTTGTCCATGCACATTGTTGCTGTATTCTCGCACCGCTACTGCTCTCCTAATGCACTGCAACAGTTTTTCTTGCACCGCTGCTGGTCTTCTTGCGTGTTGCAGCTGTTTTCTCATGTCGTTGCTACTCTCCTCACACGTTGTAGTAGTTTTCTCACACCGCTGCTGGTTTGTTGGTTGATTCCCGGACTTGCTGCTACACTTTCTATAGGTGGCTGCTGATTTCGGGACCTGTTGCTGCACATTCTGATTTTTTTGCTTGATTCCTGGGCGTGCTTCTGTTGCTAGGAAGCCTCCAGAGGTGCTATTGGGGCTGGTATACCCTCTTGGATATGCAGGGATGTGCTACTGCTACTGGTATACCCTCCTGGACGTGCAAGAATGTGCTGCTGGTGCTAGTATACCCTCCTAGACCTGCAAGGATGTCTGTTGTTGCTGGTATACCCTCTTGACATGCAGGAACATGCTACTGGTGTTGGTATACCCTCCTATACCTGCAAGGACGTTTACTGCTGCTAGTATACCCTTCTGGACATGCAGGGATGTACTGCTAGTGTTGGTATACCCTCTTGGACTTGCTACTACTGCTGGAAAGTCTTTTGGATGTGCTGCTGCTGTTAGGAAGTCTCTTGGACGTGCTGCTGCTACTGGGAAGTCTCCTGGATGTGCTGTTGGTCTAGGGAAGCCTCCTGGACGTGCTGCTGCTCTCTTCTTGGCCAGTTGCCTTGCCTTCTTTCCTTGGTAGTTGCTATACTCTCCTTTGCTGACTGCCCCTTGCTTTCTTTCTTCCTCTCCTTGACTGGTTGCGTCGCCTTCTTTCCTTGGTGGCTGTTGCACTCATCTTGGTTGGTTGCCTTGCCTTCTTTCTTCGTCTCATTGGCCGATTGCACCTTGCTTGGTGGCTGCCTCTTCTTTTTCATTCACCTTTGTTTTTCCCTAGGTTTGCCGCTTACCTTTCTCTTTGGCCGGCTCTCTCAATTTTCTGTAGCACACACCATTCTTGCAAGATGCATAAGGGTATTTATAAAGCTTTGAGATTAGGGCTACACGATCATCAACAATCATCATTAATTCCCACATGTTGCCCTACAATCAATGGCCAGATTTGATTCCTAAAATTTATGGTCAATGGTCAACGGTCAATCTTGATCCCTAAAATTTAGGGTCATGGTCAACATTGACTTCTTAATGCTAGGGTTGACCTATCATCAATGGTTTCTCCCAATGACCTCAATACATCTCAACAGCATTCATAATATTAAATCAACACATATAACCGTGTGACATGGTGTTGACAACAAATCCAATGTTAACCAACATGGGCTCAACATAATGGTGCTGCCTCCTTCTACAAGTTCTCGTCTTCTTTCTGGTTACTACTTCTGCTGTTGCAATCTTTCTTCCTGCCTCTACTGCTCCAAGTCTTCCTTCTATCGTGTACTCTCTCTCTCTTATGCTGCTGGAGGCTTTCTCCTTCTTACTGCCACAACTACCTCCTCCTTGCTACCGCTACTGCCTTCTCCTTACTGTAGCTGCTGCCTTCTCCTTGCTACTGCTGCTACTTTCTCCTTGCTATTGCTGCTACCTTCTTTTCTGGTCTGCAAAACGTCCTCTCTTTTGGTCTGTAACAAGCCCTCTCTTTTGGTCTACAAAATGTCCTCTCTTTTGGTTTGCTGTTGTTTTCTTTTGCCGCTGCACCCTCCTTTTTTGGTGCTGCTGCTATTTTCCTCCTGGTTTCCGCTGCTATTTTTACTCTTGGTTGTCACTGCACTCTCTTCTCTTGAATGTTACTGCAGTCTCTCCTCCAAGATGCTACTACACTCTTTTTCTCTTGGATGCTGCTACAGTCTCTCCTCTTGGATGCTACTACTATCTCCTTCTTCTCTTGGTGCTGCTGTCTCCTTCTTCTGGTTGCTGCTACTGTCTCTCTTTTTTTCAGCTCATGTTTTTGCAACTCCTGTTTCTGCAGCTCACGTTTTTCCCTTTTGTTTTTGCAGCACCCACGTTTCTCTCTTCTATTTTTGTAGTAACCACGTCTCTCTTCTGTTTTTGCACAGCAACCACCTTTCTCTGTTTTGTTTTTACAGCAACCAAGTTTCTCTCTTCTGTTTTTGCAGCAAACACGTTTCTCACTTCTGTTTTTGCAACAACCACGTTTCTATCTTCTGTTTTTGCAGCATGCTTATGTCTCTGTAGCACTCTCTCTTGTTGTTCCCGCTTAAATTTTCTGCAAAGCACACTCTTGTTTTCTGCAGCACACCCTCCTCTTGGCAGGTACATGGGTATTTATAAGCCTTGATTTTAGGGTTGCCCTTTCATCAACAGTCAGCATTGATCCCCAAGGTTTACCCTATAATCAACAATCAGCATTGATTCCTAACATTTAAGGTCAATGGTCAGCATTGACTCCTAAAATTTAAGATCAACAGTTAGCATTGACTCATTGAATTTAGGATTGACCAGCCACCAATGATTTTAACCAATGATCTCTCTACATCTCAACCTCCTTAACAAATACAAAATGCACTTGTGGGTAGCAAACACATCTCGACAAATCTATGAGATACTATTGACAATAAATCCAACATTAGCCATCAAAGATGGGCTCAATAGGTTATTTCCAAAACAGTTACAAATTTGGGCAGCATAAAGATAAAGATTCCAACATTTCAAGGGAAGAATCTTCCCAAGTTTTATTTGTTATGGGAAAGAAATGTTAAGCATGTATTTGATTGCCATAATTATTCTAAGGAGAAGAAAGTAAAGTTAGCGGCTGTAGAATTTGCTGATTATGCATTTGGTGGGACCAATTAGTAAATAGGAGGAGGAATGGCAAGAGGCCAATTCAGTCATGGGAAGAGATGAAATTGGTAATGTGTAAAAGATTTATACCTAGCCACTACTATAGACACTTGCATAGAAAGTTGCAAGGGTTAGTTCAAGGATCCATGAGTGTGGAGGACTGTTACAAAGAGATGGAGATAGCCATGATTAAAGCTAATATAGAGGAAGACTAAAAGTCTACCATGGCAAGATTTATTGGTGGTTTGAACAAGTTGGATTTGCAGCACTATTTAGAGATGGAGGAGTTGTTGCATAAGGCTATCAAGGTGAAGAAACAAATTAAGTACAAAGGTTCCAAATCTAGCTCAACTTTTATTTCTACATGGAAGGCAACTTGGAAAGACACCAAATCAGCCTTAAAGTCAAAAAGAAGATGCAAGGCCAAAGAAATCAGTTGCTCTTTCTAAATGTAAAACCAAAACCAAAACTTCTTCTAAATCTCATGATATTAAGTACTTTAGGTGTCAAGGTCATTATATATTGATTCTCAATGTCCAAATAAAAGAACTATGATCATGTTAGAGAATGGTGACATAGAAAGGATTATTTCAAGTGCTAATGACATACCACCATTGGAAGATTGTTTTGATGTTGATGTTAAAGAACCTGTTCATGGAGATATGCTAGTTGCAAGGCATGCACTAAGTATTCAGCTTAAGAATGATGATGAGGAGGAGCAATGTGAACACATTTTCCATACAAGATGCCACGTTAAAGACTTATATAGCATGATTATTAATAGTGGAAGTTGTACTAATGTTGCTAAAATTTTGTTGGTAGAAAGGCTAAATCTAGATACCTTCAAGATTGCTAAATTGCAATGGTTGAATTATTGTGGAGAAATTAGAGTAGCCAAGCAAGTTTTAGTTGCCTTTTCTAATGGTAATTACAAGGATGAGGTTTTTTGTGATGTGGCACCAATGCATGCTGGTTATACTTCTTGGCCGACCATAGCAATTTGATAGGAATTTTACTCATTATTGTTACAAGAAGAGATAGTCTTTTGTAATTAATAATCGAAATGTTGTATTAACTTCTCTCAAGCCTATTGAAGCATATGAAGATCAAATTAATATAGAAAGAGAGTGCAAAATGAGATAAGAATAAATGAGAGAACAAGAGGAAAAGAAAAAGCAAGAGAGTGAAAGGTAAAAGGAAAAGAGAGAAAGTGAGGCTAATGGGAAAAATTCAAGAGAAAAGAGTGAGGTTGAGAGAAATGTTGGAGAGAAAAGTGTGCAAAATGGAGGGAAAAGTAAGAGGGTGAGTGTGTTTGCTGGGAAAGGTAAGGTCAAGAATGCTATAATAGGAATACAGCAACTACTTGTACTTATGTGCAAGAATGTTGTTCTTTTGTCTAATGACGGTAACCCCTCTTTGCTTAGTGTGGTTGTTTCATTATTGTAGGAGTTTGAAGAAATTCCCAATGGATTACTGTTAAGCCCATCTATGATGGTTAATGTTAAATTTGTTGTCAATAACATCTCATATATTTGTCTTTGTTGATTTGATGTTAGAAGTGCCTTTGAGATGTGTTTGCTACATTTTCAAAGTGTTGGTAGTTGATTTATTCAAGGGTTAAGGAAGATGGTGTTGGTGGAATGTGATGAGAACGAGGAGAGAAAGCAAGGCCAAAATCACGATGCTGCCAACCCCACCTTGCACCGCCAAAAACAACAAGTTGATTCAGATTACTAGTAGTGTTTTAGCTATAAAGAAAGCACTAGTTGCTATCTTTAGCATTGCATTTAATAGTGGCATTGCAAGTCACATGCTAGGTATGAATCAATGCTGACTGTTGACAATAGGGCAACCTTAAACTCGGGGCATATAAAACACCCATGCAGCTACCAAAAGAGGGCGTGTGAAAACAGAAAGAAAGAGAGAGTGGCAGAGAACATAAGAGGGGAACGGCAATGGCAGAGAGCATAGCAGGCAGAAAGTGTGAGAGGTAGAAAGGAAGGAGAATAGTAGAGAGCTGAGACAACATGGCAGGAGAGAAACCCAACAGAAGCAAGAGAGAAACCTGGCAGAGGCAGGAGAGAAACCTAGCAGAGAGAGGGTAAAGACTGGTAGGGGTAGAAAGCTTGAGTAGAGACCAGCAGAGAGAGAGAGCAGAGAACGATAGTGAGGAGAGAACAGCAAAATGAAAGGAGAAAATCAGTTTTCTGCCATAGCAGCCTATGCACATAGAGAAATCTTTCTCAAAAGAGTTTTTATTATAATCTTTTTATGTACTTTTTTGAAAAAGGGTGGGAAACCCTCAGGGTGATCGGGGGATCATTGTAAGTGGTTAAGGAGTGATCCTTCCACAGTGGTTAAGGAGAGATCCTTCCACTCCATCAGCTATATCCCTTGATTGCAAAAGTAGATTGTGTGATCTAGGAGAGATCCTATCACACTGTAGATGTAGCTCACACATTGTGGGTGAACCATGTAAAAATTCTGTGTGTTGTCAGGTACTTGTGATTACTTGATATTTATACAGTCGTTCTCACATAAAGAAGCAATATAAAATTGGATCATAGACTTTAACAGGTCACAAAGGTTTAATCTAGATAGATTTGTAAAAAGTAAGCATCTCACATTGATTTACCCCCTCCCTTTCTCAATATAAGACCCAAGAAGGTCCTTATCAATTGGTATCAGAGCTTAGTTCCTCTGTTGATCCATTCTACCTGCTTAGATTTGATATTTTTTATTGCTGCTGTGAATGTTTACATCTATTGTTGGTTAATATCATAGAGAGCATAAACAATGTTTTAATAGCAAGGGTATTCTCACGTTTGATGGATAAAATTATCAATTATGGAAGAATAGAATGCTCCCATATTTGCTATGACTTGGTTTGAATGTGTTTGAATATACTGTTAGTGGCTTCACTTCTACTGTTGAAGGTGCTGCTATGATGCCTACTAATAAGAAGAATTTAGAGTATGATGAAAAGGATAGAAATGCCTTATATGCCTACTTATCAAACAAAGAATTCACCAAAGTGATGAGATGTAACACAACCTAAAAAATTTAGGATAAATTGAAGAACATTTATGAAGAAGATAAGGTTGTAAAGGAAGCCAAGTTACAAATCTGGAGGAGCAAATTTAAAGACATAAAGATGCTAAATGATGAATTTGTAGATGCCTTCTTTACAAGAGTAAATAAAATTGTATGCTCCATTAGAGGCTATGGAGAGGAGATTAATAATGCTATTGTGGTAAGGAAGATACTTAGAACCTTACTAGAAGTTTTTAATACCAAAGTTTCCTCCATAGAAGATAGAAATTTGAATAGGTTGCCCCTAGATGATTTACACAGTATATTGGTAGCTTATGAAATAAGAATAGCCCTAATGAAGAAAGAAAAGAAGCCTAAGGCAAAGAAGGAGTTGGCCTCTAAGGCAATAAAGAAATTAAAAATTAAAGAACAAGAAGAAGAATCCAATAGTAGCTCTTAACTAAAAGATGGTGATACTAAATTTTGATAAAGACCTTCTTGTATCTCACACTAAGAGGGGGAGGGAGTGAATTAGTGTGAGATACTTACATTTTACAAATTTGTCCAAATTAAACCTTTGTGATTGTCAAAGTCTATGATCCAATTTTATCTTACTTCTTTATGTGAAAATGATCGTATGGATATCAAGCAAGCACAAGCATCTGAGAACACACAGAACTTTTACATGGTTCACCCATAATGTGTGAGTTACATCCACAGTGTGATAGGATCACTCTTAGATCACATGATCCAGTCTTGTAATCAAGGGATACAGATGATGTTATGGAAGGATATCTCCTTAACCATTGTGGATGGATCACTCCTTAACCATTTACAATGATCTCCTGATCACCCTAAGGGTTTCCCACCATTTTTCAAAGAAGTTCATAAAAAGATTATAACAAAAACTCCCCTAAGAAAGATCTCTTTATGTGCACAGGCTATTGTTGTAGAAAACTAATCTTCTCCTTCCTCACTGTCAATCTCTACTCAAGCTTTTTGTCGTTCTCTCCTTCTTCACTGCTGGTTTCTAGTCAAGCTTTGTCAATCTCTCTTTCTTTACTGTCGGTTTCATAACTTTCTCTTTGCTGTGCTCCTTGCTCTCTCTCTGTTGTGTTTTATAGCTTTCTCTCTACCTTTGTGAGGTTTCTCTCCTACCTCTGCTAGGTTCTAAACTCTCTACTAGTTCTCTCCTCTACAAGTTTCTCTTTGCTATAGGTTCTCTCCTCTGTAAGTTTCTCCTTTGCACATTTTTTCCTCTTTAAGTTCTCTCCTCTACAAGTTCTCTACTCTCTACCGATTCTCTCCTCTACAAGTTTCTACCATTTTTTCTTCCTTTTTAGCCACTGCTACCTTTTCTTTTCTACTACTAAAGGCTTTTTATTTTCTGCTGCTAGATTTCTTTATTGTTTTCTCTTTGTATCATTCTCTGCTGTTGCAATCCTTTTGCCATGCACTCTCTCTATTGTACTCTCCTTCTGCCATGCACTCTCTCTTTCTCCTTCTGTTGTGCCCCTTTCTTTCTCTTTTTGGTGGCTACTCTCTACCATTCTCTCTTTTTCTGCTCTACTCTAACTTTCTATTTTTCTATTTTGTTTCTGCAACTCACACCCTTTCTTGGTAGCTCCATGCATATGCCTTGAGTTTAGGGTTGCCCTACCATTAATGGACAGCATTAATTCCTTAAATATAGGGTTACCCAACCATCAATGGTCAGCATTGACTCCTTGAATTTAGGGTCAACAGTCAATATAGACTCCTTAAATTTAGGGTCAACAGTCAGCATTGACTTACTATCAACGGTGATGAGGACGCTTAGGTCTCACACCTCATGGGAGGGGGTGAATCAATGTGAGATATTCACTTTTTACAAATCTATCAGGATTGACCTCTATGATTTGTTAGAGTTGATGATCCAATTATTTATCTTGCTTCTTTATGTGAGAGCGGCCGTATGGATATCAATCAAACGTAAGCACCCGAGAACACAGAGCAAGTTTTACATGGTTTACCCACAATGTGTGAGCTACATCCATGGTATGATAAGATCACTCCTAAATCACACAATCGACTCTTGTTATAAAGGGATACAATTATGTTATGAAAGGATCACTCCTTAACCACTTACAATAATCTCCCAATCGCTCAAAGGTTTGATCTCCTAATCACTAGATGAGATGATCTCCCGATCACTCTAAGGGTCTCTCACCTTTTTTCACGAAGCTTATAAAATGGTTTAGACTAAGACTTCACTAAGAAAGATCACTCAATATGCATAGGATGCTATTGCAGAAAGCGGATCTTGTTCTTCCTAACTACTAGTCTTTACTTAAGCTTTGCCAGTCTCTTCTCTGTAGGTTCTCTATGCTCCTATTGCTCTCTCTCCTTGGCAAGTTCTATCTTCTGCAGGTTCTCTCTTTTGTAAGTTCTCTTTGTTGTAGGTTCTCTTAGTCTACTGTCGGCGCTACCTCCCTTGCTGCCTTGGCAGGTTCTCTCCTTTACTACAAGTGCTACCTAACCTGCTACCGGGGTATGTTTTCTCCTCTGTTGCTTGCCCTGTTGCAGAGGCAAGTTTTCTCCTCCTGCTGTTGGTGCTGCTTTCCTTGCTATCGAGACAAGTTTTCTCCTCTTGCTGCTGGTGCTTGCACTTGTTGCCTGCTGCTACAAGCTGCTAATTGTGCCTGCACTTGTTGCCTATGTTAAGCCCATCTTTGATGGCTAATGTTGGATTTGTTGTCAACACCATCTCACACGGTTATATGTGTTGATTTGATGTTATGAATGCCATTGAGATGTAGTGAGGTGATTGGGAGAAACCAGTGATGACAAGTCAACCTTGGTGTTGAGGAGTCATTGTTGACCGTGACCCTAAATTTTAGGGGTCAAGATTGACTGTTGACCATTACCATTGACCCTAAATTATAGGAAGTTAATGTTGACCATTAACCCTAAATTTTAGGACTCAAATCTGGTCGTTAATTGTAGGGCAACATGTAGGAATCAATAGAATTCACCAAAGTGATGGGGTGCAACACAGCCAAACAAATTTGGGACAAACTGAAGAATATTTATGAAGGTGACAAGGTTGTGAAGGAAGCCAAGCTTCAAATCTAGAGGAGTAGATTTGAAGACATAAAGATGCAGGATGATGAATCTACGGATGCCTTCTTAACAAGAGTAAATGAAATTGTGTGCTCCATTAGAAGCTATGGAGAGGAGATCAACAATGCTAATGTGGTAAGGAAGATACTTAGAACCTTACCGGAAGTTTACAATACCAAAGTTTCCTCCATAAAAGATAGAGATTTGGATAGGCTACCACTTGATGATTTGCACAGCATTTTGGTGGCTTATAAAATGAGAATAGCCCCAATGAAGAAAGAAAAGGTGTCTAAGGTGGAGAAGGAGTTGGCCTTCAAGGCAATGATGGTGTCTTAAAGATTAAAGGTGTTGGTGCTATTAAAATTGGTGCAGAAGAGCTGAAATCGAAGGAAGTGCTTTATGTTGAAGGGCTAAAATACAATCTTAACAATGTTAGCCAACTTTGTAATGATGGACATGAAGTTACTTTCAGTAAGAGTGGCTGTACAATAAAAAGATGAAGTGATGGTGCTGTTCTTACTAAGAATGAAAGAACAAATGGAAACTTATACCAAGTTTTCAGAAGCAAAAACACATGCTACATAAGCACCAAAGATGCGAATTTGTTGTGGCATATGAGATTGGGACATCTTGGACAAAAAGGGCTAAACAAGTTGTCCAAAAATGAAGTTGTGAAAGAAGTACCTAAGCTAAAAAGAGAAAGAAATACCATTTACAGCACATGTCAAAAAAGGAAGATGGTGAATGCTACCCATAAAAATGTGGAGATTCAAACAAAGAAGCCACTGGAGCAAATAGCAGATATATTCACCAAACCTCTGTTAAGAGAGACATTTTAGAAGTTAACACTAAATTTATGTGTTCAACCACCCCTTAGAGGCTAAGGTATGCCTCTAACCCCTCTCCCCTTCCTTCTTCTATTATTCTTTGGATTTGTTGTCAAAGAGGGAGATATTTGCATAAATCCAAAGAGTGTATATACTGATTAAAAGGGGGAGTAGCTTAGTAAATAAAGAGGGAGAAATTGTCAAAGGGGAGAAGCAAAAAAAAGGGGGAGTTAAAGATTGTTCCTAGTGATTGTTTCCAATTGGAATCATGCCCACATGCAAAAAGGGAGATGCATGTTTCAGGGGGAGCTATGAATGTCAAAAGATGTTATTTGTGCTTAATTGCTAATTGCTAGATTTAATGTGTTGCTAACAAATCCAAAGGGGGAGATTGTTGAGCCCATTTGTGATGGCTAATTTTGGATTTGTTGTCAATAGCATCTCACATAGTTGTTCTTATTGATTTGATGTTTTGAATGTTGTTGAAATGCAAAGAGGTTGTTGGTCAGAACCATTAATGGTAGGACAACTCTAAAGTCAATGAGTCAATGTTGACCGTTAACCTTAAATTTTAGGGGTCAAGGTTGACCATTGACCTTGATCATTGATACTACATTTTAGGAAGTCAATGTTGACCGTTGACTCTAAATTTTAGAAATCAAATCTAACCATTGATTGTAGGGCAACCTTTGGGAATCAATACTGACCATTGATGAGTACCCTAATCTCAAGGCTCTATAAATACCTTCATACATCTTGCAAGATTGATGTGTATATTGTAGAAAATTAAGAGAGAACGACAAAGAGAGTGACTGGCCAAGGAGAGGAGTAGCGGTAAAGAGAGAGGCAGCCACCAAAACAAGAGTGATCGACCAAGGAGAGGTGCGACGCCAAGGAGAGGTGTAGCTGGCAAAGGAGGCAGCCACCAAAGAGAGAGGGCATGTGTGCTGAATGGTAAACCAAAGGAAGTTGCAGTAGCCGGCAGCCACACGAAAGGGAGAAGAGAGTTGAAGCAATCGGCAACCACACTAAAGGGAGAAGAAGTTGCAGTAATTGGCAGCCATACCAAATAGAGAAGAACATGCAATAGCCACACCAATAAGAGAAAAACGTGCAGTAGCCACACCAAAGAGAGATGGTGTGCAGTGGCAACCAAGCAACCACACCAAAAAGAGGTGTGCAATGGCAAAGGGAGAAGAAGGTGTGCAACGGTAACCAATCAACCATACCAAGGAGAGGTGTACAGCGGCAAAAGGAGAAGAGAGGTCCAATATCCACACCAAAGAAGGTGACAGCTAAACCAAAGGGAGAAGGAAAAGGTGCAATAGCCAACAAAAGGATAAGATGTAGCAACCCCCAAAGAGAAAGGTGCAGCAACCAACAGAAGGAGAAGGTGCAGCAACAACCAAAGGACGAAGGAGCAGCAGAAACCAGTAATTGTAGCAAAAAGGAAACTAGAAATTGCAGCAAGGAGGAAACTAGCAATTGTAGCAAGGAGGAAACCAGCAATTGCAGCAAGGAGAAGGCAACAATTACAGCAAGAAGAAGGTAGCAATTGCAGCAAGAAGAAGGTAGCAATTGCAGCAAGAAGAAGGCAACAATTGCAGTTGAAAGAGGCAGCACCAGGAATAGGTGAGGCAACACCAGTAGTATCACCTACTACCGGTAATAGGGGTAAAGAACCTACCAAGGCAGCAAGTGAGGTAACGCTAGCAGTAAGGGAAGAGAACCTGCCAAGGCAGCAGGTGAGGCAACACTGACAGCAAAAGAAGAGAACCTACCAAGGCAGCAGGTGAGGCAGCACCAATAGCAAGGGAGAGAACTTGCAGTGGAGAGAACCTACAGTAGAGAACCTGCAACATAGATAACTTATAGGGGAGATAACCTGCAGCATAGATAACTTGCAATGGAGAGACCTGCGAAGGAGAGATATAATAGCAGTAGCATAGAGAACCTATAGAGAAGAGACCGACAAAGCTTGAGCAAAGACTAGTAGTGAGGAGGGAGAAGATCCGCCTTTTGTAGTAGCAGCAGCCTATGCACATTGAGTGATCCTTCTCAAGAAAGTTTTAGTCTAAACTTTTTATGAACTTCTTGGAAAAGGATGGGAGACCCAGTGATTGGGAGATCAATCCATTGAGTGATCAGGAGATTAACTCTTTGATCAGAAGATCATTGTAAGTGGTTAAGGAGTGACCCTTCCACAAGTGGTTAAGGAGTAATCCTTCCATAAGTGGTCAAGGAGTGATCCTTCCACGACATTAATTGTATCCCTTGATAACAAGAGTGAATTGTGTGATTTTTGAGTGATGTTATCACACCGTAGACGTAGCTTACACATTGTGGGTGAATCACGTAAAAATTCTATGTGTTCTCGGCTACTCACGCTTGATTGATATCCATACGGCCACTCTCACATAAAGAATCAAGATAAAAAATTGGATCATCGATTCTAACAAGTCACAGAGGTTAATTTGGATAGATTTGTAAAAAGTAAGCATCTCACACTGATTCACCTCCTCCCCCTCTTAGTGTGAGACCTAAGAAGGTCCTCATCAATATGCCTCCTTATCAAATAAAGAATTTACCAAAGTGATGGGGTGTAACACAGCTAAACAAATTTAGGACAAATTGAAGAATATTTATGAAGGAGATAGGTTGTGAAGGAAGCCAAGTTACAAATCTGGAGGAGCAAATTTGAAGACATAAAGATGTTGAATGATGAATCTATAGATACCTTCATTACAAGAGTAAATGAAATTATATGCTCCATTAGAGACTATAGAGAGGAGATCAGCGATGCTACTATGGTAAGGAAGATACTTAGAACCATATTGAACCTTTCAATGCCAAAGTTTCCTCCATAGAAGATAGAGATTTGGATAGGCTGCCCCTTGATGATTTACATAGCATATTGGTGGCTTGTGAAATAAGAATAGCACTAATGAAAAAGGAAAAGAAGTTTAAGGCAGAAAAGGAATTAGCCTTCAAGGAAATGAAGAAATTAAAGATTAAGGAACAAGAAGAAGAATTCAACAGCAACTCTGAAGAAGAAGATGGTGATACTAAATTTGATAAAGTCATGGCATACATCACCAAAATTATGAGGAAAGGAAAAAGGAAGTACAAGGGAAAATTACCCTTGAAGTGCTTTAGTTGTGGAGGCATTGGGCACTTTGTTATGAACTGCACCAAGAGAAAAGAAGCAGATAATGATGATGATGATGAGTCGGCCCCAAGGAGGAGAACAAAGAAATCTAATTATTCTAAAGCTGAGAATTCAAGTGCCAAAGGGTAAAAGGAACTTTTCATATCCAAAAGAAGAAATTTCTTGAGCAAGTTGGATGAAGAAGATTCTAAAGAAGATGAAATTGATGATGATTCAAATGATGATGATGCAAAAAATCTGCTGGTTGCACAGGTAAATGATGAAAAAGAATGTTCACGTGATGAGGAATCAACCGAAGAGGAAGAGAAATAGTTGATGTAGCAACTTGGGAATGAATTGAGAGCTTGTTTGCATAAAAACAGCAAGTTGGAAAAAGAGATAAAGAATCTCAAGAAGCTGTATGAAGATTTTGCTGTTGAAGAACTTGATCTCTAGGTGAAAGAAATGGGGTATGAAGCAAAAGAGAAGCAGTACTTGAAGAGAATTGAGGAGCTGAATGTACTTAAGGTAGAGCAAGACAAGATACACAAAGATCTTGGTGCTAAGATGATTGCATAAGAGCAAGAGGTGCTGATTTTGCAAGCCAAGTTCCACAAGGCTAAGTTTTGAACTAAAGAAGTATGAAGAAAGCTTTATGCAGGCCATGGAAGTAAGGGGAGAGTCGTCTTTAGCAAATGCTATCTAGGAGGATGCTATCGAAAAATTGGATGAGTGTCTAAGCAGACAAAGACCTCATTTAATAAGGAAGAAATGACTTGGCTATATTGAAAAGCCGAATGAGAAGGTAGAAGAGAAGAAGAAAATTATGTTTGTACTTGAAAGCAAACACAATGACGTGATGGAGAAGAGAAACCAGCCTAAGCTAAAATGGGTTTGGAAAGATATGATGAAAACTCTTATCCAAAGAAAATAGGATGTCAAAGAAGGAAAAAAGGTTGCCACACCTAAAAATCAAGTGGCTAAAGGTGTGAGAAATAATCATAATGTTGAAGAAAAGAGATAAGAACTTGGTAAAAGAAGAAAATTTAGATTTGAAGGTTTTTACTAGAGCTGTGGTAAGTATGGGCATAAGGCTAGTGTGTGCTGGAGTAATGGGCCTATAATAAAAAGGAATGTGAGGCAAGAGTCTATGGAGAGACTACATCAAGAAAGGAGACAACCTCGAGTGAAAAGAAGTCATATTCCACTAAGAAATAGATTTGATTTGTTGGGAGACTCCAAAGTGTTGAAGGAAGTAGTAAAATATGATAGAGGGTATGTCACATTTGGTAATGATGGTGCCTTAAAGATTAAATGTGTTAGTGCTACTAAAATTGGTGCAGAAAAACTGAAATCGAAGGAAGTACTTTATGTTAAAGGGCTAAAACATAATCGTATCAATGTTAGCCAACTTTCTGATGATGGACATGAAGTTACTTTCAACAAGAGTGGTTGCACAATAAAGAGATTAAGTGATGGTACTGTTCTTACTAAGGGAGAAAGAACAATTGGAAATTTATACCAAGTTTCCAAAAGTAAAAACACATGCTACATGAGCACCAAGGATGAGAATTTGCTGTGGCATAGGAGATTGGGACATCTTGGACAAAAAGAGCTAAACAAATTGTCCAAAAATGAAGTAAAGCTAGAATATGTGTCTATTGCGGAGCAAGTTGCAGATATATTCACTAAACTTTTATCAAGAGAGATATTCCAAAATTTAAGGCTGAACTTGTGTATTCAACCATCCCTTAGAGGCTAAGGTATGCCTCTAACTCCTCTCCCCTTCCCTTTTCTATCATTCTTTGGATTTGTTGTCAAAGGGGGAGATATTTTGCATAAATCCAAAGAAAGTATATACTGATCAAAAGGAGGAGTAACTTGATGAATAAAAGGGGAGAAGCAGAAAAAAAGGGGGGGAGTTAAAGGTACAGGTACATGCAAAAAGGAAGATGCATGTTTCAGGGGGAGCTATGAATGTTGTTGGATTTAATGTGTTGCCAACAAATCCAAAGGGGGAGATTGTTGAGCCTATTTTTGATGACTAATATTGGATTTTTTGTCAACAGCATCTCACACAGTTATTCTTGTTGATTTCATGTTATGAACGTTGTTAAGATGCAGAGAGGTGGTTGGTTAAAATTGTTGACAGCAAGGTCAACATGAAGTCAATGAGTCAATGTTGACCGTTAACCCTAAATTTTAGAGGTCAAGGCTAACCGTTGACCCTCAATTTTAGGAATCAATTCTGACTGTTGATTGTAGGGCAACTATTGAGCCCATCTTTGATGGCTAATGTTGGATTTGTTATCAATAGTATTTCATATAGTTGCACTTGTTGATTTGATGTTTTGAATGTCGTTGAGATGTAGAGAGGTCTTAGTCAAAATTGTTGATGGCGGGTCAACTTTGAAGTTAATGAGTCAATGTTGACAATTGACCTTAAACTTTTGTGGTCAAGGCTGACCATTGACCCTAAATTTTAGAAAGTTAATGTTAACCATTAACCTTAAATTTTAGGAATCAAATTTGACCGTTGATTGTAGGGCAACCCTTGGGAATCAATGCTGACTATTAATAATTAGGCAACCCTAAAACTCAAAACTTATAAATACATCCATGAATCTTTCAAAAGATGTGTGTGTTGTTGAAAATTAAGAGAGAATGGCAAAGAGAGTGACCGGCCAAGGAGAGATGCAGTGGCAAAGAAAGGAGGTAGCCACCAAAGAGAGGGGGCGAGTGTGCTACACAGCAAACAAAGGAAGCCGCAGCCAACAAAGGAGGCAGCCACCAAAGAGAGAGGGCGTGTGTGCTGAACAACAAATCAAAGGAAGGTGCAACCGGCTAAGGAGGCAGCCACACCAAAGGGAGAAGAGAGTTGCAGCAACCGACAACCACACAAAAGGAAGAAGAAGTTGTAGCAACCAATCAACCACACCAAGGAAGAAGGTGTGCAGTGGCAAAGGGAGAAGAGAGGTGCAGTAGCCACACCAAAGAAGGTGACAGTCTAAACAAAGGGAGAAGGAAAAGGTGTAGTAGCCACCTATAGAAGCAGAGTGCAGCACTAAGGAAACCAGCAATTGCAGCAAGGAAACCAGCAATTGCACAAGGAAACCAATAATTGCAACAAGGAAACCAACAATTGCAACATGATGGAAACTAGTAATTGCAGCAATGAAAAGGTAGCAAGTGTAACAAAGAAAAGGCAGCAATTGCAGCAAGGAGAAGGAAGCAATTGCAGCAAGGAGAAGGCAGCAATTGTAGCAAAAGGGAAGAGAACCTACCAAGGCAATAGGTAAGGTAGCATTGGCAGTAGGGGAAGAGAACTTACCAAGGTAGTAGGTGAGGCAGTACCGGCAGTAGAGGAAGAGAACCTGCCAAGGTAGTAGGTGAGGCAACACCAATAGCAGGGATGAGAACATGCCAAGGCAAAAGGAGGCAGCACCAGCAACTGAGGAGACAACTTGCTAAGGTAGGAGGTAGCATTGGCAATTAAGGAGAGAACCTATAAGGCAGAAGAAGGCAACAGCAGTAGTTGAGGAGAAAACCTACCATCTTTGTCTTCATTAACCTTTGAATGAATTAACTACCAACACTTTGTAAATGTAGCAATCACATCTCAAAGGCACTCACAACATTAAATTAACAAGGGCAAATATATGAGATGCTATTAACAACAAATCTAACATTATTCATCAAAGATGGACTCAACATAATACATGCTAGTCATATACTTCTTGGCCAACCATGACAATTTGATAGGAAAGTTACTCATGATGGCCATAATGATAAGGACCTTTTTGGATCTTACACTAAGAGAGGGAGAGGGTGAATTAATGTGAGATGCTTACTTTTAAAAAATTTGTCTAGGTTAAACCTCTGTGACCTATTAAAGTCTATGATCTATTTTTATCTTGCTTCTTTATGTGAAAACGGCCGTATGAATATCAAGCAAGCATAAGTACCCAAAAACACAGAATGTTTACAAAATATATCCTCCTTTAACGACAAATCCAAAGAATAATAGAAGAGGGAAGGGGAGAGGGGTTAGGAAATACCTCAGCCTCTAGGGGTTGGTTGAACACATAGGGTCAGCCTCAACTTTTAGAATATCTCTCTTGACAGAGGTTTAGTGAATATATCTACCACTTGCTCCGCGGTAGGCACATACTCCAGCTTTACTTCATTTTTCTCCACCTTTTCCTTAATGAAGTGGTATTTGATTTCAATATGTTTAGTTCTAGAGTGTTGGACAGGATTCTTTGACAAATTGATGGCACTTTGGTTGTCACAACTAATCAGCAAAGGTAGTTGTACATCCATTTTCATATCTTTAACCATTTTCATGATGGTTCCATTTTTCCATTGGTAGATATAAGGATGAGTTGTTTTGTGATGTTGTACCTATGCAGGCCGCGCATTTGTTATTGGGCTGTCCTTGGCAATTTGATAGAAAAGTTTTGCATGATGGTTACAAGAACTGCCATTCTTTCACCATGGATGGAAAACCATTTACACTTGTTTCATTGACTCCAAAACAGGTGTATGAAGACCAAGTGAGACTTTATGAAAGTGAGCAAAAGAGGAGGAGCGAAACGAAAGAGAAAGTCAAGAAAAAAAAAAGTAAAGGAGAGAAAAACAAGGTTTCGCATTTGAGAGTGCTAAGTACAAGAGTGGTCAGGTTTACAAGAGTGAAGATGAAAGAAATGATCTTGATCCTTTCCAAAGATTCTTATTTCTCTAACACTAACCTTGATTCATCTTTACCTAGTGCTATTTCATCTTTGTTGCAGGATTATAATGATGTATTTTCTAAGGAGATCCCAGATGGTTTACCATCAAGGAGAGGGATTGAACATCACATTGATCTTATTCCTGGAACTCCCATTCCCAATAAGCTAGCATGAGTCCATGTGCAGTGCCAGTGTTACTTGTGCCAAAGAAAGATGGATCTTGGAGGATGTGTGTTGATTGTAGAGCTATCAACAAAATAACAGTTAAGTATCAATATCCTATACCCAGGCTTGATGATATGCTAGCATTTGATGAAGAGGACTCTCCTCTCACTTCCATGACTCATATAAAGCTCTTTTCATATTTTTTTTAATTCAGATTCAGCCTTGTGGAGCTTGGCTTGCAAATTCAGCACTTCTTGCTTTTGTGCAATCACCTTAGTACAAGATTTTCATGTATTTTGCCTTGTTCTACCTCAAGTACATTCAACTCCTTAATTCTTTTCAAGTACTCCTCTTTTGCTTCAAACTCCTTTTCTTTCACTTGTAGATCAGATTTATCCATATAAGAATTTTTATTCAGCTTCTTGAGATTCTTTACTTCCTTTTTTAGCTTGTTGTTTTTGTACAAATAAGCTCTCAATTCATTCTCAAGTTGCTACACTATCTTTTTCTCTTCCTTTTCAACCGATTCCTTATCATTTGAGGATTTTTTTTTTCATCATTTACCTATGCAACTAGCACATTTTCTGGGATATCATTATCTAAATCATCATTAGCTTCTTCTTCATCTAGCTTGCTCAAGAAATTTCTTCTTTTGGATCTAAAGAGTTTCTTTTTCCCTTTGGCACTTGAATTCCCCAACTTTAGAATAGTTGGATTTCTTTGTTCTCCTCCTTGGGGCCAGCTCATCATCATCATCACTATTTGCTTCTTTTCTCTTTGGGCAGTCTACTACAAAGTGCCCAACACCTCCACAACTAAAGCACTTCAAGGGTAAATTTTCCTTATACTTTCCTTTTGTTTTCCTTATATTTGTGGTCATGTATACCATGACTTTATCAAGTTTAGTATCATCATCTTCTACTTCAGAGCTGTTGTCAAAATACTTCTTCTTGTTTTCTAATCTTTAATTTCTTCATTGCCTTGAAGGCCAACTCCTTCTCTGCCTTAGGCTTCTTTTCTTTCTTCATAGGGGCTATTCTTATTTCATAAGCCACTAATATGTTGTGTAAATCATCCATAGGCATCCTATCCAAATCTCTATCTTCTATGGAGGAAACTTTGGCATTAAAAGCTTCTGGTAAGGTTTTAAGTATCTTCCTTACCACAATAGTATCGTTGATCTCTTCTCCATAGCTTTTAATGGAGTATACAATTTCATTTACTCTTGTAAAGAAGACATCCACAGATTCATCATTTAGTATCTTTATATCCTCAAATTTACTCTTCCTGATTTGTAGCTTGGCATCCTTCACACCCTTGTCTCTATAAATATTTTTCAATTTGTCCTAAATTTGTTTAGTTGTGTTGCACCCCAACACTTTGATGAATTCTTTGTCTGATAAAGAGGCATATAAGGCATTTCTATCCTTTCCATCACACTTTAAATTCTTCTTATCAATAGGCATCATAGCAGCACCTTCAGTAATAAGAGTGAAGCCACTAATGGCAGATTCAAACATATCCAGACCAAGTGACAGCAGATATGGGAGCATTCTATTATTCCATAATTGATAATTTTGTCCATTAAATGTGAGAATACCCTTGCTATTAATATTGTTTATGCTCTCCATGATATTAACCAGCAGTAGATGTAAAGATTCATAGCAACAACAAAAAATTTCAGATCTAAGCAAGTAGAATGGATCAACAGAGGAACCACACTTTGATACTAATTGATAAGGGCCTTTTTGGGTCTCACACTGAGAGGGGGAGTGGGTGAATCAGTGTGAAATGCTTACTTTTTGGTGTGATTGTTACACATCTTTCTCTCCTTGGTGTCGTTGCTGCACATCTCCTCTACTGGTTTGGTGTGGTTGCCTCCTTTGGTGGTTGCTGTCACCTCTCCTTTGGCTAACTGCTAATGCAATCTCCCTAGTCAGCTGCTGCACTCTCCTTGGTGTTGCACCTCTCTTAGCTATAACTCTCTTGGCTGGCTGCTACTACACCTTCCTTGGTGGCTTCCTCCTTTGCCTTGGCCGGTCACTCTCTCCTTTGTTGGCTGCCTCTCTCTTTGCCATTCACCTCTCCATAGCTTTTGGGTTTGGCGTTCTCTCTCATTTTTCTACAGCACACACACTTGTCTTGCAAGGTGCATATGGTTATTTATAGAGCTTTGAGATTAGGGTTACACACTCATCAACGGCTAGCATTGATTCCTAAAGGTTGCCCTACAATCAATGGCCAAATTTGATTCATAAAATTTAGGGTCAACACTCAGCATTAACTCATTGACTTTAGGGTTGACATGTGATCGCTGGTTTTGCCCAACAACTTCTATGCATCTCAACGACATTCAAAACATTAAATCAACACGAACAACAATGTGAGATGCTGTTGACAACAAATCCAAATTAGCCATTAGAGATGGGCTCAATAATCTCCCCCTTTGGATTTGTTGACAACACATTAAATCCAACAATGTACATATAACAACCTTTGATATTAATAGACATTTATAGCTCCCCCTGAAACATGCATATCCCTTAACTGGGAACAACTCCCCCTGAAACATGCATCTTCCTTAACTAGGAACAATCTTTAACTCCCATATTTTTCTACTTCCCCCCTTTAATAGTTTCTCCGCTTTTATTCATCAAGTTACTCCCCCTTTTAATTAGTATATACTCTCTTTGGATTTATGCAAAATATCTCCCCCATTGACAACAAATCCAAAGAATAATAGAAAAGGGAAGGGGAGAGGAGTTAAAGGATACCTCAACCTTTAGGGGTGGCTGAATGCATAAGTTCAGCCCCTTTTGTCCAATATGTCCCAATCTTCCATGCCACAACAAATTCTCATCTTTGGTGCTCATGTAGCATGTGTTTTTGCTTCTAGAAACTTGGTATAAGTTTCTATTTGTTCTTTCACCCTTAGTAAGAAAAACACCATCAATTAATATTTTTACTGTGCACCCACTCTTGCTGAAAGTAACTTCATATCCATCATTACACAGTTGGCTAACACTGATAAGATTGTGTTTTAGCCCTTTGACATAAAGCACTTTTTTGATTTCATCTTTTCTGCATTAATTTCAGTAACACCAACACCTTTAATATTTAAGGCACCATCATTGCCAAATTTGATTGACCCTTCATCATGTTTTGCTCCTTCCTTCAACACCTTAGAGTCTCCTATCATGTGTGTAAAGCAGCCACTGTCTAGGATCCATTACTTTTCTTTCTTAGAAGCTTTTAAAGCTACTTCCACAACCATAGTCGTTTCTTTTCCTCTTCTTCTTCTTTGACCGAATGTAGGAGCATGTGTAAGTGTTCTACTTGACCGGGTAGCAATGTTTGGTTGAATGTGGGAGCACATAGAGGTGTTCTCCTTTGCACTCTTTGATTGGGGTAGCAATGTTAAGCAATCCTCAGAGTGTGTCTAGCACTTTCGCATCTTTCCACAGATTTCTCCTAGTAAATCAAATCTGTTTCTTAGTGGAATATGACTTTTTTTCACTTGAGATTATCCCCTTTCTTGATAGAGTCTTCCCTCAGACTCTTGCCTCACATTTCTCTTCATTATCGACCCATTATTCTAGCACACATTAGCTTTGTACCCATACTTATCACAGCTCCAGCAAAATCCTTCAAATCTGGATTTACTTCTTTCACCAAGTCCATGTCTCCTATCTTTAGCAACTGTTGTGGCAACCTTCTCTCCATCTTTGAGAACTTGTCTCCTTTGGATGGGAGTCTTCACCACATCTTTCCTAACCCATTTTAGCTTGGATTAGTTTCTCTTCTCCATAACATCATTGTGCCTACTTTTAGGTATAAACACAATTTTCTTCTTCTCATTTACCTTCTTACTCAAGTTTTCAATATAGTCAAGTCCTATCTTCCCCATGGAATGACGTCTTTAATTACTTAGACACTCATCCAACTTCCTAGTAGCATCCTCTTTGATGGCATTTACTGAAGACGACTCTCCTTTCACTTCTATGGCTTACATAAATCTTTTTTCATGCTTCCTTAGTTTGGACTTAGCCTTGTGGAGCTTGGCTTGCAAAATTAGCACCTCTTGCTCTTGTGTAATCACCTTAGCACCAAGATCTTCGTGTATCTTGCCTTACTCGGCCTCAAGAACAATCAGGTCCTCAATTCTCTTCAAGTACTCCTTCTTTTTTGCTTCAAACTCCTTTATTTTCACCTAGAGATCATATTCATCAACAACAGACTTTTCATACAATTTCTTGAGATGCTTTACCTCATTTTCCAACTTGCTGTTTATGTGCAAACAAGCTCTCAATTCATTTTCAAGTTGTTGATTCCTCATCACTTGAAGATTTTTGATCATCATCTACTTGAGCAACCAGCACATCCTTTTCATCCTCATCATTGGAATCATCAACAACTTCTTCTTCTTCAGAATCTTCTTCATCCAACATGCTCAAAAGATTCCTCCTTTTGGATCTGAAGAGTTGCCTTTTCCTTTTGGCACTTGAATTTCAAGCTTTAGAATAGCTGGATTGCTTTGTTCTCCTCCTTGGAACCGACTCAACATCATCCTCACTGTTTACCTCTCTTCTCTTTAAGCAATCCGTAGCAAAGTGCCCAATTACTCCATACTTGAAGCACTTCAAGGGTAATTTTCCCTTGTACTTTCCTTTTCCTTTTCTTATATTGTTGGTGATGTATGTCATGACTTTCTCCAATTTATTATCACCATCTACTTCTTTAGAGCTGCTGTCAGATTCTTCTTCTTGGTCTTTAATCTTCAGTTTCTTCATTGCCTTGAATGCTAGCTCCTTCTCCACTTTGGACTTCCTCTCTTTTATTATTGGGGCTATTCTCATTTCATAAGCCACTAATATGCTGTGTAAATTATCTAAGGGCAACTTGTCCAAATCTATATCTTCTATGGAAGAAACCTTAGCATTGTGAGCTTTCGGTAAGGTTCTAAGTATTTTCCTTACCACACTAGCATTGTTGATCTCCTCTATAGCCACCGATGGAGTACACAAGTTTGTTGACTCTTATGAAGAAGGCATCCACAGATTCATCATTTTGCATCTTTATGTCTTTAAATCTTCACAACCTTGTCTCCTTCATAAATTTTCTTCCATTTGTTCCAAATTTGTTTGGCTATATTGCACCCTATCACTTTGGTGAATTCTTTGTCTAATAAGGAGGCATATAAGGCATTTCTCGCCTTTCCATCACAGCCTAAATTCTTCTCATCAACAAGCATCATAGCATCACCTTTAGCAATAGGGATGAAGCCAATAACAGTAGACTCAAACACATCAAGACCAAGTAACATCAGATATGGGAGCATTCTATTCTTCTATAATTGATAATTCTTTCCATTAAAAGTGGGAATGCCCTTGCTGTTATACTGTTCATGCTATCCATAATATCATCAATCAATAGTAAAGATAAAAATTCACAGTAGCAACAAACAATCTTAGATCAAAGCAGACAAATTGTGATAAGGGATTGATCCCTAACTCTACCACAAAAGCTAGCTCAAGAATGTAGGGTTGACCCAACCCTTATAAACAACCCAAAGACCCTTTCAGGAACTGATGTGGGACACATCATTCCCGACCCCTTTAAACTGCACATCCCTGTGCTGCCTCAGTTGGTGATCGGCACGGTGGCAGGGAAGCTTTGTACATGCGCCCACCGACCCTCTGAGGTTTGGATCTGATACCACCTGATCAGGCCAACCAAGCTTCAAATGGTGCAAATTCATGTTTGACAAAGAGTTCAGACCTAATTAATATAATTAAGATACTTAAATAGGAGGCAGACAACTTTAAGTGAAATAGAAAGCAAGGGTTTTTTTCTCTTGGTTCTTTTAAGGACTAAGGAACTTATCAAGAGGTATTTCTTCTTGTGGCGTTCCAATCGACTTATCACTCCCAATTCCTTTCTTTTATGGAGTGTGGCATCCATATCCTTCTTAAATGCTGTAGGTTTTTCTTCCTTTGAAGGGTGGGTCTACGGTCTATGATATTAAACTCTAGTTTAGCTTTCCTGGTTGTTCTTTGATTCCTTGTGTGCGTTGGGTCCCTATGCCACATCTTTTTGAGGCATCAAATTGGATCAATAGAGGGAACAGGCTTTGATACCACTTGATGAGGACCTTTTTAGGTCTCACACTGAGAGGGAGAGGGGGTAAATCAATGTGCAATGCTTACTTTTTATAGGTTTTTTCAGATTTAACCTCTATGACTTGTTAGAGCTGATGATCCAATTTTTATCTTTCTTCTTCATGCAAGAGCGGCTATACTAATATCAATCAAATGTAAGCACTTAAGAACACACTACAATTTTTACGTGGTTCACCCACAATGTGTGAGCTACGTCCACGATGAGATAAGATCACTCCTAAATCACACAGTCCACTCTTGTTATCAAGGGATACAGCTATGGTGTGGAAGGATCACTCCTTAACCACTTGTGGAAGGATTACTCCTTAACCACTTACAATGATCTCTCGATCACTCAATGGATTGATCTCTTGATCCCTTAATGGATTGATCTCCTAATCACTCCAAAGGTATCCTACCCTTTTTCAACAAGCTACTAAACTTGCTGTTAGGACACGTTTTCTCCTCTACTACTGCAAGCTATCAAACTTGCTACCAGGGCAAGTTTTCTCCTCCTACTTCTGGTTGTGTTTTCTGCCTTACTGCCAGGACACACTGCTGGTTGTGCTTGCTGCTAGTTGTGCCTACAAGCTGTAATTTCTAGTTGTGCTTATTGGTATTGCTACTTGCACTTGCTCGTATTGCTGCTTACACCTGTTGGTGTTGCAGGATGTGCTACTGATGTTGTGGGCTATTACTGGTGTTGTGGGCTGCTTGTGTTGCGGGCTACTGCTGGTGTTGCAGACTACTGTTGGCGTTGCAATTGCTGATATTGCCTACTGGACTTGCTGCTATTGCTGCAATTACTGGTATTGTTGGATGTGCTACTAGTTGTGCCTGCTACAAGTTGCTAGTTTCTTTAGTGCAATTGTAGGATTCCTTGGGTGGTTGCTGAAACTCCTTCTCCCTTTGGTTTGGCCAGCTACTACCTTCTTCTTTCTTTGGTGTGGCTATTGCACACATTCTCCTCTGGTTTGGTGCGGCTACTACAAGTCCTCTCCTTTGGTTGGTGCAAATGCTGCATGACTTTCTCTCCTTGGTATGGCTGCTGCACCTTTTTCTCTCCTTAGTGTGGCTGCTACACCTTTTACAAATTGATTCGGATTTAACCTCTGCGACTTGTTAGAATTAATAATCCAATTTTTTATTTTTCTTCTTTATGTGAGTGTGACCATATGAATATAAATTAATGCGCAAGCACCCAAGTACACACGACAATTTTTACATGGTTCACTCACAATGTGTGAGCTATGTCCACGGTGTGATAGGATCCCTCCTAAATAACACAATCCACACTTGCTATCAAGGGATACAATAATGTTGTGGAAGGATCACTAAACCACTTGTGGAAGGACTACTCCTTAACTACTTACAACGAACTCCCGATCACTTCAAGGTATCCCACCATGTTTTTCAACAAATTTATCAAGAGTTTATGGAAAAACCTTTCTTGGAGAACGATCACTCAATGTGTATAGATTGTCAGAGCAGATTATGGATCTTCTTCCTTCATTGCCAGTGTTGTCGTATGATGAGAACCATAGAGATGATGGGTGGAAGGCTTCAATGGCTGCAAGAAGTCCATTGCACATTCCAGAAGACCCAATAACATGAATTAGAGCCAAAAAGATTAAAGAAGCACTAAATGGGCTGATTCAGGACATTCAGGCCAACCCAGCTTCAAATGGGGCGAATTCAAGTTTGACAAGGAGTCCAGCCCTAATTAATATAATTAGAATACTTAATAGGTCAGACTAAGTAATAGCATTTCTTCCTAAATAAGGGTTTATTATTTATGTTAGAATTTGTCCACAATTAGGAATTCCTCCAAAATAAGGATTTGTCCTAAGTAGGAATTTGTGCCTCTTTAGGATCGCTATGTTAGCTTATAAATAGGCTCCCCTTGTAAGCTCTGAAGGGCAGACAATTTTGAGTAAAATAGAAAGTAAGGGTTTTTTCCTCTCGGTTCTTTTAAGGGCTAAGGAACTTATCAAGAGGTATTTCTTCTTGTGGCGTTCCAATCGACTTATCACTCCCAATTTCTTTTCTTTTCTGGAGTGTGGCGTCCATATCCTTCTTAAATACTCTAGGTTCGTGTTCCTTTGAAGGGTGGGTTTAGGGTTTGTGATATTAAACTTTGGTTTAGCTTTCCTGGTTGTTCTTTGATTCCTTGTGTGTGTTGGGTCCCTAAGCCATGTCTTTTTGGGATTTCCGCATCAGTTGGTATCAGAGCCAGGGTCTAAATCAGGTTGAATCCACTTACTCTTCAATTTTCTATCTTTTGATTTATTTTTTGTTGTTTAGTTTGTTTATTATATGCATTATCATTCAAATGCACAAATTTGTTTATTTGCAATCCTTCTCTCTTTGCTTGTTTGTTTAAGCTCATAAACGTGCTAATTTCAATTTCAATTGGTATGTTTAAGTATTCTACTATTGTTTTGTGTTGAAAAAAAAAGAAAAAAAAACGAAAAAAAAACGACGAAAAAAAAGGAAAAAAAAACGACGGAAAAAAAAAGGGAAGGAAGAAAAAAAAAAGAAAGAAAACATCAAAAAGTTAACAGTTTGGTCATATTGGCCACAATAATAATAAAGTTTTCTTACTTAAATCCAATTCTACCATCTGTTTTCCTATTTTGTTACTCAAGTTGTCCTTTAGGTTATATTACCCCTATCCTGACTCTTGTGAATTTAGTTCATTAAATCCATTTGTGTTGACATCCATTTTTTCTTTTGATTCTTTGTTTTCCAATTTGTTCAATTCTACGCCATTTAGCTTATTTTGTTCAAAATCAATACCCTTGATTTACGTTGTTTAGTTCTTTATAGAGCTGAAAGGGAAAATCTGAGTGGTAAAAGGTAAGAGTGAAAGTTCATAAAAAGAAAAAAACCATAAAGAGTGTAAACACGAGGGAGTGTGACATAATCTTTTGAGTAACACATGTGAGGGAGTGTTCTGTGAGATATCCCATTTGTTTTGTGCGGAAATAAGACTATGACGTCCAAAGACAAAGGTGTAACTCAAGAGGGAGCTGGTGATGTGTCCTTCATGATCAAAGCTATGCAACAACAATTTGAGCGCATGAATACCAGATTTGATGATATGATGGAGAGGATGGAGGAGCAAGCTAATACAATAACAGAATTTTTAAGGAGACATAGGGAATATGAGGCTCCCAAAGCAAGAAGGCAGTTGACATGTGCCTATGACCATGAAGATGATGTAGAAGACGATGAAGTTGACGATCAAACTACGACAGTTAGAACTGGTAAGAATAGAAGGGATCGAAGAGAATTTGGGAGGCAAGGCACCTACAACCATAATTTGGGTAGCATTAAAATGACAATTCCATCATTCCAAGGTAAAAATGATCCTGATGCATACCTAGAATGGGAAAAGAAGGTTGAATTGGTTTTTGATTGCCACAACTATTCTGAGGAGAAAAAGGTAAAGCTTGCTGCAGTTGAATTTACTGATTATGCTATTATTTGGTGGGATCAACTTGTTTTGACTAGGAAAAGGAATCATGAGTGGCCTATGATACATGGGAGGAGATGAAGGCTATCATGAGGAGGAGGTTTGTCCCTACTCACTATTACAGGGAGTTGTACCAAAGGCTGCAAGGGCTCACTCACGGCACCAAAAGTGTGGAGGACTACCACAAGGAGATGGAGATTACCATGATTAGGGCCAATGTAGAAGAAGATAGAGAGGCAACCATGGCTCGATTTCTGCAAGGGCTAAATAGGGACATAGCAAATGTGGTTGAATTGCAGCACTATGTGGAATTAGAAGACATGGTGCACATGGCAATGAAAGTTGAAAGGCAACTTAAACGAAAGGGCTCCACATGATTTGGGCAGAATTCAGGTTCTACCTCATCGTGGAAGCCAAATTGGAGTAAAAGGGATGAGATGACCAATTACAAGTCCCAAGCAGAGCTACCCAAGCACAAGGATATGGGTTCTAGTAAGGAGACAGGTAAATTTGAACCCCAACCAAGTAGAAATAGAGATGTTAAATGTTTTAAGTGTTTGGGCAGGGGTCACATTACATCTCAATGTCCAAATAAGTATGCAATGATCCTGAGAAGTAACAGTGATGTTGAAACTGAAAGTGAATCAGATGATGATTCTGTGCCACCATCAGAGGGTGAATGTGATGGAGAGGAGTATCCGGTTAACGAAGTAGCTCTCGTTACAAGGCGAGCATTGAATGTGCAAGCAAAAGAAGAAAATGAGGTGCAACGAGATAACATCTTTCAGACAAGGTGTCTCATCAAAGATAAGGTATGTAGTATGATTATTGATGGTGGGAGTTGCACTAACGTTGCTAGCACAACTATGGTTGAGAAGCTGGATTTACCTACCATGAAGCATCCTAGACCATATAAACTTCAGTGGTTGAATGAGAGTGGTGAAGTGAAGGTAAATCAGCAAGTGCTCGTATCATTTTCTATCGGAAGGTACCATGATGAAGTTTTATGTGATGTTGTACCCATGCATGCGGGACATATTCTATTAGGAAGACCATGGCAATTTGATAGGCGAGTTATGCATGATGGCTTCAAGAATCGATATTCCTTTGTAATGAACGAAAAACCTGTCATTCTTGTACCATTATCACCTCATCAAGCATATGAGGATCAATTAAGGATTAAAAATGAGAGTGAACAGAAAAGAGAGATTGATAAAAGAGAAGAAAGAGAAGAAAACGTGAGGACACAAGAGAAAGAGAAGAAAAGAGAAAATCTCTATGCAAAAGGAAGTGATGTCAAAAGAGCAGTCTATGCCAAACAACCTATGATTGTACTTTTGTACAAGGAGGCTTATTTTAACACTAACAAGTTTGACTCATCTTTGCCTAGTGTTGCTGTTACATTATTGCCGGAATTTGAAGATGTATTCCCTGACGATATCCCAAGTGGATTGCCACCTAATAGAGGAATTGAGCATCAAATTGCTTTCATCCCATGTCATAAAACTGATGATGCAAACAACGTGGCTGACTTATTCTTTAGAGAAGTAGTACGTTTGCATGGCATGCCACGAAGCATTGTTTCAGATCGAGATACAAAGTTCTTAAGCTACTTCTGGAAGACTTTACGGGGTAAGTTAGGTACTAAGCTATTGTTTTCAACTACTTGTCATCCACAAACTGATGGGCAAACTGAGGTAGTTAATCGAATTCTTTCTACTTTTTTGCGTGCTATTATTCGAACAAATTTGAAAACATGGGAAGATTGTTTACCGCATGTTGAGTTTGCATATAATCGAAGTGTTCATTCTACTACTAGTTACTCTCCATTTGAAATCTTCTATGGTTTTAATCCATTGACTCCTTTAGATTTGGTACCTATACCTGTCAATGAGTATGCCAGCTTAGATGGGGAACACAAGGCTGACATGATAAAAAAGTTGCATGAGAAGGTGCGCCAACATATTGAAAAACGAACTGAGCACCACACATCCCATGTCAACAAAGGACGAAAGAAGGTGGTGTTTAAACCTGGTGATTGGGTTTGGGTGCATATGCGCAAGGAACGGTTCCCAGCTCAAAGGCGTTCGAAGCTACAACCCAATGGAGATGGTCCTTTTCAAGTTGTAGCCCAAATTAATGACAATGCTTATCAATTGGACCTTCCTGGTGAGTATAATGTGAGTGCAACATTTAAAATTTCTGATCTTTCTCCTTTTGATGTAGGTGATGATTCGAGGACGAATCCTTTTGAGGAGAGGGGGAATGATGAGAACCATAGAGATGATGGGTGGAAGGCTTCAATGGCTGCAAGAAGTCCATTGCACATTCCAGAAGACCCAATAACACGAATTAGAGCCAAAAAGATTAAAGAAGCACTAAATGGGCTGATTCAAGACATTCAGGCCAACCCAACTTCAAATGGGGCGAATTCAAGTTTGACAAGGAGTCCAGCCCTAATTAATATAATTAGAATACTTAATAGGTCAGAATAAGTAATAGCATTTCTTCCTAAATAAGGGTTTATTATTTATGTTAGAATTTGTCCACAATTAGGAATTCCTCCAAAATAAGGATTTGTCCTAAGTAGGAATTTGTACCTCTTTAGGATCGCTATGTTAGCCTATAAATAGGCTCCCCTTGTAAGCTCTGAAGGGCAGACAATTTTGAGTAAAATAGAAAGTAAGGGTTTTTTCCTCTCGGTTCTTTTAAGGGCTAAGGAACTTATCAAGAGGTATTTCTTCTTGTGGCGTTCCAATCGACTTATCACTCCCAATTTCTTTTCTTTTCTGGAGTGTGGCGTCCATATCCTTCTTAAATACTCTAGGTTCGTGTTCCTTTGAAGGGTGGGTTTAGGGTTTGTGATATTAAACTCTAGTTTAGCTTTCCTGGTTGTTCTTTGATTCCTTGTGTGTGTTGGGTCCCTAAGCCACGTCTTTTTGGGATTTCCGCATCATCTTACCCACTATCGGTGCTACCAGCACGTGATGCTAATGTCTGTACACATTGTCGTTGCTGTCCGTTGCTAATGCTGTTTGCACACGCTACCGCTACTATTTATGTGCGTTACTCCTACTGTCCGCACGTGCTGTTGCTGCTGGCCGGGTGCATTGCTATTGCTATGTGCACACACTATTAATGTTGTCTGCATGCACTGCTGCTGCTGTCCTCATGAGTTCTGTATGCATTGCTCCTGCTGTTCGCATGCGTTGCTACTGCCATCCACTTGCGTTGCTACTACTGTTTGCACGCACTCCGCTGTCTGCACGAGGTGTGGCTACTATCCACATGTGCTGTTCCTGCTATTCGAGTTCACTGCTACTATTCACCCACGTTGTTGCTGTTTGCTCATGCCGTTACTGCTATCCCTGCATGTTGCAACGATTTTCTTGCACTGCTATCGCTATCCCTGCACATTGTAGCTATTTACTCGTGCCATTATTGCTATCCCTGCACATTGTCGCTATTTGTTGGTACGCCACTTGCTGCTACATGTTGGTTGCTAGTGTAGGGCCTTGTGCTGCTGCTCCACCTCCTGCTCGACTCACATGCTGCTTCTGCCTCCTTCAAGTCTGTCTTCCTTGGCTGCTTTATTGGTTTGCTAGTGCTGTTGCTGCCTTGGTGATGTTTGCTGGTGTGGCTGTTGCCTTGGACTTTGTTGGTGTGACTGTTGCCTTGGTGGTGTTTGCTGGTGTGGGTATATCCTCCTGGACATGCTATTGGTGCATGGAAGCATCTTGGACATGCTACTAGTGCAAGGAAGCCTCTTAGACATGCTACTGTTGCTGGGAAGTCTCCTAGACGTGATAAGATGTGCTATTGTTGTTGGTATACCCTCCTATATGTGCAAGGATGTGCTGTTGGTGCTGGTATACCCTCATAGACCTGTAGGGACGTCTGCTGTTGCTGCTGGTATACCCTCTTGGGGGTGCAGGGACATGCTGCTGGTCTGCTGGAAAGCCTCCTGGATGTGCTGGTGTGGTGACTGGCTGCTACTATCACCTTTATGAGGGCTTGTTGGTGCAGTGGTTGTCTTGGTGAGGGTTTGCCGGTGTGGGTGGCTGGCTACCTTGCTCTCTTTCTTTCCTCTCTCGGCTGCACCTTGCTGCTTCTCCTTGGTGGCTACTGCACTCTCCTTGGCCGGTTGTCTTGCCCACTTTCTTTCTCTCCTTGGTCGGCTACCTTGCATGTTCTGATGCGGAAAACCCAAAAAGACGTGGCTTAGGGACTCAATGCACACAAGGAATCAAAGAACAATTAGGAAAGCTAAACCAGGTTTAATATCACAAACCCTAGACCCACCCTTCGAAGGAACACGAACCTAGGGTATTTAAGAAGGATATGGACGCCACATTCCAGAAAAGAAAGGAATCAATGGACCTCTTGCATCGATTGAAGCTCCAACTCGTCTTATTGGGCCTTCTAGAATGTGCAATGGACTTCTTGCAACCATTGAAGCCTTCCACCCATCATCTCTATGGTACTCATCATCTGCACTAGCTACACCTGCTATCTACACAAACTGTGTACACTGTTTCATGAACCGCTGTTGCTGTCCACACGCATTGCGATTGCTGTCTGCACACGATGTTACTGCTTTCTTGCCCTGCTGTTGCTCTCCCAACGTGTTGCAACTATTTTTCTTGCACTGCTGCTGCTCTCCCTGCGTATTGCAGCTAGTTTCTCCTGCCGCTGTTGCTCTCCTCGCATGTTGCAGTAGTTTTCTCGCGCCACTGCTACTCTCCCTGTGCGTTGTAGCAGATTTCTCACACTGCTACTGCTCTCCCTGGCGCTACAATAAATTTCTCGCGCCACTGCTGCTTTCCCCGTGTGTTGCAGCAGTTTTTTCGCGCCATTGCTGGTTTGTTAGTACACCCTCCTTGACTTGCTACTATTACTAGGAAGTCTCCTGGACGTGCTGCTGCTGCTGAGAAACCTCCTAAACATGCTGTTGGTGCAGGGAAGCCTCTTGGCTGGTTGCCTTGCCTTCTTTCGTTGGCCGGTTACCCCTTGCTTTCCTTCTCTCCTTCTTGGCCGGTTGCACCTTGCTTGGTGGCTGCCTACTTTTTTGCCGTTCACCTCCCTTTTTCCTTAGATTTGCTGCTCACCTTTCTCTTTTGCTGGCTCTCTCAATTTTCTGTAGCACACACCCTTCTTGCAAGACACATAGGGGTATTTATAGAACCTTGAGATTACGGCTACATGATCATTAATGGTCATCGTTACTTCCCACATGTTGCCCTACAATGAATGGCTGGATTTGATTCCTAAAATTTATGGTCAATGGTTAATCTTGACCCCTAAAATTTAGGGTCACAATCAACATTGACTCCTCAACGCCAGGGTTGACCTGTCATCACTGATTTCTCCCAATGACCTCACTACATCTCAACAACATTCATAATATCAAATCAACACATATAACCATGTGAGATGGTGTTGACAACAAATCCAACATTAGCCATCAAAGATGGGCTCAACAATCTCTCCCTTTGGATTTGTTCACAACACATTAAATCCAACCATGCACAACATCCCCTGCACAAAGTCATTCATAGTTCCCCCTAAACCATGCATCTCCCTTAACCTGATTTAACTCCCCCTTTTTGCTTCACCCCCTTGATATGCTCTCCCCCTTTATTCATCAAGCTACTCCCCCATTTCATCAATACATAATCTCTTTGGATTTATGCAAAATACTCTCTTTTTGCCTCTATAGGTTCCTCCTCTTTTTGCAGCTCACCTTATTGGTTATGCTCTCTGCAGGTTTTTTACCCTCTCTCTGCTGTTTTTCTTTTACTGCAATTCTCTATGCCTTTCATAGCTCTTTACAGTTCTCTACCTCTGTCGCTCTTAGTCTTTGTTGTTCTTTTACTGTAGTTCTTTATGCTGTTCATAGCACTCTGCAGTTCTCTATGTTTTGCTACTCTCTATTTTTCTTTCACTGCTGTGCCCTCTCTGTTCTATAGCTAAACCTTTCCTTAACAGCTGTATGGTATTTATAAGCCTTGAATTTAGGGTTGCCCTATCATCAACGATCAGCATTGATTCCTTAAATTTAAGGTTACCCTAGCATCAACGATCAGCATTGATTCCTTGAATTTAGGGTCAATAGTTAACATTGACTCCTAGAATTTAGGGTTAATGGTTAGCATTGACTCCTAGAATTTAGGGTTAACGATCAGCATTGATTCACACTTAGCAAGTGACTTGCAATGCCACTGCTAAATGCAATGTCAGAGGTAGCAACTAACTTTCTTTACAGCACCACCAACAATCTAAATCAACTTGTCGTTTTTGGCAGCGTAAGGTGGGGCTAATAGCATCCTGATTTCAACCCTACTTTCTCTCCTCATTCTCGTCACATTCCACTAACGCTGTCATCCTTAACCTTTGAATGAATCAGCTGCCAACACTTTGTAAATGCAACAAACATATCTCAATGGCACTCACAATATCAAATCAACAAGGACAAATATGTGAGATGCTATTGACAATAAATCCAACATTATCCATTAAAGATAGGCTCAATAATCTCCCCCTTTAGATTTGTTGGCAACACATTAAATCCATAAGTTAGCAATTAAGCACAAGCAACAGTGTCAGCAAAAAGGAATAGCTCCCTTTAAAACATACATCTTCCTTTTTGCATGTGGGCATGATACCAATTAGAAACAACCTCAATTTTTTAACTCCCCCTTTTTTCTGCTTCTCCCCCTTAACAATTTCTCCCTCTTAATATGATTTTCCCCATAGGATTTATCAAGCTACTCCCTCTTTTGATCAGTATATACTCTTTTTGGATTTATGCAAAATATCTCCTCTTTTGACAATAAATCCAAAGAATAATAAAAGAAGGAAGGGCAGGGGAGGTTAGAGGCATACCTCAACCTCTATGGAGTGGCTGAATACATAAGTTCAACCTTAACTTGTAGAACATCTCTCTTAATTGAGGTTTGGTGAATATATCTGAATGAATGAGCTCTAATGACTTCTTTGTTTAAATCTCCTCATTTTTGTGGGTAGCATTCACCATCTTCCTTTTTTGACAAGTGTTGCAAATGATATTTCTTTCTCTTCTCAACTTGGGTACATCTTTCACAGCTTCATTTTTGAACAATTTGTTCAGCCCCTTTTGTCCAAGATGTCCCAATCTCCTATGCTACAACAAATTCTCATCTTTGGTGCTCATGTAGCATGTGTTTTTGCAGCTGAAAACTTGGTATAAGTTTCCATTTGTTCTTTCTCCCTTTGTAAGAACAGCACCATCACTTAATCTCTTTACCATGCTCATGTAGCATGTGATAAGTCGATTGGAATGTCACAAGAAGAAATACCTCTTAATAAGTTCCTTAGTCCTTAAAAGAACCAAGAGGAAAAACACGCTTGCTTACTATTTTACTCAAAATTGTCTGCTCTCTAGAGCTTACAAGGGGAGCCTATTTATAGGCTAAGATAGCAATCCTAAAGAGGCACAAATTCCTACTTAGGACAAATCCATATTTTGGAGGAATTCCTAACTATGGACAAATCCTTATTTTGGAGGAATTCCTAATTGTGGACAAATTCCAACATAAATAATAAACTCTTATTTAGGAAGAAATGCTGTTACTAATTCTGACCTATTAAGTATTCTAATTATATTAATTAGGCCTGGACTCCTTGTCAAACTTGAATTCGCACCATTTGAAACTGGGTTGGCCAGAATGTCCTGAATCAGCCCATTTAGTGCTTCTTTAATCTTTTTGGCTCTAACTCATGTTATTGGGCCTTCTGGAATGTGCAATGGACCTCTTGCAACCATTGAAGCCTTCCACCCATCATGTCTATGGTTCTCATCATTCCCCCTGATAAGAGATTGAACCCTAACTCCACCACAAAAGCTAGCTCAAGAATGGAGGGTTGACCCAACCCTTATAAACAGCCCAAAGACCCCCTCAGGAACTGATGTGGGACACATCATTCCCGACCCCTTTAAACTGCACGTCCCTGTGCTGCCTCAGTCAGCGATTGGCACGGCCCCTGCTGCCTCAGTCAGCGATCGGCACGGTGGGAGGGAACCTTTGTACATGCGCCCACCGACCCTCTGAGATTTGGCTTTGATACTACCTGATAAGAGATTGAACCCTAACTCCACCACAAAAGCTAGCTCAAGAATAGAGGGTTGACCCAACCCTTATAAATAGCCCAAAGACCCCCTCAGGAACCAATGTGGGACACATCACCCCCTCTACTCAAAAGGATTCGTCCCCAAGTCATCACCTACATCAAAAGGGGAAAGATCAGAAACGTTAAATGTTGCACTCACATTATACTCACCAGGAAGGTCCAACTGATGAGCATTGTCATTAATTCGGGCTACAACTTGAAAGGGACCATCTGCTCTGGGTTGTAACTTCGAACGCCTTTGAGCTGGGAACTGTTCCTTGCGCATATGCACCCAAACCCAATCACCAAGTTCAAACACCACCTTCTTTTATCCCTTGTTGACATGGGATGCATGGTGCTTAGTTCGTTTTTCAATATGTTGTCACACCTTCTCATGCAATTTTTTTTTCAAGTCAGCCTTGCGTTCCCCATCTAAGCTGGCTTACTCATTGACAGGTATAGGTACCAAATTCAAAGGAGTCAATGGATTAAAACCATATACGATTTCAAATGGAGAGTAACTAGTAGTAGAATGAACACTCCGATTATATGCAAACTCGACATGTGGTAAACAATCTCCCCATGTTTTCAAATTTGTTCGAATAATAGCACACAAAAGAGTAGAAAGAGTTTGATTAACTACCTTAGTTTGCCCATCAGTTTGTGGATGACAAGTAGTTGAAAACAATAGCTTAGTACCTAACTTACCCCATAAAGTCTTCCAGAAGTAGCTTAAGAACTTTGTATCCCGATCTGAAACAATGCTTTGTGGTATGTCATGCAAACGTACTACTTCTCTAAAGAATAAGTCAGCCACTTTGTTTGCATCATCAGTTTTATGACATGGGATGAAGTGTGCCATCTTTGAAAATCTATCAACAACAACAAATACAAAATCCCTACCCCTTTTTGTTCGTGGCAATCCTAGTACAAAGTCCATAGATAAATAAACCCAAGGATGGTTAGGTATGGGAAGATGGGTATACAAGCCATGAGGTAAAACTCTAGATTTAGCTTGTTTGCATGTTATGCATTTCGCACATATCCTCTCAACATCTCGTTTCATCCGTGGCCAAAAACAAAAATGTTCATTTAGGATATCTAGGGTTTTCCTAACTCTGAAATGACCCTTTAGACCACCCTCATGAGCTTCTCTTACAAACAACTCCCTCAAAGAACTCATAGGCATGCATAAACGATTTTCCCTAATTAAGAAACCCTTATGCCTATAAAACTTCTCAAAGGCTGACACATCACATGCTCTATACACATTAGAAAAGTCAGGATCATTCACATATAAATCCTTAATGTGTTCAAATCCTAATAAGTTTGCAGTAAGTGTAGAGATCAGGGCATACCTGCGAGATAATGCATCAGCTACCACATTTTCCTTACCTTGTTTATATTGGATGATGTAGGGAAAGGTCTCAATAAATTCAACCCACTTTGCATGTCTTTTGTTCAACTTTCCTTGTCCCTTCAAGTGCTTCAAAGATTCATGGTCAATATGGATGACAAACTCTTTAGGCCAAAGGTAATGTTGCCATGTCTCCAAAGCCTATACCAATGCATACATCTCTTTATCATAAGTAGGATAATTAAGGCTTGCTCCACTTAGCTTTTCACTAAAGTAAGCAATTGGGCTCCTTTCCTGCATCAAAACAGCTCCAATGACAATACCTGAAGCATCACACCCAATCTTAAAAGCTTTTGCAAAGTTAGGTAAAGTAAGTAAAGGTGTAGAACTTAATTTTTCCTTGATGCAATTAAAAGCCTTGTCTTGGTCACTACCCCACCTAAAACTCATGTTCTTTTTGCTAAGCTTAGTGAGTGGTGCGACAATGGTGCTAAAGTCTTTAACAAAGTGTCTATAGAAACTAGCTAGACCATGAAAGCTACGCACGTTACTAGTTGACTTAGGTGTAGGCCAATCATGAATTGCCTTAACCTTTTCCTCCTCAACCTCAACACCTTTAGCACTGACAACATAGCCAAGAAATGTGTTCTGATCAGTACAAAAGGAACATGTCATCTAATCTAGGTATGGGGTGACGATACTTTACAGTGATTTTGTTGATTGTTGGACAATCAACACACATCCTCCAAGTCCCATCTTTTTTTGGTACAAGTAGGACAGGCACAGCACATGGACTCATGCTTTCCCTGACATACCCTTTGGACATAAGCTCCTCAACTTGCCTTTGAAGCTCCTTTGTCTCCTTAGGATTACTCTTATATGCTGGCCGGTTAGGGATGGATGCACCTGGGATGAAATCGATTTGATGCTCAATTCCTCTATTAGGTGGCAATCCACTTGGGATATCGTCAGGGAATACATCTTCAAATTCCTGCAATAATGCAACAACAACACTAGGCAAAGATGAGACAAACTTGTTAGTGTTAAAATAAGCCTCCTTGTACAAAAGTACAATCATAGGTTGTTTGGCATAGAATGCTCTTTTGACATCACTTCCTTTTGCATAGAGATTTTCTCTTTTCTTCTATTTCTCTTGTGTCCTCACATTTTCTTCTCTTTCTTCTCTTTTATCAATCTCTCTTTTCTGTTCACTCTCATTTTTAATCCTTAATTGATCCTCATATGCTTGTTGAGGTGATAACGGTACAAGAATGACAAGTTTTTCGTGCATTACAAAGGAATATCGATTCTTGAAGTCATCATGCATAACTCGTCTATCAAATTGCCATGGTCTTCCTAATAGAATATGTCCCGCATGCATAGGTACAACATCACATAAAACTTCATCATGGTACCTTCCGATAGAAAATGATACGAGCACTTGCTGATTTACCTTCACTTCACCACTCTCATTCAACTACTGAAGTTTATATGGTCTAGGATGCTTCATAGTAGGTAAATCCAGCTTCTCAACCATAGTTGTGCTAGCAATGTTAGTGCAACTCCCACCATCAATAATCATACTATATACCTTATCTTTGATGAGACACCTTGTTTGAAAGACGTTATCTTGTTGCACCTCATTTTCTTCTTTTGCATGCACATTCAATGCTCGCCTTGTAACGAGACCTACTCCGTTAACCAGATACTCCTCTCCATCACATTCACCCTCTGATGGTAGCACAGAATCATCATCTAATTTACTTTTAGTTTCAACATCACCGTTACTTCTCAGAATCATTGCACGCTTATTTGGACATTGAGTTGCAATGTGACCCCTCCCCAAACCCTTAAAACATTTAACATCTCTATTTCTACTCGGTTTGGGTTCAAATTTACCTGTCTCCTTGCTAGAACCCACATCCTTGTACTTGGGTAGCTCGGCTTTGGACTTGTAATTGGTCATCTCGTCCCTTTTATTCCAATTTGGCTTCTACGATGAGGTCTACCTGAATTCTGCCCAAACCGTATGGAGCCCTTTCGTTTAATTTGTCTTTCAACTTTCATTGCCATGTGCATCATGTCTTCTAATTCCACATAGTGCTGCAATTCAACCACATTTGCTATGTCCCTATTTAGCCCTTGCAGAAATTGAGCTATGGTTGCCTCTCTATCTTCTTCTACTTTAGCCCTAATCATGGTATCTCCATCTCTTTGTGGTAGTCCTCCACACTTTTGGTGCCCTGAGTGAGCCCTTGCAGCCTTTGGTACAACTCCCTGTAATAGTGAGTAGGGACAAACCTCCTCCTCATGATAGCCTTCATCTCCTCCCATGTATTAATAGGCCGCTTATGATTCCTTTTCGTAGTCAAAACAAGTTGATCCCACCAAATAATAGCATAATCAGTAAATTTAATTGTAGCAAGCTTTGCCTTTTTCTCCTCGGAATAGTTGTGGCAATCAAAAACCAATTCAACCTTCTTTTCCCATTCTAGTTATGCATCAGGATCATTCTTACCTTGGAATAAAGGAATTGTCATTTTAATACTATCCAAATTATGGTCGTAGGTGCCTTGCCTCCCAAATTCTCTTTGATCCCTTCTATTGTTACCAGTTCTAACCATCGTAGTTTGATCGCCAAATTCATCGTCTTCTACATCATCTTCATGGTCATAGGCACGTGTCAACTGCCTTCTTGCTTTGGTAGCCTCATATTCCCATGTCTCCTTTGCAACTCTGCTATTGTATTAGCTTGCTCCTCAATCCTCTCCCTCATATCATCATATCTGGTATTCATGCGCTCAAATTGTTGTTGCATAGCTTTGATCATGAAGGACACATCACCAGGTCCCTCTTGAGCTACACCTTTGTCTTTGGACGTCATAGTCTTACTTCTGCACAAAAACAAATAGGATACCTCACAGAACACACTCCCTCACGTGTGTCACTCAAAAGATTGTGTGATGCTCCGTCGTGTTTACATTCTTTATGGTTTTTCTTTATATGAACTTTCACTCTTACCTTTTGCCACTCAGATTTTCCCTTTCAGCTCTATAAGAACTAAACAACGTAAATCAAGGGTATTGATTTTGAACAGAATATGCTAAATGGCATAGAATTGAACAAATTGGAGAACAAAGAATCAAGCGAAAAAGGATGTCAACACAAATGGATTTAATGAATTAAACTCACAAAAATCAGGATAGGGGTAATATAACCTAGAGGACAACTTGGGTAACAAACTAGGAAAATAGATGGTAGAATTGGAGTTGAGTAAGAAAACTTTATTATTATTGTGGCTAATATGACCAAACTGTTAACCTTATCAATAACTTTGAATTTGATATTTTCTTTCTTTTGTTCTTCTTCCTTCCCTTTTTTCTTTTCTTTTTTTTCCGTTTTTTTTTTTAATTTTTTTTTTTTTTTTTTTTCCATTTTTTTTCGTTTTTTTTCTTTTTTTTTTTTCTCAACACAAAACAATAGTAGGATACTTAGACATACCAATTGGAATTGAAATTAGCACGTTTATGAGCTTAAACAAACAAGCAAAGAGAGAAGGATTGCAAATAAATAGATTTGTGCATTTGAATGATAATGCACATAATAGACAAACTAAACAACAATAAATAAATCAAAAGATAGAAAATTGAAGAGTGAGTGGATTCAACCTGATTTAGAACCCTGCTTTGATACCAACTGATGTGGGAAACCCCAAAAAGACGTGGCTTAAGGACCCAACACACACAAGGAATCAAAGAACAACTAAGAAAGCTAAACCAGAGTTTAATATCACAAACCCTAGACCCACCCTTCAAAGGAACACGAACCTGGAGCATTTAAGAAGGATATGGACGCCACACTCCAGAAAAGAAAGGAATTGGGAGTGATAAGTCGATTGGAATGCCACAAGAAGAAATATCTCTTGATAAGTTCCTTAGTCCTTAAAAGAACTGAGAGGAACCCTTGCTTTCTATTTCACTCAAAGTTGTCTGATTCTCTAGAGCTTACAAGGGGTGCCTATTTATAGGCTAAGATAGCAATCCTAAAGAGGCACAAATTCCTACTTAGGACAAATCCTTATTTTGGAGGAATTCCTAATTGTGGACAAATTTCAACATAAATGATAAACTCTTATTTAGGAAGAAATGCTATTACTTATTCTGACTTATTAAGTATTCTAATTATATTAATTAGGCCTGGACTCCTTGTCAAACTTGAATTCGCACCGTTTGAAGTTAGGTTGGCCTGAATGTCCTGAATCAGCCCATTTAGTACTTCTTTAATCTTTTTGGCTCTAGCTCGTGTTATTGGGCTTGCTGGAATGTGCAATGGACCTCTTGCAACCATTGAAGCCTTCCACTCATCATCTCTATGGTTCTCATCAGTTGGGAATGGTAGTGTGTTGCTTAGACAAGCCAATAGATGTAATCCTAGCAATACTGCCTTTGGAAATGACCATAATTCAAAGACAATGCCAAATTTAAAATGGTGGAGAGTAGTTTTAAGATCGGTGGTGCTGCAACATCTGGAAACTGTCAGAATATCGACCCTAAATTCAAGAAGTCAATGCTGCCCATTGATCTTATATTTAAGGAATTAATGTTGACCATTAACCCTAAATTCAAGGAGTGACTGTTGACCTTAAATTCAAGGAATTAATGCTAACTGTTGATGGTAAGGCAACCTTAAATGCAAAAAACAATAATAGAGTGCGATAGAAAAGAAAGAAAGAGGCAGTGGTAAAAAAGAATGAAAAGAGAGACAACAGTAGAAAGGAAGGAGAACCAGCAAAGAGTTGAGAACTTGCATTGTGGAGTACAAATAAGGAATGTCGATCTTTGATAATTTTGTCATCATCTTGTTGTTTACGAATGGATCCATTCAATGACGTAAAATATCACAATATAATAAAAGAATCGATTAAAAGAGATCCTATAATTCCAATCAGGAATTCGTTGCGACCCTTAGGAACAGCCCTTCAAATTGATAATTTTTTTTCATTTTACTATTTAGTAACTCATAATCTGATCTCGGTAATTAAATATTTGACACTTGACAATTTAAAACAGATTTTTCAAGTAATTAAATATTATTTAATTTTAATGGACGAAAACGGGAAAATTGTTAATCCCAATCTATGTAGTAACAACGTTTTGAATCCATTCAATTTGAATTGGTATTTTCTCTATCATAATTATTGTGAAGAAATATTCACAATAATTAGCCTATGACAGTTTATTTGTGAAAATGTATGTATGGCCAAAAATGGACCCTACCTAAAATCAGGTCAAGTTATAATTGTTCACGTTGATTCTCTAGTAATAAGATCAGATAAGCCTTATCTGGCAACTACGGGAGCGACTGTTCATGGCCATTATGGAGAAATCCTTTACGAAGGAGATACATTCGTTACATTTATATATGAAAAATCAAGATCTGGTGATATAACGCAGGGTCTTCCAAAAGTGGAACAAGTGTTAGAAGTGCGTTCAATTGATTCAATATTGATAAGCTTAGAAAAGAGAGTTGAGGGTTGGAATGAGTGTATAACAAGAATTCTTGGAATTCCTTGGGGATTCTTGATTGGTGCTGAGCTAACTATAGTACAAAGTCGTATCTCTTTGGTTAATAAGATCCAAAATGTTTATCGCACCCAGGGGGTGCAGATCCATAATAGACATATAGAAATTATTGTATGTCAAATAACATCAAAAGTGTTGGTTTCAGAAGATGGAATGTCTAATGTTTTTTTGCCTAGAGAACTCATTTGAATGTTTTGAGTGGAACGAACGGGGTGCACTTTGGAAGAAGCGATCTGTTACTGAGTCATATTATTAGGAATAACGAGAACTTCTCTGAGTACTCAAAGTTTCATATCGGAGGCGAGTTTTCAAGAAACTGCTCGCGTTTTAGCAAAACTGTCTCTCCGCGGTCGTATTGATTGGTTGAAAGGCCTGAAAGAAAACGTTGTTCTAGGTGGTATGATACCCGTTGGGACTGGATTCAAAGGATTCATGTACTGCTCAAGGCAACATAAGAACATTCCTTTGAAAACCAAAAAGAAGAGTTTATTCAAGGAGGAAATGAGAGATACTCTGTTCCACCACAAAGAATTATTTGATTCTTGCAGTTCAAAAAATTTTTATGATACATCAAAACAAGCATTTATAGGATTTAATGCTTCCTAAAAGCGGATTTATTCTTTTAACTATCTAACTATCGGTGGCCCTGTGATTTTTTTTTTTTACATGTGATTTGTTAATAGTTAATAGTAATAACAAAAAAGAATAATCAAAATAATAAAGAAATAGAGAATAATCAAAATAATAAAGAAATAAAGATAATTAATAAGGAATAGAAAGAAATTAATCGCTTGGATTCTGTATCAACGTCCAATTTCTGGGAAAAGAGAAGGTTCCATCGGAACAATTATTTATTTCAGGGTACCTTGTCTCTCTTTTTCTCTTTTTTCATTGAAAAAAGAGAAAAAGAGAGAGGAAGTATGTGCAGAAATGATAAGAAGATATTGGAACATTAATTTGGAAGAAATGCTGGAAGCAGGAGTTCATTTTGGTCATGGTACTAGAAAATGGAATCCGAGAATGGGACCTTATATTTCTGCAAAGCGTAAAGGTATTCATATTACAAATCTTACTAGAACTGCTCGTTTTTTATCAGAAGCTTGTGATTTAGTTTTTGATGCAGCAAGTAGGACAAAGCAATTCTTAATTGTTGGTACCAAAAAAAAAGCAGCTGATTTAGTAAGGCGGGCTGCAATAAGATCTCGGTGTCATTACGTTAATAAAAAATGGCTCGGCGGTATTTTAACGAATTGGTCCACTACAGAAACGAGACTTCAAAAGTTCAGGGACTTACGAATGGAACAAAAGACAGGGAGACTCAACTGCCTTACGAAGGGGGATGCGGCTCGATTGAAGAGACAGTTATCTCACTTGCAAACATATCTGGGTGGGATTAAATATATGACCGGGTTACCCGATATTGTAATAATCGTTAATCAGCAAGAAGAATATACGGCTCTTAGAGAATGTATCACTTTGGGAATTCCAACGATTTGTTTAATTGATACAAACTGTGACCCCGATCTCGCAGATATTTCGATTCCAGCGAATGATGACGCTATAGCTTCAATCCGATTCATTCTTAACAAATTAGTAGTTGCAATTTGTGAGGGTCGTTCTAGCTATATATGAAATCTCTGATTAATAATAAGATAAATAAATTTTTTTTG
>CM038597.1:6574351-6819719 GCA_021533255.1 Ceriops tagal | reverse complement strand
TATGTCATTAATTGGTATCCAAAATATACAATTCAAACAGTGAATTCGAAAAAAAGATGGTTGAATCAAGATAATTCCTTTTCAAGTTCAAGTTTTCTTTCTTTTAGGGGGTAATATGAATGTTCTATCATGTTCCATCAACACGCTAAAAGGTTTATATGATATATCCGGTGTGGAAGTAGGCCAGCATTTCTATTGGAAAATAGGGGGTTTCCAAGTCCACGTCCAAGTCCTTATTACTTCTTGGGTTGTAATTGCTATCTAATTAGGTTCATCTATTGTAGCTGTTCGGAATCCACAAACCATTCCGACTGCCAGTCAGAATTTCTTCGAATATGTCCTTGAATTCATTCAAGACGTAAGCAAAACTCAGATTGGAGAAGAATATGGTCCATGGGTTCCCTTTATTGGAACTATGTTTCTTTTTATTTTTGTTTCTAATTGGTCAGGTGCACTTTTACCTTGGAAAATTATACAATTACCGCAGGGGGAGTTAGCTGCACCTACGAATGACATAAATACTGTTGCTTTGGCTTTACTTATGTCAGTAGCATATTTTTATGCGGGCCTTAGCAAAAAAGGATTAGGTTACTTTGGTAAATACATTCAATCAACTCCAATCCTTTTACCCATTAACATTTTAGAAGATTTCACAAAACCTTCATCACTTAGCTTTCGACTTTTTGGAAATATATTAGTAGACGAATTAGTAGTTGTTGTTCTAGTTTCTTTACCCAGCAAAGAGTTGAGAACTTGCAGAGGCAGGAGAGAAACTTCACAGAGGTAGGAGGGTAACCTGGCAGAGGCAGTGATAAGGACCTTCTTAGATCTCACACTGAGAGGGGGAAGGGGTGAATTAGTGTGGGATGTTTACTTTTTACAAATCTATCTTGATTAAACCTCTATGACCTATTAAAGTCAATGATCCAATTTTATCTTGCTTTTTTATACAAGAACAACCATATGAATGTCAAGCAAGCACAAGCACCCAAGAAAACACAAAATGTTTACATGGTTCTCCTACAATGTGAGCTACATCCACGGTGTGATAGGATCACTCTTGGATCACACGATCCACTCTTGTTATCAAAAGATACAGCTGATGTTGTGGAAGGATCACTCCTTAACCACTTACAATGATCTCCCAATCACTCTAAGAGTCTCCCACCCTTTTTCAAGAAGTAAATAAAAAGTTTACGACAAAATCTCTCTGAGAGAGATCACTCAATGTGCATAAGCTGCTGTTGTAGAAAACAGATCTTTTCCTTCCTGACTACCGATTTTTGTCCTTAAGCTTTACTAGTCTCTCCTATGCAGGTTCTCTCCTCTACAGGTTTTCTACTCTGTAGGTTCTCTCCATTGCAGGTTCTCTCTGATGCAGGTTATCTCCGTTGCAAGTTCTCTCCACTATAGGTTCTCTCTGCTATAGGTTATCTTTGTCGCAGGTTCTCTTTATTGCAGGTTATCTTCTCTGTTGTAGGTTCTCTTTGCTATAGGTTATCTCTATTGACGGTTCTGCCTCCTTTTGCCTTGGTAGGTTCTCTCCTCCACTATCGGTGCTACCTCCTTCTATCTTGGCAGGTTTTCTCCTCTGCTGTTGGTGCTGCCTCTTTCTGTCTTGGCTACCAATGCTGCCTCTTTCTGCCTTGGTAGATTCTCTTGTCTGCTGCCTCCTTCTAACTTGGCAAGTTTTCTCCTCTGCTGCCAGTATTGCCTCCTTTTTCCTTTTCTGCTTTTATTGCTGCAATTTTTTTTGCTTCTGCTGCTACAATCTTTCTGGTTATGCTACAGTTGCTGTCTCCTTCTTTCTTTGGTGCTGTTGCTATTTCCTTCTACCACAGCACTCTCTTTCTTCCTCTTGAGGAGTTGTTGTCTCTCCTCCTTGTTGTCTTTATGCCATATAGCTCTCTCCTGTCTCTATGCCATATAGCTCTCTCCTGTCTCTATGCCACACAGCTCTTTGTTTCTTTATGCCACACAACTCTCTACTTTCTTTATGCTTCACAACTATTTGCTATCTCTATGCCACATAACTCTTTGTTGTCTTTATGTCGCACAGCTCTCTCTTGTGTTCTGTAACACTCAACTCTCTTGGCATTTTGCAGCTAACTTTCTTGGCATTCTACAACTAATTCTCTTGGCATTCTGCAGCACACATAGTTTCTTCCTCTTAGTGTTCTACAACACATACGGTTTCTTCCTCTTGACGTTCTCTTTTATGGTCTGTAGCACATATCCTCTTGCTGTTCCCCTTACCTATTCTTTTTGGTAGCTATTCTTTACTATTCTGCTCCTTTTCTTTTTAGTGGCTGCTCTTTGTCATTCTTTCTGTTTCTCTATTATGTTTTTGTAGGACACACCTCTCTTGATAGTTGCATGGATATATTCATAAGCCTTGAGCTTAGGGTTGCCCTATCATCAACATTCAGCATTGATTCCTAAGAGTTGCCCTACAATCAACAGTTAGCATTGATTCCAAAGGGTTGCCTTAAAACCAACAGTCATCATTGATTCCTAAAATTTAGGGTTAACGATCAACATTGACTCATTGAATTTAGGGTTGACCTACCATCAATGGTTTTGACCAACGATCTCTCTGCATCTCAAGCTCCTTTTCCTTGTTCATAATGCTTTTGGGAATCTCCTTGACGAATACAAATTGCACCTGTGGGCAGGCCACAACTTGCATTGCCAAATCCTAAGCAATTTCCTTGGCTTCTACTTTAACATGCTGCTCATTAGCTGGTGTTGCCAACACTTTGTAAATGCAACAAACATATCCCAAAGGCACTCATAACATCAACTCAACAAAGACAAATCTATGATATGCTGTTGACAACAAATCTAACATGAGCCATCAAATATGGGCTCAATAGGCAGAGAGAAACTCGACAGAGGTAGAGAGCTGAGACCGGTAGAGGTTGAGAGTTCAAAATTGGCAAAAAGTGTAAGCGATCGAGAGTTCAGAACTGGTAGAAAGTTAAGACCAGCAGAGGCAAAGAGAAAGTTGTGAAACACAACAAAGAGAGAGTAACAGAAACAAAAAGAGAAAGCTGCAAAAACATAGAGAGGAGAGCGGAAAAGAGGGAAAATGATAGAGGCAAAGAGAAACTCTGTAGGGGCAGAGAGCTGAGATCAACAGAGGCAGAGAGTTAAGATCGACAAAAAGAGAGTAGTGAGCATAGCAAAGAGAAAGTTGTCAAACACGACAAAGAGCGTAGTGAGCATGGTAAAGAAAAAGTTGTGAAACCAGCAGAGAGAGGGAAGAGAACGACAATGAGGAGAGAACAGAAAAAAGAAAGAAGAAGATTAGTTTTCTACAACAGCAACTTGTGCACATGGAGAGATCTTTCTCAGGAGAATTTTTATCATAATCTTTTTCTATACTTTTTTCAAAAAGGGTAGGAAACCCTAGAGGAGATTAGGAGATCATTGTAAGTGGTTAAGGAGTGATCCTTCCATAGTGGTTAACAAGAGATCTTTCCACTATATTAGCAGCTATATCGCTTGATTGAAAGAATGAATTATGTGATCTAAGAGTAATCCTATCACACTGTGGATGTAGGTCACACATAGTAGGTTTGTGAAGGAAGCCAAGTTACAAATCTGATGCGGAAAACCCCAAAAAGACGTGGCTTAGGGACTAACGCACACAAGGAATCAAAGAACAACCAGGAAAGCTAAACCAGAGTTTAATATCACAAACCCTAGACCGACCCTTCGAAGGAACACGAACCTAGGGTATTTAAGAAGGATATGGACGCCACATTCCAGAAAAGAAAGGAATTGGGAGTGATAAGTCAATTGGAACACCACAAGAAGAAGTACCACTTGATAAGTTTATTAGTCCTTAAAAGAACTAAGAGAAAGAAACCCTTGCTTTCTATTTCATTCAAAGTTGTCTGATTTTCCAGAGCTTACAAGGGGTGCCTATTTATAGGCTAAGATAGCAATCCTAAAGAGGCACAAATTCCTACTTAGGACAAATCCTTATTTTGGAGGAATTCCTAAATATGGACAAATTCCAACATAGACAATAAACTCCTATTTAGGAGGGAATGCTATTACTTATTCTAACCTATTAAGTATTCTAATTATATTAATTAGGCCTGGACTCTTTGTCAAACTTGAATTCGCACCATTTGAAGCTCGGTTGGCCTGAATGTCTTGAACCAGCCCATTTAGTGCTTCTTTAATCTTTTTGGCTCTAGCTCGTGTTATTGGGCCTTCTGGAATGTGTAATGGACCTCTTGCAACCATTGAAGCCTTCCACCCATCATCTCTATGGTTCTCATCAGAGAGTCCCTACCACCATGGATGTACGTCACGTTGACGGAACCACGTAAATCTCGTGTGATGCAGAAAACCCCAAAAAGACGTGGCTTAGGGACCCAACGCACACAAGCAATCAAAGAACAACCAGGAAAGCTAAACCAGAGTTTAATATCACAAACCCTAGACCCACCCTTCAAAGGAACACGAACCAAGAGCATTTAAGAAGGATATGGACGCCACACTCCAGAAAAGAAAGGAATTGGGAGTGATAAGTCGATTGGAACGCCACAAGAAGAAATACCTCTTGATAAGTTCCTTAGTCCTTAAAAGAACCGAGAGAAAAAAAACCCTTGCTTTCTATTTCACTCAAAGTTGTCTACCCTCCAGAGCTTACAAGGGGAGCCTATTTATAGGCTAAGATAACAATTCTAAATAGGCACAAATTCCTACTTAGGACAAATCGTTATTTTGGAGGAATTCCTAACTATGGACAAATCCTTATTTTGGAGGAATTCCTAATTGTGAACAAATTCCAACATAAATAATAAACTCTTATTTAGGAAGAAATGCTATTACTTATTCTGACCTATTAAGTATTCTAATTATATTAATTAGGCCTGGACTCCTTGTCAAACTTGAATTCGCACCATTTGAAACTGGGTTGGCCTGAATGTGTTGAATCAGACCATTTAGTGCTTCTTTAATCTTTTTGGCTTTAACTCGTGTTATTTGACCTTCTGGAATGTGCAATGGACCTCTTGCAACCATTGAAGCCTTCCACCCATCATCTCTATGGTTCTCATCATTGTGTGTCCTTAAATTGCTTTACGTTGTGTGTTTTGAATTGAGTTGTGAACGTAGCTAAAGTATCAGCCAACCCATAACCTAACGAAGACCTAAACAAGAACATCTGAATTGTCTATTAGGCAAGGTGTTTGAAAGGTGACTTTGGGGACTATTGTGATTAGTAGGTAGCAATAGATCTACCTTAGTCGAGTCTGAGAAAGAGTTCGCTTTTAAGAAGAGGTTGAAGTTGTTCACTTACCTGCGAATTGCGAATTGTGGTGATACTGATTCACTCCCCCCCTTAGTATCACAAACTAGTAGATCCTAGGGAGAAGTTGGGAACTTCAATTGGTATCAGAGCATAGGTTCACTAGTTTGAAGCTTAACAGCTTGGTGTACTAGTTTGAAGGGACCTAGAAGTTTGACTTGTTCAACATACTGAGAAATGAAAGCCGACAGCAAGAAGGTTCTAATCTTCAACGGAACCAACTACCGTATGTGGAGAGCAAGAATGCAAATGGTATTTGCAACCATGAGTATGAGCATGGTGAAATGCATACAGGAGGGTTTTGTGGCTCCAGAAGAAGGTAAAAACCCAACCCTAGAGGAGTTAAGGCAATTTGAGATAAATGGGAAGGCCTCAAATGTCATCATTTCAGCATTGACAGATGCTGAGTATGCTAAAGTTATGGACTGCAAATCTGACAAGGAGATACGGGACAGATTGCAGAAAGTCTATGAAGATAATGGCAGAATGAAGGAGGCCAAACTTCAAGTTTTCAAGGAGAGATATGAATCTCTTAGAATGCAGAAAAATGAGATAGTCCAAGAGTTCTTCACCATGGTCATTGATGCTGTAAACGATCTTAGAAGTCATAACAAGAAGGACTCATCTATCGTGAAGAAAATTCTGCCTGAGAGGTTTGCTTCAAAGGTGGCAGCCATAGAGGAGAGTAAAGATCTCAATTCTATGTCACTGCATGATCTTTAGTGCAATCTCATTGCATATAAGATGAGAATAAAGTCAACTAAGAGCTCCTCAATGTCAAAGGTATCGAAGGAGGCAGCTTTCAAAGCTGCTCAATTCTATGAAACACTTGAAGATAAAAGAAGAGGAAGAATCATCAAGTGAGGATGATGATGGTCATGAGGAAGAAAGTGAAGGTGAAGTGTTGGCTTATTTCACAAGGAAATTCAAGAAGGGGTCTAAGAAGGGAAAAGGACAATTGTCCTTGAGATGTTATCGATGTGGGTAGACTGGACACTTTGCTTCTCAGTGCAAAGGGAAACTTGATGATGAACATGAGGATGGTGATGATGAGCCGAATTCAAAATGGAGAAGACCATCATTCAAATCAAAGAAGTCCAGCAAGAAGACTGCCAACCCATAGAAGAAGAAGAGAGGTTCATTCAACAGTTATGTGAGTCAGATAAAAGAAGCTGATGAGGAGGAAGATGAAGAATCTTCAGATGAGCATGCCTTTATGGCATCAGCTCAAGGTGGTAGTTCAACCTCTGAAGAGGAAGAGAAGGTTGATGAAGAAGAACCAGATCTTGAAGCTGAGTTGGAAACAGCTTCAAAAGAGATAATCAGAAGGGGCAGAACCCAAAAAAGGTTGGAAGCTCACATAAAACAAGTTGAAGCAAAGTCTAAGGAAGCTGAAAATCAAAAGGATGAAGTAAGGGCTGAACATATTGACTTGAAGAGAAGATTTGAGGAACAGATCAAAATATGTGAAGACCTTACAGTAGAGCTTGGCTCAAGGGCTTCAAAAATTGAAAAAATGGAGAAAGAATTGCTGAGACTTCAGCAATAACTCAAAAGTAGCAAAGAGAACTTGCAGAAGCTTGAAATGATAGGAGAAACAAGTTTTGAAAAGGAGTGAAGAATGTAGAGAAAGTGCAGCAATATGAGGCTGCATTGACTAAAGAAAATAAGAATGTGCCACAGAAGTTGAAAAAGAAGGTTGTGACTCAGAAGAAGATAGCCGAGAATAAAGAAGATCTAAAGAAGCAACCTAGGGTGGCAAACAAGAAGGAAGAAAAGAAAGTTAGCCAGCAGAGAGGTATGGTTGAACAGAAGAAGGAGAAGAAGGTGACTGAAATGAAAGTCACATAAGCAAAGAAGCCAGCTACTTTGTCAACACAGCAAGTGATGAACAGAAGAAGACAAGCTGTGATTAGACCCAAGAAGAGGCAGTTTCAAGGTCATTACCTTTATTGTGGAGTTTGGGGTCATAAGGCGCGTACCTGCTGTGGAGAAGGCCAATATATGTCTCCAACTCGAGAAGATACGATGTTGCATACAGGGGAAAACAATACAAAATTCAGAAGAGAAAACCTGTCGCAAGTTCTTGCACATGCTGTAAAAGGCAAGGACACATTGACAAGGAGTGTTGGTGGAAGCCCAAATCAGTGGTTTCAAAGAACAAGTTTGTTGTATTGGTAGACTTGGAACAGTGTGAAAGGTGTGGGCAGGATGGCTATAATGCCAAGAGATGCATGACACTTCTCCCTGAGTAAGAGAAGGCACTCAATGGCACAGTGAAAACAAGCGGTGCAGTCAAAGCTGAGAAAAAGGAGAAAGTTATCTTACAGCCAGTTAAAAAGAAGGAATATAGAGTAAAAAGGGAGGTGGCTAATATAGCTGAAATTGCACCAAAAGGCTGATTGCAAGGATAAGCAGTGGATCCTTGATAGTGGATGCACTTCACACGTGACAGGAGACAAGAGTAAATTGTCAAAACTAAACAAGTCAAGAGAAGGCAGAGTTAAGTTTGACAATGGTGATTCACTCAACATCAATGGTCAGGGGTCAGTAAACATTGGAAGAGGAAAGTTGAAAGATGTTTTGCACGTTGAACGACTCAGATATAATCTAACATCTGTCAGCAAACTATGCAATGAAGACCATAAGGTAATATTCACAAAAACAGGTTGCCAGGTAAAGAGTAAAGAAGGCAATATTGTTGCAGCCGGGAAGAGAACAGTTGAAAACATTATGTGATTGATGAAGAAAGAGATCGTCTTGCAATGTGCAAGGAAGAAAGCCAAAGAAAACGTGGACTAGTGCTCATCAAGAAAATCAGATCATAGGTGAGCCATCAACAGAAGTTACAACAAGAAGAAGAATTGTGGGAGCTACTGCTTTACTCTCACAAGTTTGAACCTAAATCTGTTGAAGAGGCTACACAAGATCTAACTAAATCTTTGTCCACAAAGCTGTTTGAAAAGCACAGAATGAGTCTGTCTGTGCGAATGCCTCCTCAAGCCGAAAAATCAGGTGAATCCTCCATCTCTACTTTGCGAGTTTTTCAGATTTGTAATTGGTTGGCAAAGGGGGAGAAAAGCAACAGTGCAGGAGGAGCTGTTAAGGAAGGGAGAGTGCATATTTAGGGGGAGTTGTAATCCATCTGCTTCTGGATTATTACTCTAAGAAGATTATGAAGGACTGCTGCATAATCATTTTTGTTATGAGTGTTGCCAACAATTACAAAAGGGGAGATTGTTGTTCCCACAGTCTTGTATGGGTTGTAATTGTTAACTAGGTTAAGCGTGCAAGAAAGTAAAGCCACATGGAGGGGCAAGAACATAAATCCGCCGCATAAGCCCTATTAGGGTTTCATGGAAGAGACTTTGGAAGATAAAACTAGGGCAAGGCCAACACAATTGAATACATAGCAAAACACAAGAGGGGTGGATGAAGAGAGAGAGAGACAAGTTGGCAATTGAGCATTCAGCAACCAACACGGCAAAAAGATGAGGAGCACGACAAAGAAAAAAACCCAATAGCCAAATAGGAGAAGGAGAGAAAAACCATATATGGCCAAGTAAAGGGTGGAAAAAAAAAACAGAATGGTCGGCAAAAATAGAGAAAAGAAGAGGCGGCCAATGAAGTGAAACAAAAAAAAAAAACACCACCTGCAAAAGAGAGAGAAAACCCAACCTTGGGAGAGAGAGAAAATACGTGATGGCTGAAGGGGGCTGGACAACTGGACGGCAGGCCAAAGAAGAGCCACCACCGGCCGGAGGAGAAAACCAGCACGGCAGAACAAGGGAAGGAGAGAAAAATCCGACAGCCCAAAGAAGAGAGAGAGATCGTCGGCAAAACAGAGCAACCGGCTAAAAGAGAGGAAGGAATCGTCCAAACACAAAAGAGAAACCGTTCAACCAAGGGAGTCGGCCAAAACCTAGATAGAAACCATCCAACACAAGAGAGGTTGGCCAAAACACAGTTGTTGGAAGAGAGAGAAAAACCGAGAAATGCCTAAAAGAGGAAAACGCCAGAACAGGGGTTCGAAGGGGAGAAAATACGATACGGAAAAAGAAGGGGCTGGACGGCAAGGAGACAACATGGCAAGAGAGACAACACGGCAAGAGAGCAGAACGTCAAAAGGAGGCACGACAAGAGAACGGTGTGACTGACCAGAAACAGAGACCAGAAACTGGTGACTAGGCCGTGAGATAGGAAATGAGTGACCAGGCTGTGAGACAGGAAACCAGTGAGGCGTGAGGCGTCAGACCAGCAAAGAGGAAGAAAACCAGAAACGTGAGGTGAGAGCAAAAACCAGAAATGCATCACTGGAAGAGAAGAAAACCAGAAACATAAGGTGAGAGCAAAAACCATAAACGCACCACCCCTGGAAGAAACAGATGACCAGGCCGTGAGACGTGAAACGAGAGAGACCAGACCTGGAAACCGTGAGACGGACGGGAGCTAAGTGGAACCGTGAAACGGACGGGAGTGCAGCAGAAGCATGAAACGAACAGGGGAGTGCAGCTGAAACGGACAGGGAAGCTGTGCAGCAAAACCGTGAAGCTGAGGAGACCAACTTTGTATAGTTCCAGATTCGCAAAGTTCCGAGTTCTCGTGTATTAGCTTTGTTCCGGATTCGTAGACTTCCATATTCGCGTTGTTCCGGATTTGTAGAGTTTCACATTAACGTAGATTCGCGTAGTTCTGGATTCACGTGGATTCGCGTAATTCCAGTTTCGTAGAGTTCCGGATTCACGTAGTTCCGATTTCGCAGAATTTCAGATTCACGTAGTTCTAGGTTCGCAGAGTTCCAAATTCGCGTGTATTAGCGTTGTTCTAGATTCACAGTGTTTCGGATTTGCGTTGTTCCGAATTAGCAGAATTCCGAATTCGCGTGGATTCTGAATTAGCAGAGTTCTGGATTCATGTGGATTCGCGTTGTTCCGGATTTGCAGAGTTTCGGATTCGCGTAGTTCCAGATTCACGGAGTTCCGAATTCTCGTTGTTTCGGATTCACAGAGTTTTGGATTCACGCGGATTCGCGTAGTTCTAGTTTCGCAGAGTTCCAGATTCACGTAGTTTTGGATTCGCATAGTTTTGGATTCGCGTAGTTCCGAATTAGTAGAGTTCCAGATTCACGTGGATTCGCGTAGTTCCCTATTTGCAGAGTTCCGGATTCACATAGTTCTGGATTCACAAAGTTCCGAATTCGTGTAGTTTCGGATTTTTGTAGATTCACGGAGATCCAGTTTCGCAGAGTTCCAGATTTGCGTAGTCCAGTTTCGCGAAAATGTGCTGGTTGTATAGGTAAATGATGAAAAAGTATCCCCAATTGATAAGGAATCAACTGAAGAGGAAGAGAAAGAGATGGTGCAGTAACTTAAGAATGAATTGAGTGCTTATTTGCACAAAAATAGCAAGTTGAAAAGTTGGTAAAGAATCTCAAAAGGCTAAATAAAAATTTTGATGTTGATAAATTTGATCTCCAAGTGAAAGAAAAAGAGTTTGAAGCAAAAAAGGAGTACTTGAAAAGAATTAAGGAGTTGAATGTACATGAGGTAGAGCAAGGCAAAATACATGAAGATCTTGGCGCTAAGGTGATTGCATAAGAGCAAGAAGTGCTGAATTTGTAAGGCAAGCTCCATAAGGCTGAATTTGAATTGAAGAAGTATGTAGAGAGCTTTGTACAGGTCGTGGAAGTGAAAGGAGAGTCCTTTTCAGCAAATGCTATCAGGAGGATGCAACCAAAAAGTTGGATGAGTGTCTAAGCAAACAAAGACCTTATTCCATTGGGAGGAAAGGACTTAGCTATACTGAAAAGCCGAATGAAAGGGTAGAAGAGAAAAAGAAAATTGTGTTTGTAATTAAAAGTAAACACAAAGAAAAGATAAAATTGAAAGAAGCTGATATTATGGAGAAGAGAAACCAACCCAAGCTAAAATGGGTTAAGAAAGATGTGATGAAAACTCCTATCCAAAGGAAACAAGTTGTCAAAGACGGAAAGAAGCCAAATTCCACTAAGAAACAGATTTAATATGTTCGAAGAAATCTTTGGAAGATGTGAAAAGATTGGACATACTATTGAGGAGTGTTTGACATTGCTGCCAGGTCAGAAAATGCAAAGGAGAGCACTTACATATGCTCCTACGTTTGGCCAAAGAAGAAGAAGAGGAAAGAAAATGGCTACAATTATGGAAGTAGCCTTATAAGCTTCTAAGAAAGAAAAGTCATGGATCCTTGACAGTGGCTATTATTCACACATGATAGGAGACTCTGAGGTGCTAAAGGAAGTAGAAAAATATAATGGAGGGTTTTAGTCACATTTGACAATGATGGTGCTTTAAAGATTAAATGTGTTGGTACTATTGAAATTGGTGCAAAAAAGCTAAAATCAAAGTGCTTCATGTTAAGGGCTAAAACACAATCTAATCAATGTTAGCCAACTTTGTGATAATGAGCATGAAGTTACTTTCAGCAATAGTGGTTGCATAGTAAGAAGATTAAGTGATGGTGTTATTCTTATAAAGGGTGAAAGAATAAATGGAAACTTATACGAAGTTTCTAGTAGCAAAAACACATGCTACATGAGCACCAAAGATGAGAAGGCTGATGAAGGCATATTCTTAGGCTATATACCAAATGGAAGAGGCTACAGATGTTACAAAAAAAGGCTGCAGAAAATCATAAACAGCTTTGATGTTAAAGTGATTGAAGATGGTTCGATAATGCAATCATAGCATAAGGAAGCTAAAGATGCTATGTGTAATGATGAGGACCATTTTAGGTCTCACACTGAGAGGGGGGTGAATTAGTGTGAGATATCTTCTTTTTACAAATCGATCTGGATTTAACCTATGTAACTTGTTAGAGTCGATGATCCAATTTTTTTATTTTTCTTCTTTATATGAGCACGATCGTATGAATATAAATTAATGTGCAAGCACCCAGGCACACACGACAATTTTTACATGGTTTACCCACAATGCGTGAACTACATCCACAGTGTGATAGGATCCCTCCTAAATCACACAATCCACTCTTGCTATCAAGGGATATAATAATGTTGTGGAAGGATCACTTCTTCACTACATGTGGAAGGACTACTCCTTAACCACTTACAATGATCTCCCAATCAAGGAGTTAATCTCCTAATCATTCCAAGGGTAACCCACCTTGTTTTTCAACAAATTTATCAAGAGTTTATGGTAAAAGCTTTCTTGGAGAATGATCATGCAATGTGTGCAGATTGCTAGAGCAGAATATGGATCTTCTCCTTCCTTCACTGCCGGTGTTGTCTTACCTACTGCCAATGCTGCCTGTACACGATGCTAATGCTGTCCGTACCCGTTGTCGTTGCTATCTGTGCACACCGCTAATGCTGTCTACACGCACTACCACTATTGTTTATGTGCGTTGCTACAATTGCTTGTGAGTGGTGCCACTATAGTTTGTGTGCGCTGCTAATGCTGTCCATGCGCATTGCTAATGCCATTCACACGTGCTACTGTTGTTGTCCGTGTGTGCTGCTAATGCTGTCTGCACATGTTGCTAATGCTGTCCGCATGCGATGTTGTTGTTGTTGTTGTTCACATGCACTGCTATTGCTGTTTGCATGCGTAACTGCTGTTGTCCACTTGCACTGTGGCTGTTGGCTACTGCTATCCCCACGCATTGCAACTGTTTTCTCGCACAGCTGCTGCTAACCCCGCACGTTGTATCTGTTTTCTATTCCTGTTCACTGTTGTCGTCTGCTAGTCCACCACCTGCTGCTGCACGTTGGTTGCTAATGCAGGACCCTTGTGCTGTTACTCCACCTCCTGCTGGACTCACATGCTGCTTCTGCCTCCTTCTGGTTTGTCTTCCTTGGTTGCTTTGTTGGTTTGCTGGTGTAGCTGTTGCTTTGGTGGTGTTTGCTGGTGCAGGTATATCATCTTGGACGTGTTGCTAGTGCAAGGAAACCTTCTAGACATGCTGTGACTGTTGGGAAGTCTCCTGGATGTGCTGCTGCTGTTAGAAAAACTCTTGGATGTGCTGCTAGTGCAGGGAAGCCTCTTGGACATGTTACTACTACTAGGAAGTCTCCTGGACATGCTAGGATGTGTTGCTGTTGTTGGTATACCCTCCTGAACGTGCCTGGATGTGCTATTGGTGCTGGTATACCCTCTTGGACCTACAGAGATGTCTGTTGCTATTGGTATACTCTCCTAGACATGCAGGGACATGTTGCTGGTCTGCCAAAAAGCCTCCTAGATATGTTGGTGTGGTGGCCAGCTGTTGCTATCACCTTTGTAAGGGTTGCTGGTGTGGTGGCTGTCTTGGTGAGGGTTTGCTGGTGTGGGTGGCCAGCTACCTTGCTCTCTTTCTTTCTCTCATTGGTCGAACCTCTTTCTTTCTCTCCTTGGTCGGTTGCCTTGCCTTTGTCGTTCATTCAATTTTCTGTAGCCCCCTTTTTTTTTTTTTTTGCAAGACACCTTGGGGTATTTATGAAGCATTGGGATTAGGGCTATAGATCATCAACAATCATCGTTAATTCCCACATGTTGCCTTACAATTAACAGCCAGATTTGAGTCCTAAAATTTAGGGTCAATGGTCAACGGTCAACAATCAATCTTGACCTTTAAAATTTAGGGTCATGGTCAACATTGACTCCTCAACGCTAGGGTTGACCTGTCATCACTGGTTTCTCCCAATGACCTCACTACATCTCAATGGCATTCATAACATCAAATCAACACATATAACTATATGAGATGGTATTGACAATAAATCCAACATTAGCCATCAAAGGTGGGCTTAATAGTGTGATAATGAAAAGGAATTTAAAAGTGATAAATTAGAGGCTGTTCAGCATGAAGAAGATGTTGATTCTTAAATTACAAGTGATGAAAAAAACGGATCAAGGCATTCCCAAACTCACAAAAGAGTTAGAGCTGAAGTTGAGGTTAAAAACATTATTGGCAGCAAAAAGGATTATGTAGATTAAAAGAAGGCTAAAAAGTGGTGAACAAACCTCATTGATTTTCGAAGCTGAACCCAAGTTAGTGGAAGAAGCATTAAAGTACAAGGAATGGGTGTGTGCTGTGAATGAAGAGCTCGATCAAATTGAAAAGAACAACACTTGGTGTTTAGTTCCAAGACCTAAAAGGAAAAACATCATTGGAACCAAGTGGGTGTTAAAAATAAACTTGATGAAAATGGTGGGGTTGTAAGAAACAAGGCAAGACTTGTGTGGAAAGGCTACTCATAAGTAGAAGGTGTTGATTTTGAAGAGACCCTTGCTCCTGTGCCAGACTTGAAGCAATTAGAATATTCATGACCATTGCTACTTAAAGAAATTACAAAGTTTATCAGATGGATGTGAAATTAGCATTTCTGAATGGAAAGGTTGAAGAAGAGGTATTTATTGAACAGCCTAATGGTTTTGTACTTGACATAATGGTTCAAGTGTGTGCAAATTGAAAATGGATTTATACGGCTTAAAGTAAGCTCCAAGAGCATGGTATTCCAAGCTAGATACATGTCTAAAAGATATGAAATTTAGAAAAGGGAATGTGGATAGCAACTTATACATAAAGGAAGATAAATAGGGCCAATTAATTGTTATGGTTTATGTTGATGACATAATTTTTTCTGTTGAAACAAAGTCCTTTCACTCTACTTTTGCCGATCAGATGAAGAAGTTTGAGATGTCTATGTTAGGTGAAATGAAATTCTTCTTAGGGCTACAAGTTTTGCAAAGCAAGGATGGAAATTTCCTCTCCTAAGAAAAATATGCTTGTGAGTTGTTCAAAAGGTTTGTGATGGAGAACTTTAAAGAAGTAAGCATTCCTATTGCTATTGGAATAAAGTTGAGCAAAGATATTGAGGGTAAAATGGTTAATCAAAAGGAATATAGAAAGTTGATTGGAAGTTTACTGTATTTGACAGCTTCAAGGCTTGATCTTGTTTTTGTTGTAACACTTTATGTTAGATTTCAAAGCAAACCCAAGGAATCTCACCTTGTGGCTATCAAAAGAATCTTCATATATGTCAAGGGCACAACCAATTATGGGTTGCTTTATGATAAAAGTGGACAACTTAATTTATATGGGCATACAAATGTTGATTGGGTTGGAAATTGTGATGACAGAAGGTCTTTGTTAAGCCCATCTTCGATGGCTGATGTTGGATTTGTTGTCAATAGCATCTTATATGATTGTTTGTGTTGATTTGATGTTTTGAATGTCGTTGAGATGTAGAGAAGTCATTGGTCAAAACCGTTGATGGCAAGTCAACCTTGAAGTCAATGAGTCAATGTTGGCTATTGACCTTAAATTTTAGGGGTCAAAGCTCGTTGACCCTTGACCATTGACCCTAAATTTTAGGAATCAAATTTGGCCGTTGATTGTAGGGCAAGCTTGGGGAATCAACACTGACCGTTGATGATTGTGCAACCCTAAATCTCAAAGCCTATAAATACATCCATGCATCTTTCAAGATGTAAGTGTGCTGCAAAAAAGAGACTAACCAACTGCAAGGAGAGAAGCAGCACAGGGTGTGCAGTTGGCCAAGGAAGGTGCAGCAGTAGCCAGCTAAGAGAGATGCAACACTAAGGAGAGGTGCCATCGACCAAACAAGGTGTAGCAGCTAACAACCCTACCAAAGGGAGAAAAAGGTGTAGTAATCGGCAACCACACCAAAGAGAGTAGAAGAATGTGCAGTAGCCACACCAAACCAGAGGAGAATGTGCAGCAGCCACACTAAACCAAAGGAGACGTGTAGCAGCCACACCAAACCAGAGGAGGATGTGTAGCAACCACACCAAGGAGAGAAGAACGTGCAGCAGCCACACCAAACCAGAGAAGGATGTGCAATAGCCACACCAAGGAGAGAAGAACGTGCAGCAACCACACCAAACCAGAGGAGACATTTTGCAACCACACCAAAGAGAGAATAAGGTGTAGTAACTGGCAACCACACCAAAGAGAGGAGAAGAATGTGCAGTAGCCACACCAAACTAGAGGAGAACGTGCAACAACCACACCAAACTAGAGGAGACGTTTAGCAGCCACACCAAACCAGAGGAGATATGTAGCAACCACACCAAACCGAAGGAGAAGGTGCAGCAGCCATTAAAGAGGGAGCTTGCAACACAACCAGTAGCTTGGAACATATCAGCATATTGTAGCATATTGTAGCAGTAAGGGAACTAGCAATAACAATAAAGGCAGGCAGTAATAGCAGTAAGGGTAGGCAGCAATAGCAGCAATAGCAATAAAAGCAAGTAGCAATAACAGCAAGGGTGTATAGCAATGACTGCAATAGTAGGCAGTAATAGCAGTAACGGCAGACAGTAATAACAGCAAGGGCAGGTAGCAATAGTAGCTTGCAGCAACCAACAGCATGTGAATAACAACCAGCAACTTGCAGAATTGGTAGTAGGTGAATCACAACTAGCAGTTTATGGGCAGCACCAGCAACAGGAGGAGAAAACTTGCCCCAGCAGCTGGAGAAGAAACCTGCCAAGGCAATAAGTAAAATAACACCGGCAGTAGGGGAAGAAACTTGCTAAGGCAGCTGGTGAGGTAGCACCAATAGTAGGGGAAGAAACCTACCAAGGTAACAGGTAAGGTAGCATAAGTAGTAGAGGAAGAGAACTTGCAGTAGAGATAACCTGCAAAGAAAGAGATTAGTAAAGCTTGAGCAAAGACCGATAGTGAGGAAGGAGAAGATCTACTTTCTGTATTAGCAGCCTGTGCATATTGAGTGATCCTTCTTAGGAAAGTGTTAGTTACTAACCTTTTTATAAACTTTGTGAAAAAGGGTGGGAGAACCTTGGAGTGATCAGGAGATCAATACTTTGAGTGATCGGAAGATCATCCCATCAAGTGATCGGGAGATCATTGTAAGTGGTTGAGGAATGATCCTTCCACAAGTGGGTAAGGAGTGATCCTTCCATAAAATAATTGTATCCCTTGATAACAAGAGTGAATTGTGTGATTTAGGAGTGATCCTATCACACTGTGGACATAGCTCATACATTGTAGGTGAACCACATAAAAATTGCTATGTGTTCTTAGGTGCTTGCATTTGATTTGATATCCATAAGACCGCTCTCACATAAAGAAGCAAGATAACAAATTGAATCATCGACTTTAACAAGTCACAGACGTTAATCCAAATAGATTTGTAAAAAGCAAACATCTCACACTGATTCACCCCCTTTCCCTCTTAATGTGAGACCTAAGACGGTCCTCATCAGTTTACATCAGGCAGTGTATTTTATTTGGGCAATAGATGTGTTTTATGGCATAGCAAGAAGCAAAATTCAATGACTCTAAGCACTGTAGAGGCTGAATATGTGGCTACTACTTAAGCTTGCACTTAAATGCTATGGATGAAATAACAGCTTGAAGATTTGAAGGTGGATGTGTAGTTACCATTACTGATTAGTTGTGACAACCAAAGTACCATCAATTTATCAAAGAATCCTGTCCAACACTCCAATTCTATACATATTGAAATCAAGTACCACTTCATTAAAGAAAAAGTGGGGAAAATTGAAGTATAGCTAGAGTATGTGCCTACCATGGAGCAGGTTGCAAATATATTCACCAAACCTCTGTCAAGAGAAATGTTCTAGAAGTTAAAGTTGAATTTATCTATTTAGCCACCCCATAGGGGCTGAGGTATGGCTTTACCCCCCCAACCTTTTCTCTTCTATTATTCTTTGGATTTGTTGTCAAAGGAGGATATATTATGCATAAAACCAAAAAGAGTAGATACTGATCAAAAGGGGGAGTAGCTTGATAAATCCAAAGGGGGGAATCAAATAAAGGGGGAGAAATTGTCGAGGAGGAGAAGCAAAAAAAGGGGGGAGTTAAAAATTGATGTTGTTTCCAATTGGTATCAAGCCTACATGCAAAAAGGGAGATGGATGTTTCAAGGGGAGCTGATTCATTGAGATGTGTTTGCTACATTTACAAAGTGTTGGCAGCTGATTCATTCAAGGGTGAAGGAAGACGACGTTGATGGAATGTGACGAGAATGAGGAGAGAAAGTAGTGTTAAAATTAGGATGCTGCTAGCCCCAGCTTACATTGCCAAAAATGACAAGTTTATTTAGATTTCTGGTGGTATTTTGGTGATAAAGAAAGCGCTAGTTACTGCCTTTGGCATTGCATTTAGCAGTGGCATTGCAAGTCACTTGCTAGGCATGAATCAATGTTGACTATTGACCCTGAATTCAAGGAGTCAATGTTGATTGTTAACCTTAAATTCAAGGAATCAATGTTGATCATTGATTTTAGGGCAATCCTAAACTCAAGACTTATAAATATCCATGCAACTGCCAAAAGAAAGTTAGGGCACAACAAAGAGAAGGCAGAAAACTTGTATTAAGCATAACCAATAAGGTGAGTTGCAGAACGAGGGGAACGGTAGAGAGCATAGCTGAAAAAAATAGGTGAGTTGGAGAAAGAGGGGAACGGCAAAGACCAATAGATACAGGATAAGGAGAAAACCAGCAGCAGAAGGAGGCTGCAGTAAAAAAGTAAGAAGGAGACAACCGTAGAAAAAGGAAGATGGAGGTAGCAGCAGAAAAGGAAGAAGAAGCCAGCAATGGAAAAGAAAAAAGCCTCTAGTATTAGAAAAGGAAAGGCCTCCAGCAATAGAAAAGAAAAAGCCTCTAGTGGCAGAAAGAAAGAGCCTCTAGAAACAAAAAGGAAAAAGCAGTAGTGGCAGAAAAGGAAGAAAAGGGTAGAAACCTATAAAAGAGAAAACTTGCAGAGGAGAAAACCTACAGAAAAGAAAACCTACAAAGGAGAAAACCTGTAGAGGAGAAAACCTACAATGGAGGTAACCTAAAGAGGAGAAAACCTGTAAAGAAGAGAACTTGCAGAGGAGAAAACTTACAACGGAGAGAACTTGCAAAGGAGAGAACCTGTAGAGGAGAGACAACAACAGTGGCAAAAGGAAGGAGAACCTGCAAAAGAGAGAAACAGTAGAGGAGAGAACCTACTGAGGAAAGCGCGATAGGTAAAGAAAATTGCAGGAGAGAAAATTGTAGAGGAGAGAACCTGTAGAGGAGAGAGAGAACATACAGTGAAGAGACCTACTAAGGAGAGCACAGTAGGTAGAGAAAACTGCAGATGAGAGCATGGCAGGTAGAGAAAACTGCAAATGAGTGCAGAAGGTAGAGACCCGAAGTGCAGAAAGCTGTGAGCAGCAATGCAGAAGGTAGAGACTCGTAGTGTAGAAGGTAAAGACCCGCAGTGTAGAAGGCAAAGACCAGCAATGCAGAAGGTAGAGACTAGTAGTGCAAAAGGTAGAGACCCACAATGCAGAAGGCAGAGATCGACAATGTAGAAGGGAGAGACTTGCAGTGCAAAAAAGCAAAGACTGGCAGTGTCGAAGGTAGAGATCAATAGTGAGGAAGGAGAAAACAGCAGAGAGAAAGGAGAAGATCAGTTTGCTATCACAGCAGCCTGTGCACATGGAGAGATCTTTCTCTGGAAAGGTTTTATCATACTCTTTTTATGAAACTTCTTGAAACAAGGTGGGAAACCCTTGAGTGATTGGGAGATCATTATAAGTGGTTAAGTAGTGATCCTTCCATAATGGTTTCCACACATCAGCTGTATCCCTTGATAATAAGAGTGGATTGTGTGATTTAGGAGTGATCCTATTACACCGTGGACGTAGCTCACACATTGTGGGTACAGTACGTAAAAATTTTGTGTGCTCTTGGGTGCTTATGCTGGCTTGATATTCATATGAACATTTTCATATAAAGGAACAAGATAAAATCAGATCTTCAACTTTAATAGGTCATAGAGGTTTAATTTGAACAAATTTGTATAAAATAAGCATCTCACACTGATTCACCCCCTCCCCCTCTTAGTGTAAGACCCTAGAAGGTTCTTATCAATTGGTATCAAAGCCTTGGGCTTCTTTGTTGATCCATTCTACTTAGATCTGAAAATGTTTTTGTTGTTGCTATGAATCTTTACATCTACTATTGGTTAATATCACAGAGAGCATGAATAGTGTTAACAACAAGGACATTCCCACGTTTGATAGACAAAATTATCAATTATGGAAGAATAGAATGCTCCCATATTTGTTGTCACTTGGTCTAGATGTGTTTGAATCTATTGTCAATGGCTTCACTCCTGTTGCTGAAGGTGCTGCTATGGTGTTTACTAATAAGAAGAATTTAGAGTTTGATGGAAAGGTTAGAAATGCCCTATAGGCCTCCTTATTAGACAAAGAATTCACAAAATTGATGAGGTACAACACAGCTAAACAAATTGGGACAAATTGAAGAATATTTATGAAGGAGACAAGGTTATGAAGGAAGCCAAGCTACAATTTGGAGGAGCAGATTTGAAGATATAAAGACACTAAATGATGAATCGGTGGATACCTTCTTTACAAGAGTAAATGAAATTGTATGCTCCATTAAAGGCTATGGAGAGGAGATCAACAATGCTATTGTGGTAAGAAAGATACTTGGAACCTTACTAGAAGCTTTTAATGCCAAAGTTTCCTCTATAGCTGATAGAGATTGTTGAGTCCATCTTTGATGGTTAATGTTGGAATTATTGTCAACATCTCATACAGTTGTATGTGTTGATTATGAATGCCATTGAGATATAGAGAGGTCATCAGGCAAAATCGTTGATGGCAAGTCAACCCTGAAGTCAATGAGTCAATGTTGATTGTCGACCCTAAATTTTAAGGGTCAAAACTGGCAATTGACCCTAAATTTTAGGAAGTCAATGTTGACCATTGACCTTAAATTTTAGGAATCAAATCTGGCCATTGATTGTAGGGCAACCTTTGGGAATCAATGTTGGTTGTTGATGAGTGTGCAACCCTAATCTTAAAGCTCTATAAATAACACCATGCATCTTGCAAGACACAGGTGGGCTGTAAGAGAGAACAATCAGCTACAAAAAAATAAGAGAGAACAGCCAGCCATAAAGATAGAACAGCAAGCTGAAAAGAGAGGGCAGCCAAAGTGAGGTTGAGCGGCAAAGGGAGAGGTAGGCACAAAAGAAGAGAGTGATTGACCAAGGAGAGTACAGCCGTCAACCATGGAAAGTGCAGCAACTGGCCAGGGAGATTGCAGCAACAGCCAACCAAAGAACAGGTGACAGCAACCACCAAAGAAGGAGGTAGCCACACCAATCGAAGGAGGAGTTGCAGTAACTGGCAGTCACACCAAAGGGAGAAGAAGAAGGCAACAGTCGACCAAACCAATCAAGGAAGAAGCAACAGCAGCCCGTAACACCATTAGTAACTGCAACACTCACAGTAGCCCACAACACCAGTAGTAGCCCGCAACACTCACAGTAGCCCACAACACCAGCATCAGCTCGCAACACTAACAACAGCCCGTAACACCAGCAATAACCCATAACACCTGCGGCAGCCTACAACACCAACAGTAGCTTGCAACACCAGCAGCAGCCTGCAACACTTGTAACACCTACAGCAACCTGTAACACCAACAGCAGCATGCAACACTAGTAGCAGCCTGTAATACCAGCTGTAGCCCACAACACCAGTAGTAGGTCGTAATACCTGCAGCAACCCGCAACACCAATAGTACATCCCGCAATACCAATAGCACATCTCGCAGCACTAGTAGGTGCAGGCAAACAACCAACAATTGCAAATTTTAGTGCCAGCAGGTAATACCAGCAATTGCAGCACCAACAGCAAGTCTAGTAGGCAATACCAGCAATTATAGCACCAGCAGCAAGCAATAGTAGCAAGGGCAGGGAGATATACTAGCAGTTGTAGTAGCATAACCAGTAACTTGTAGCAACACAACTTGCAATAGCACAATCTGCAGCACTGGGAGAAAGCAACGTGTAGCACAACCAGTAATTGCAGTAGTGGGTGAAAGCAACGTGTAACACAACCAGTAATTACAGTAGCGGGAGAAAGTAGTGTGCAGCACAACTAGTAGTAATTGCAATAATAAGGGAAGCAGGAATAACAGCAAGTGCAGGTAGAAATAACAACACGTGTAGGTAGCAATAGCAGCAAGTGCGGGCAGCAATAGTAGCACGTGTAGGGGGCAGTAATAGCAGCATGTGCAGGCAGCGATAACAGCAAGTGTAGGGGGTAGCAATAGCAGCATGTGCAGGCAGCGATAACAGCAAGTGTAGGGGGTAGCAATAGCAGTATGTGCAGGCAGCGATAGCAGTACATGCAAGCAGCAATTGCAGCAAATGCAAGCAGCAATAGTAGCACGTGCAAACAGCAATAGCAGCAAGTGCAAGCACAACCAACGGCAAGTTTAACAACTTACAGTAATAGGAAAGAAAATGTGCCCTAACAGCAAGTCTTGCAGCTTACAATAGCAGAGGAGAAAATGAGCACTAGTAGCAGGAGGAGAGAACCTGCCGAGGTAACAAGGGACATAGCATTAGTAGCAGAAGAAAGAACTTGCCAAGGTAGTAGGTGAGGTAGCACTGGTAGTAAAGGAAGAAACCTGCCAAAGCAGTAGGTAAGGTAGCACCAACAGTAGAGGAAGAGAACCTGCCAAGGCCTAAGGAGGTAGCACCGACAGCAAGAGGAAAGAACTTGCCGAGGCAGCAGGGGAGGCAGCACCGGCAATAGAGAAGAGAACTTGTTGAGGCAGCAGGTGAGGCAACATCAGCAGTGGGGGAAGAGAACTTGTAGCAGACATAACCGACAATGGAGAGAACTTACAGAGGAGAGAACCTGCAACAGAGATAACTTACAACGGAGATAACCTATAGAGAAGAGACTGGCAAAGCTTGAGCAAAGACCGACAATAAGGAAAGAGAAGATCCATTTTCTACAACAGCAGTTTATGCGTATTGAGTAATCTATCTTAGGGAAGTCATTATCATAAACTGTTTATGTATTTTGTGAAAAGGGTGGGATACCCTTGGAGTGGTTGGAAGATCAGTCAGTTGAGTGAATGGGAGATCATCTCATCTAGTGGTCAGGAGATCATCATAAGTGGTTAAGAAGTAATCCTTCCACAACAAACCTGTATCCCTTGATAATAAGAGTGGATTGTGTGATTTAAGAGTGATCCTATCAAACTGTGGATGTAGCTCACACATTGTGGGTGAACCACGTAAAAATTGCCATATGTTGTTGGGTATTTGCATTTGATTGATATTCGTACGACCGCTCTCATATAAAGAAGAAAGATAAAAATTGGATCATCAGCTCTAATAAGTCACAAAGGTTAAATCCGAAAAGATTTATAAAAAGCGAACATCTCACACTGATTCACCCCCTTCCCCTCTCAGTGAGAGACCTAAGAAGGTCCTTATTAAAAATTTTGTTAAGCCCATCTTTGATTGCTAATATTGGATTTGTAGTCAATAGCATCTCAAATATTTGTCCTTGTTGATTTGATGTTGTGAGCGCCGTTGAGATGTGTTTGTTGTATTTACAAAGTGTTGGCAGCATCAGCCAATGAGCAACCTGTTAAGGTAGAAGTCAAGGAAATTGCTTAAGATCTAGTAATGCAGGCTGTGGCCTGCCTACAAGTGCAATTTGTATCCATGAAGGATATTCCTAAAAGCATTGTGAACAAGGAAAAGGAGCTTGAGATACAATGAGTTAATGAGTTAATGACAGGTCAACCTTAAATTCAACGAGTTAATGTTGACTGTTGACCCTAAATTTTAGAAGTCAATATTAACCATTGACCATAAATTTTAAGAATTAATGCTGACCATTGATTGTAGGGCAACCCTAAACTCAAGTTATATAAATGTCCATGCAGCTATCAAAGAAAATGTGTGTGCTGTAGAAAATAAGAGAGTGCACGGCAGAGGAAGAAAGAGTGAGTTACAGAAACGTAATAGAGAAACAAATTGCAATAGCAGAGAGTAGCTACCAAAAGGAAAAGGAGAGAATGGCAGAGAGCAACCACTAAAAGGAAAAGGAGAGAACTGCAAAGAACAAGCACCAAAAAGAAAAGGTGCGGACACGACAGTGAGAAGAAACTCAACAGGTAGCAATAGTAGCAAGAAGGAGAAAGCCTCTAGCAGCAATAGAGAAGGAGAGATTGCAAGGCAAAAGGAGGTAGCAGCGGTAACAAGAAGGAGAAAGCCTTCAGTAGTAGAAAAGAAAGAGAGAGTGCACGACAGGAGGTAGCAGCGGCAGAAAAAAGGAGAGACAATAGTAGTGGCAAAAAGAAGGAGAGACAACAGTAGCAATAAAAAGAAGCAGCAATGACAGAAAGAAGGAGAGACAGCAGCAGTGGTAGAAAGAAGGAGGCAGCAGTGGTAGAAAAAAAAGAGCAAACCTATAGAGGAGGAACCTATAAAGACAGGAGAGAATTGGCAGTAGAGAACATGTAGAAGGAGGAACTTGTTGAGTCAGACGGAGGAACTTGTAGAGACAGGAGAGAATTGACAACAAAGAAGAGAACCTGCAGAAGGAGGAACCTAAAGAGACAAGAGAGAACCAGTAGTAGAGAAGAGAACTTACAAAGGCAAAAGGTCTACAAAGATAGGAGAGAACCGGTAGCAGAGAAGAGAACTTACAGAGGCAGAAGGAGGAACCTACAAAGACAAGAGGGAACCAGTAGCAGAGAAGAGAACCTGTTAAAGGAGGAACCTGTAGAGGCAAAAGAAGAAACCTACAAAGGTAGAAAAAGGAATCTGTAGATGAGAGAACCTATAGAGGAGAGAACCTGCAAAGGAGAGAACCTATAAAGGAGAGAACTTGTAGAGGAGAGAACCTGCAGAGGAGAGAACCTACAAAGGAGAAAACCAACAGAGGAGAGTGATAAAGACCTTCTTAGGTCTCACACTGAAAGGGGGAAGGTGTGAATTAGTGTGAGATGCTCATTTTTTATAAATCTTTTCGGATTTAACCTCTGTGACTTGTTAGAACCAATGATCCAATTTTTATTTTTCTTCTTTATGTGAGAGCAGTCATAAGGATATCAATCAAATGCAAGTACCCAAGAACACATAACAATTTTTACGTGGTTCACCCACAATGTGTGAGTTACGTCCACGGTGTCATATGATCACTCCTAAATCACATAATCCACTCTTGTTATCAAGGGGGAAGGATCACTCCTTAACCACTTACAATGATCTCTCGATCACTTGACGAGTTGATCTCCCAATCACTCCAAGGGTCTCTCACCCTTTTTCAACAAGTTTATCAAATGGTTAGCGACTAACACTTTCCTAAGAAAGATCACTCAATGTGCACAGGCTTCTATTGTAGGAAATGGATCTTCTCCTTCCTTACTACAAGTCTTTGCTTAGGTTTTTCCGGTCTCTTCTCTGTAGGTTATCTTCGTTGTAAGTTATCTCTGCTGTAGGTTCTCTCCCTCTGCTGCCAATGCTACCTCCTTCGGCCTTGGCAAGCTTTCTCCTTTGCTGCCAGGGCTACCTACTTCTACCTTGGCAAGTTCCTTTTCCTGTTACCAATGCTACCTCACCTACTCCCTTGGCAGGTTGCCTTACTTACTGCCTTGACAGGTTCTGATACGAACTCCGATTATATGTAAACGGAATCCAACACCAATGTTGGTATAGGATCGTTCTAACAAAGGTGAGGGATTTGGAGTTATGACCCAATGATTATAAACAACCAAGAACCAGAACTATAAGATTCAGACGCCACTCCTAACAACAACAACATTGAAGAAGATAAGTCTATTGAACCAACACACTCAAATATGAAAGTTCAGAATTAGTTCTCAAAGAACTAGAGAAATAGCTCATATTTAACTGTTATTTTGTTGATAGCTCTACAATCGACACACATCCTCCAAGATCCATCTTTCTTTGGCACAAGCAACATTGGCACAACATATGGACTCATGCTCTCCCTTATATGTCCCTTCTTTATCAACTCATCAACTTGCCTCTAAAGCTCCTTTGTCTCCTCAAGATTACTTCTATATGCTGGCTTATTGGGAATGGGAGCTCCAAGAATAAGATCAATGTGATGTTCAATCCCTCTCCTTGGTGGTAAGCCATATGGGATCTCCTTAGGGAATACATCATTCTAATCTTGCAACAAATATGAAATAGCACTAGGCAAAGATGAATCAAGGTTAGTGTTAGAGAAATAAGAATCCTTATAAAGGATCAAGATCATTTGTTGCCTAGCTTGGAAGGCAACCCTAACATCTGCTCCTTTTGCAAAAACACACACTTGTTTTCTTTTATCTTCACTCGTATAAACCTGACCACTCTTGTACTTAACACTCTCAAATGCTTTCATCTTGTTTTTCTCTCCTTCACTTTCTTTTCTCTCGACTCTCTTTTTCTTTTCGCTCCTCCTCTTTGCTCACTATCATAAAGTCTCACTTGGTATTCATACACCTGTTTTGGAGTCAATGGAACAAGTGTAAATGGTTTTCCATCCATGGTGAAAGAATAGCAGTTCTTGTAACCATCATGCAAAACTTTTCTATCAAATTGCTAAGGACAGCCCAATAACAAATGCCCGGCCTGTATAGGTACAACATCACAAAACAACTCGTCCTTATATCTACCAATGGAAAATGGAACCACAACTTGTTTAGTCACTTTTACCACTCCACCATCATTCAACCATTGCAAATTATATGGCCTAGGATGTTTGGTTGTAGGCAAGTTCAATTTTTCCACCAACTCTGTACTTGCTACATTAGTGCAACCATCGATGATCAAGCAACAGAGTCTATCTTGAACGAAACATCGAGTATGGAAAATATTTTCCCGCTGAATGAGTAGTCCTTCCACAAGTGGTGAATGAGTGATCCTTTCACAACATTATTGTATCCCTTGATAGTAAGAGTGTATTGTGTGATTTAGGAGGGATCCTATCACACTGTGGATGTAGCTCACACATTATGGGTAAACCATGTAAAAATTGTTGTGTGTTCTTGGGTGCTTGCGCATTGATTTTTTAGTTGTATGATTGCGCTCATATAAAGGAGAAAAATAAAAATTAGATCATTAGTTTTAACAAACCACAGAGGTTAAATCAAATTCATTTGTAAAAATCGCATCTCACACTAATTCACCTCCTCTCTCAGTGTGAGAGAGGATCCCAAGGCTCTGAAACCAATTGATAAGGACCTTCTTAGGTCTCACACTAAGAGGGGAAGGGGGTGAATCAGTGTAACATGCTTACATTTTACAAATCTGTTCAGATTAAACCTCTATGACCTGTTAAAGTCTATGATCCAATTTTATCTTACTTCTTTATGTGAGAACAACCATATGGATATCAAGCAAGCATGAGCACCCAAAAACATGCAGAATTTCTATGTGGTTCACCCACAATGTGTGAGTTACATCCACAGTGTGATAGGATATCTCCTAGATCAGACGTTCCACTCTTTCTATCAAGGGATACAGATGATGTAATAGAAGGATCTCTCCTTAACCACTTATAATGATCTCCCAATCACCCCAAGGGTTTCCCACCCTTTTTCAAAAAGTACATAAAAAGATTATAACAAAAACTCCCTTGAGAAAGATCTCTCTATGTGCACAGGCTACTGTGGCAGAAAACTAATCTTCTCTATTCTTTCTGTTGTTCTCTACTCTCTACCATTCTGCTCTCTTTGCCACTTTGCTCTGTGTTGGTTCTCAAACTCTGTATCAGTTCTCTCCTCAAGCTTTTTGCTGTTCTCTCCTTCCTCACTGCCAGTCTCTACCCTCACTCTGCTGGTCTTTGCTTAAATTTTTTGCCAGGTTTTTCTTTGCCTCTACCGGTTTCTCTCTGCCTTTGTCAGGTTTCTCTCCTACTAGACTAGGTTTCTCTCCTGCCTCTGTCTCAAGCTTTATGTAGTGGGTTAGACGAATTTCAGTATCTTAATGGGTTATTTTCATGGGTTTTATTATTATTTAGTAAGCTGGACGAATTTCAACATCTTAATGGGTTATTTTCATGGGTTTTATTATTATTTAGTAGGCTGGACGAATTTCCTTAACAAGCACACTTTAGCAGTTAAGGTTTTTGGGGTTAGCATATAAAAAGTGAAAAAGGATGGCTAGAGGGGGCAAAACTTTGTTGATGAGTGAATGAGTTATTTTCTCTAGTTCTTTGAGAACTAATTTTACACCTTTATATTTGAGTGTGTTGGTTCAATAGACTTATCTTTTTCAATGTTGTCGTTATTAGGAGTGGTGTCTAAATCCTGTAGTTCTGGCTCTTGGTTATTTATAATCATTGGGTCAAAACTCCAATCTCTTAACCTTTATTAGAATGATCTTATACCAACATTGGTGTTAATTCTGATTATATAGAATCGGAGTTCGTATCATTTGGTATTAAAGCTTTGGCTCTAACTCAGGTTAGTTATCCTTTTGTTATCATCTTTTTACTTGTGTTCTTCATTGTTGGTTGAATTATCAATTAAAGAAAAGAAAATTTTGTGTGTTTCATGTGTTTCACTACTGCTATCATTTGTTCTGTAGAAATACTCATTAGTTAACAAAAAAGAAAGTGTATTTCTTATGTTTTGCAGCTACTATTCTTTCCTTCTGCAGAAATACCCATTACTTAACAAAACAAAAAAGTGGCTTCATTGTTCCATTGGTCATTTACTCAAAATTATATTTGATGATCGATTGTTATCCAATTGTACTGCTATCATTGAATTCCTTGTCATTTTTTTTGCTTTATTGCCCATGTTCTTTGATCGTGTCACTTCTCTAAAGAGGTAGGTCTAGGATTGATATATTTAAGTTTTGTTTGTTCTGAATTTAGTTTGCCTAGAACTATTGAAAGAGCTTTTAGAGTCTTGCATTTTATTGTGTGAAACACGAGAGTTGAGGACTACTGCAATCAAGTGGAGAGCAAGCATAAAAGCAAGTTTTGTGAGGTATACTTTTTATTTTCTAACAATCTCGCAGGTGAAATGTCTAATGTTAGAGAAGATAATTTCCTACATGGAGAGGAGGAAGTAGTTGTTCTAGACTTCAAATTGCTCATGAAATCCTTAGAACATAAGTTTGATAGGATTGACCAAATGTTTTGGGAAGTAAGGGACAAAATGGATAAAATAGAAGGAGAATTGAATGTGAATCCTAAGCGGCCCATTGGAAGGGTCGTGAAGGAGCAATTTGAACATGATTTTGGTGAAGATGGTGTGATTATTATGATGAGGGTGATAATGCTAGTAGAAACTTTAGATGTGGATTTAAAGGAGGACGTGGTAATAGGAATGGTAGAGAAGTAAGAGATAATGGAAATGTTTATGATAGGTACAATGGAAGTTAGGATAACAGAAATAGAATGGAGGAAGGAGTAAACAAAAATCTTGGTAGTATTAAAATGAAAATACCTTCTTTCCAAGGGAAAGCTGACCCTAATGTCTATTTGGATTGGGAATAAAGGGTATAATTAATATATGAGTATCACAACTTCTTCAAGGAGAAGAAGGTGAAGTTAGCTGTGGTAGAGTTCACTAATTATGTTGTAGTATGATGGGACCAACAAGTTAACACTAAGAGAAGAAACTTTGAGATAACCATAGAAACTTAGAATGAGTTGAAGACTGTGATAAGAAGGAGATTTGTAACTAACTCTTTGTTGAGCCCATCTTTGATGATTAATGTTGGATTTGTTGTCAATAGCTCCATACATTTGTCCTTGTTGATTTGATGTTGTGAGTGTCGTTGAGATGTGTTTGCTGCATTTACAAAGTGTTGACAACTAATTCATCCAAGGATTAAGGAGGACGGCATTGGTGGAATAAGATGAGAATAAGGAGAGAAAGCAGGGCTAAAATTAGGATGCTGTCAGCCCCACTTGCGCTGCCAAAAACGACGAGTTGATTCAGATTATTGGTGGTGTTTTAGATGTAAAGAAAGCACTAATTGTTGCCTCTGGCATTGCATTTAACAATGGCATTACAAGTCACTTGCTAGGTATGAGTCAATGCTAACCATTGACCATAAATTCAAGGAATCAATGCTAACTGTTGATTGTAGGGCAACCCTTGGAAATCAATGCTGACTATTGATTGTACCCCTAGGAATCAATGCTGACCAATGATTGTAAGGCAATCTTAAACTCAAGGCTTATAAATACCCATGCAACTGCTAAAAGAAAGTTAGGGCATGACAGAAAGACAAAAAAAAGTGTAGAGAACATAAGGGGGTAGAGAAAATGACAGAGAAATCAAGCAGCAGAAAAGAAAGAGCCTTTCCAATAGAAAAGAAAACGTAGCTACAACAAAAAGGAGAGAACCTACAAAAGAGAAAACCTACAGAGGAGAGACCCTGTAGGCAACAATGATAGAAAGAAAAAGAGAGAACCTACAAAGGAGAGAGCCTATAGAGAAGGGAACCTATAGAGGAGAGAATCTATAGAGGAGGGAATCTGTAGAGGAGAGAACCTATAGAAAAGAGAACCTACAAAGGAGAGAACTTACTGTTGAGAACCATAGGGATGATGGGTGGAAGGCTTCAATGGTTGCAAGAAGTCCATTGCACATTCTCGAAGGCCCAATAACATGAGTTAGAGCCAAAAAGATTAAAGAAGCACTAAATGGGCTGATTCAGAACATTCAGGCTAACCCAGCTTCAAATGATGCGAATTCAAGTTTGATAAGGAGTCTAAGCCCAATTAATATAATTAGAATACTTAATAGGTCAGAATAAGTAATAGCATTTCTTCCTAAATAAGAGTTTATTATTTATGTTGGAATTTGTTCACAATTAGGAATTCCTCCAAAATAAGGATTTCTCCTAAGTAGGAATTTGTACCTCTTTAGGATTGCTATCTTAGCCTATAAATAGGCACTCCTGTAAGCTTTGGAGAGCAGACAATTTTGAGTGAAATAGAAAGCAAGGGTTTTTTCCTCTCGGTTCTTTTAAGGACTAAGGAACTTATCAAGAGGTATTTCTTCTTGTGGCGTTCCCAGCGACTTATCACTCCCAATTTCTTTCTTTTCTGGAGTGTGGCGTCCATATTCTTCTTGAATGTTTTAGGTTCGTGTTCCTTGAAGGGTGGGTCTAGGGTTTGTGATATTAAACTCTGATTTAGCTTTCCTGGATGTTCTTTGATTCCTTGTGTGTGTTGGGTCCCTAAGCCACGTCTTTTGGGGGTTTCCGCATCAGTTGGTATCAGAGCAGGGTTCTAAATCAGGTTGAATCCACTTACTCTTCAATTTTCTATCTTTTGATTTATTTATTTTTGTTTAGTTTGTTTATTATGTGCATTATCATTCAAATGCACAAATCTGTTTATTTGCAATCCTTCTCTCTTTGCTTGTTTGTTTAAGCTCATAAATGTGCTAATTTCAATTTCAATTGGTATGTTTAAGTATTCTAGTATTGTTTTGTGTTGAGAAAAAAAAAGAGAAAAAAAAAACAAAAAAAAAAATTTGACAGAAAAAGAAATGAAAAAAAAAGACGGAAAAAAAAAAGGGGAAGGAAGAAAACAAAAGAAAGAAAACATCAAAAGGTTAACAGTTTGGTCATATTGGCTACAATAATAATAAAATTTTCTTGCTCAACTCCAATTCCATCATTTGTTCTCCTATTTTGTTACTCAAGTTGTCCTTTAGGTTATATTACCCTTCTCTGGATTCTTGTGAATTTAGTTCATTAAATCCGTTTGTGTTAACATCCTTTGTCACTTGATTCTTTGTTCTCCAATTTGTTCAATTCTACGCCATTTAGCTTATTCTATTCTAAATCAATACCTTTGATTTACGTTCTTTAGTTCTTTATAGAACTGAAAGGGAAAATCTGAGTGGAAAAAGGTAAGAGTGAAAGTTCATATAAAGAAAAACCATAAAGAGTGTAAACACGAGGGAGTGTGACATAATCTTTTGAGTGACACACGTGAGGGAGTGTTCTGTGAGGTATCCATTTGTTTTGTGCAGAAATAAGACTATGACGTCCAAAGACAAAGGTGTAGCTCAAGAGGGAATTGGTGATGTGTCCTTCATGATCAAAGTTATGCAACAACAATTTGAGCGTATGAATACCAGATTTGATGATATGAGGGAGAGGATGGAAGAGCAAGCTAATACAATAGCAGAGTTGCAAAGGAGACATAGGGAATATGAGGCTCCCAAAGCAAGAAGGCAGTTGACACGTGCCTATGACCATGAAGATGATGTACAAGATGATGAAGTTGACGATCAAACTACGATGGTTAGAACTGGTCACAATAGAAGGGATCGAAGAGAAGTTGGGAGGCAAGGCACCTACGACCATAGTTTGGGTAGTATTAAAATGACAATTCCTTCCTTCCAAGGTAAGAATGATCCTGATGCATACCTAAAATGGGAAAAGAAGGTTGAATTGGTTTTTGATTGCCACAACTATTCCGAGGAGAAAAAGGTAAAGCTTACTACAGTTGAATTTACTGATTATGATATTATTTGGTGGGATCAACTTGTTTTGACTAGGAAAAGGAATCATGAGCGGCCTATTGATACATGGGAGGAGATGAAGGCTATCATGAGGAGGAGGTTTGTCCCTACTCACTATTACAGGGAGTTGTACCAAAGGCTGCAAGGGCTCACTCAGGGCACCAAAGGTGTGGAGGACTACCACAAGGAGATGGAGATTACCATGATTAGGGCCAATGTAGAAGAAGATAGGGAGGCAACCATGGCTCGATTTCTGCAAGGACTAAATAGGGACATAGCAAATGTGGTTGAATTGCAGGACTATGTGGAATTAGAAGACATGGTGCATATGGCAATGAAAGTTGAAAGGCAACTTAAACAAAAGGGCTCCACACGGTTTGGGCAGAATTCAGGTTCTACCTCATCGTGGAAGCCAAATTGGAGTAAAAGGGACGAGATGACCAATTACAAGTCCAAAGCCGAGTTACCCAAGCACAAGGATGTGGGTTCTAGCAAGGAGACAGGTAAATTTGAACCCCAACCGAGTAGAAATAGAGATGTTAAATGTTTTAAGTGTTTGGGCAGGGGTCACATTGCAACTCAATGTCCAAATAAGCGTGCAATGATCCTGAGAAGTAACGATGATGTTGAAACTGAAAGTGAATCAGATGATGATTCTGTGCCACCATCAGAGGGTGAATGTGATAGAGAGGAGTATCTGGTTAACGGAGTAGCTCTCGTTACTAGGCGAGCTTTGATTGTGCAAGCAAAAGAAGAAAATGAGGTGCAACGAGATAACATCTTTCAGACAAGGTGTCTCATCAAAGATAAGGTATGTAGTATGATTATTGATGGTGGGAGTTGCACTAACGTTGCTAGCACAACTATGGTTAAGAAGCTGGATTTACCTATTATGAAGCATCCTAGACCATATAAACTTCAATGGTTAAATGAGAATGGTGAAGTGAAGGTAAATCAGCAAGTGCTAGTATCATTTTCTATCGGAAGGTACCATGATGAAGTTTTATGTGATGTTGTACCTATGCATGCGGGACATATTCTATTAGGAAGATCATGGCAATTTGATAGGCGAGTTATGCATGATGGCTTCAAGAATCGATATTCCTTTGTAATGAACGAAAAACTCGTCATTCTTGTACCATTATCACCTCAACAAGCATATGAGGATCAATTAAGGATTAAAAATGAGAGTGAACAAAAAAGAGAGATTGACAAAAGAGAAAAAGGAGAAGAAAATGTGAGGACCCCAGAGAAAGAGAAGAAAAGAGAAAATCTCTATGCAAAAGGAAGTGATGTTAAAGGAGCATTCTATGCCAAACAGCCTATGATTGTACTTTTGTACAAGGAGACTTATTTTAATATTAACAAGTTTGACCCATCTTTGCCTAGTGTTGTTGTTGCGCTATTGCAGGAATTTGAAGATGTATTCCCTGATGATATCCCAAGTGGATTGCCACCTAATAGAGGAATTGAGCATCAAATTGATTTCATCCCAGGTGCATCCATCCCTAACTGGCCAGCATATAAGAGTAATCCTGAGGAGACAAAGGAGCATATAAGAGTAATCCTAACCGACCAGCACTCTATATTTGTTGTTGTTGATAGATTTTCAAAGATGGCACACTTCATCCCATGTTATAAAACTGATGATGCAAACAACGTGGCTAACTTATTCTTTAGAGAAGTAGTACGTTTGCATGGCATGCCACGAAGCATTATTTCAGATCGGGATACAAAGTTCTTAAGCTACTTCTGGAAGACTTTATGGGGTGATAATTCGAGGACGAATCCTTTTGAGGAGAGGGGGAATGATGAGAACCATAGGGATGATGGGTGGAAGGCTTCAATGGTTGCAAGAAGTCCATTGCACATTCCAGAAGGCCCAATAACATGAGTTAGAGCCAAAAAGATTAAAGAAATACTAAATGGGCTGATTCAGAACATTCAGGCTAACCCAGCTTCAAATGATGCGAATTCAAGTTTGATAAGGAGTCCAGGCCCAATTAATATAATTAGAATACTTAATAGGTCAGAATAAGTAATAGCATTTCTTCCTAAATAAGAGTTTATTATTTATGTTGGAATTTGTTCACAATTAGGAATTCCTCCAAAATAAGGATTTCTCCTAAGTAGGAATTTGTACCTCTTTAGGATTGCTATCTTAGCCTATAAATAGGCACTCTTGTAAGCTTTGGAGAGCAGACAATTTTGAGTGAAATAGAAAGCAAGGGTTTTTTCCTCTCGGTTCTTTTAAGGACTAAGGAACTTATCAAGAGATATTTCTTCTTGTGGCGTTCCCAGCGACTTATCACTCCCAATTTCTTTCTTTTCTGGAGTGTGGCGTCCATATCCTTCTTGAATGTTTTAGGTTCGTGTTCCTTGAAGGGTGGGTCTAGGGTTTGTGATATTAAACTCTGATTTAGCTTTCCTGGATGTTCTTTGATTCCTTGTGTGTGTTGGGTCTCTAAGCCACGTCTTTTGGGGATTTTCGCATCACTTACAGAAGAGAGAACTTACAGAAAAGAGAACTTGCAAAGGAGAGAACCTACAAAGGAGAAAACTTGTAGAGGAGAGATAGCAGTAGTGACAGAAAGAAAAGGAGAGAACTTTCAGAGGAGAGAGCCTGTAGAGAAGGGAACCTGTAGAGGAGAGAGCTTGTAAAGGAGAGAACCTGTAGAAGAGAGAACCTGCAAAGGAGAGAACCTACAGAGAAGAGAACTATAGAGAAGGGAACCTGTAGAGGAGAGAACTGTAAAGGAGAGAACTTATAGAAGAGAGAACATGCAAAGGAGAGAACCTACAGAGGAGAGAACCTGTAGAGAAGGGAACCTATAGAGGAGAGAACCTGTAAAGAAGACAACCTATAGAAGAAAGTACTTGCAAAAGAGAGAACTTGTAGAAGAGAGAGAACCTGTAGAGGAGAGAACCTGTAAAGGAATGACAGTAGTAGCAACAAAAAGAACGAGAGACAGCAACAGTGGCAAAAAGGAAAGGAGAGAATTGGTAGAGTATAACAGAACCTTCAGAGGAAAGAACTGACAAAGAGCTGTAGAAACAAGCAGAAAGAGCTGTAGAAATAGGCAGAAAGGGTTGTAGAAATAGGCAGAAAGAGCTCTTTGCAAACACAGGTAGAGAGAGTTGCAAAAACAAGCAGAAAGAGCTACAAAAACAGGTAGAGAGAGCTAAAGAAATAGGCAAAAAGAGCTACAGAAATAGGCAAAGAGAGCTACAAAAATAGGCAAAAAGAGCTCTTCACGGACACTGACAGAGAAAGTTGCAAAAATAGGCAAAGAGAAACGCGATAAAGGTAGGAGAGAAACCCTGCAGAGGCAAAAAGAAACACAACAGAGGCAAAAGAGAAACCTGTAGAGGTAGAGAGAAACCTGGCAAAGGAAGAGAGAAACATAGTAGAGGTAGAGAGCTGAGACTAGCAAAGGCTAAGAGTTCAGAACCAACAGAAAGTGTGAGTGGTTGAGAGTTTAGAACTGGCAGAGAGTTGAGACTAGCAGAGGCAAAGAGAAAGTTGTCAAACTGGTAGTAAAGAAGGAGAGACTAATAGTGCTTAAGCAAAAACTAGTAGTGAAGAAAGAGAGAATGGCAGAAAGTTAGAGCAAAGACCAGTAATGAGGAAGAAAAGATTAGTTTTCTACAATAACATCCTGTGCACATGGAGAGATCTTTCTCAGGGAAGTTTTTGTTATAATCTTTTTATGTACTTCTTGAAAAAGGGTGGGAAACCCTTGGAGTGATCGGAAGATCATTGTAAGTGGTTAAGGAGAGATCCTTCTGCCACATCAGTTGTATCCCTTGATAATAAGAGTGGATCGTGTGATCTAGGAGTGATCCTATCACGTTGTGGACATAGCTCACACATTGTTGGTGAACCATGTAAAAATTCTATGTGTTCTCAAGTGCTTGAGCTTACTTGATATCCATACAGCCTTTCTCACATAAAGAAGCAAGATAACATTGAATTATAGACTTTAACAAGTTACAAAGGTTTAATTTAGACTGATGAGGACCTTCTTAGGTCTCACACTGAAAGGGGGAGGGGGTGAATCAGTGTGAGATGCTTACATTTTATAAATCTATCTCGATTAAACCTCTATTATCTATTAAAGTCGATGATCCAATTTATCATGCTTCTTTATGCGAAAACAATTGTATGAATATCAAGCAAGTACAAGCACTCAAGAACACACAAAAGATCATTTTACATTTCAAAGGCACTCTCAACATCAAATTAACAAGGGCAAATATATGAGATGCTATTAACAACAAATCCAACATTAGTCATCAAATATGAACTCAACAATCTCCCCCTTTGGATTTGTTAGCAACACAAATCCAAAATTAACAATTAAGCACAAGCAGTAGCTTTTGACATTCATAGCTCCCCCTAAAACATGCATCTCCCTTTTTGCATATGGGCATAATACCAATTGAAAATAACCTTTAACTCTCCCTTTTTTCTGCTTCTCCCCTTTGAAAATTTCTCCCCCTTTATTTGATTTTTCCCTTCATATTTATCAAGCTACTCCCCCCTTTTGATTAGTATGTACTCTCTTTGGATTTATGCAAAATATTTTCCTCTTTAACAACAAATCTAAAGAATAATAAAAGAGAGAAGGGGAGAGGGGTTAAAGGCATACCTCAGCCTCTAGGGGGTGGCTGAACACATAAATTCAGCCTTAACTTCTAGAACATCTCTCTTAACAGAGGTTTGGTGAATATATCTGCAACTTGCTCTGTGGTAGGCACATACTTCAATTTTATTCATTTTTCTCTACTTTTTCTTTAATGAAGTGGTACTTGGTTTCTATATGTTTAGATCTGGAATGTTGGACAGGAGTTTTTGATAAATTGATGGCACTTTGGTTGTCACAACCAATCAGCAATGGCAGCTACACATCCCACCTTCAGATCTTCAAGCTGTTGTTTCATCCATAACATTTGAGTATAAGTCTGAGTAGCAATCACATATTCAACCTCTGTAGTGCTTAAAGTCACTGAATTTTGCTTCTTGCTATGCCATGAAACACATCTATTGCCCAAATAAAATACACCACTTGTCACCTTCTGTCATCACAATTTCCAACCCAATCAACATTTGTATATCCATATAAATTAAGCTATCCACTACTATCATAAAGCAGCCCAAAATGTGTAGTGCCCTTAACATATTTCAGAATTCTCTTAGTAGTCACGAGGTAAGATTTCTTGGGCTGACTTTGAAATCTAGCACAAAGTGTTACAACAAAAACAAGATCAGGCCTTGATGCTGTCAAATATAGTAAACTTCCAATTAACTTTCTATATTCCTTCTGATCAACCATTTTGCCTTCTTTATTTTTGCTTAACTTTGTTCCAACAATGACGGGAGTGCTTACTTATTTAGAGTTTTCCATTCCAAACCTTTTTAACAACTCACACACATATTTTTCTTGGGAGAGGAAAATTCCAGCCTTACTTTGCAAAACTTATAAAACTAAGAAGAATTTCATTTCAACTAGCATAGACATCTTAAACTTCTTCTTCAATTGATTAGCAAAAGCATTGCAAAGGGCCACTTTTTTAGAAGCAAAAATTATGTCATCAACATAAACCACAACAAGTTATTGACCCTATTTATCTTCCTTTATGTACAAATTGATGTCCACATTCCCTTTTCTAAACTTCATATCTTCGAGGCATGTATCTAGCTTGGAATATCATGCTCTTAGAACTTGCTTTAAGCCATATAAAGCCTTTTTCAATTTGCACACACTTGAACCATCATGATCTAGTATAAAACCATCAGGCTGTTCAATAAATACCTCTTTTTCAATCTCTCCATTCAGAAATGCAAACTTTACATCCATCTGATAAACTTTATAATTTCTTTGAGTAATAATGGCCATGAATATTCTGATTGCTTCAAGTCTGGCTACAGGATCAAAGTTTCTTTAAAATCAACACCTTCTACTTATGAGTTGCCTTTGTAGACAAGTCTTGCCTTGTTTATTACATCCTCACCATTTTCATTGAACTTATTTCTGAATACCAACTTGGTTCCAGTGATGTTTTTTCCTTTAAGTCTAGGAACTAAACACCAAGTGTTGTTCTTTTTGATTTGATCAAACTCTTCATTCATAGCACACACCCATTCACTTTAATGCTTCTTCCACTAACTTGGGTTCAACTTCGGAGATTAATGAGGTTTGTTCACCACCTTTTAGTCTTCTCCTAGTCTACACAGAATCCTCTTTGCTTCCAATATTGTTTTTAGCCTCAACTTGAACTCTGACTCTTCTATGAGTTTGGGAATGCCTTGATTCTTCTTCTTCATAACTAGTAATTTGAGAATCAACGTATTTCTCATGCTGAACAGCCTCTCATTTATCACTTTCAGATTCCTTTTCATTATCACACACATCTTCAGCTTCCTCATGCTGTGATTGTATTATGGAACCATCTTCAATCACTTTAACATCAAAGTTGTCCACAATTTTCTGCAACCTCTTATTGTAACATCTAAAGCCTCTTCCATTTGGTAAATAGCCCAAGAATAGGCCTTCATTAGCCTTCTCATCAAAATTTCAAAAATTCTTGCCTTTGATTTTATTGAGAGACGAGCTTCTGAATACTTTCAAATCTTTTACACTTGGTTTATTTCCATTCCACATCTTATAGGGTGTCTTCTCTTTTTGGGGTCTCATCAAGCATCTATTTTAAATCTGAGTGATGATAGTGATAGCCTCTCTCAAGTAGCCATGTGAGGTACCATGCTCAGCTAACATGGTGATGCGGAAATCCCAAAAAGACGTGGCTTAGGGACCCAACACACACAAGGAATCAAAGAACAACCAGGAAAGCTACCTCAGTTTGCCCATCAGTTTGTGGATGACAAGTAGTTGAAAACAATAGCTTAGTACCTAACTTACCCCATAAAGTCTTCCAGAAGTAGCTTAAGAACTTTGTATCACGATCTGAAATAATGCTTCGTGGCATGCCATACAAACGTACTACTTCTCTAAAGAATAAGTCAGCCACGTTGTTTGCATCATCAATTTTATGACATGGGATGAAATCAATTTGATGCTCAATTCCTCTATTAGGTGGCAATCCACTTGGGATATCGTCAGGGAATACATCTTCAAATTCCTGCAATAATGTAACAACAACACTAGGCAAAGATGAGTCAAACTTGTTAGTGTTAAAATAAGCCTCCTTGTACAAAAGTACAATCATAGGTTGTTTGGCATAGACTGCTCTTTTGACATCACTTCCTTTTGCATAGAGATTTTCTCTTTTCTTCTCTTTCTCTTGTGTCCTCACGTTTTCTTCTCTTTCTTCTCTTTTATCAATCTCTCTTTTCTGTTCACTCTCATTTTTAATCCTTAATTGATCCTCATATGCTTGATGAGGTGATAATGGTACAAGAATGACAGGTTTTTCGTTCATTACAAAGGAATATCGATTCTTGAAGCCATCATGCATAACTCGCTTATCAAATTGCCATGGTCTTCCTAATAGAATATGTCCCGCATGCATGGGTACAACATCACATAAAACTTCATCATGGTACCTTCCGATAGAAAATGATACAAGCACTTGCTGATTTACCTTCACTTCACCACTCTCATTCAACCACTGAAGTTTATATGGTCTAGGATGCTTCATGGTAGGTAAATCCAGCTTCTCAACCATAGTTGTGCTAGCAACGTTAGTGCAACTCCCACCATCAATAATCATACTACATACCTTATCTTTGATGAGACACCTTGTCTGAAAGATGTTATCTCGTTGCACCTCATTTTCTTCTTTTCCTTGCACATTCAATGCTCGCCTTGTAACGAGCTACACCGTTAATCGGATACTCCTCTCCATCACATTCACCCTCTGATGGTGGCACAAAATCATCATCTGATTCACTTTCAGTTTCAACATCACCGTTACTTCTCAGGATCATTGCATGCTTATTTGAACATTGAGATGCAATGTGACCCCTGCCCAAACACTTAAAACATTTAACATCTCTATTTCTACTTGGTTGGGGTTCAAATTGACCTGTCTCCTTACTAGAACCCATATCCTTGTGCTTGGGTAGCTCGGCTTGGGACTTGTAATTGGTCATCTCGTCCCTTTTACTCCAATTTGGCTTCCACGATGAGGTAGAACCCGAATTCTGCCCAAATCGTGTGGAGCCCTTTTGTTTAAGTTGCCTTTCAACTTTCATTGCCATGTGCACCATGTCTTCTAATTCCACATAGTGCTGCAATTCAACCACATTTGCTATGTCCCTATTTAGCCCTTGCAGAAATCGAGCCATGGTTGCCTCTCTATCTTCTTCTACATTGGCCCTAATCATGGTAATCTTCATCTCTTTGTGGTAGTCCTCCACATTTTTGGTGCCCTGAGTGAGCCCTTGCAGCCTTTGGTACAACTCCCTGTAATAGTGAGTAGGGACAAACCTCCTCCTCATGATAGCCTTCATCTCCTTCCATGTATCAATAGGCCGCTCATGATTCCTTTTCCTAGTCAAAACAAGTTGATCCCACCAAATAATAGCATAATCAGTAAATTCAACTGCAGCAAGCTTTACCTTTTTCTCCTCGGAATAGTTGTGGCAATCAAAAACCAATTCAACCTTCTTTTCCCATTCTAGGTATGCATCAGGATCATTTTTACCTTGGAATGAAGGAATTGTCATTTTAATACTACCCAAATTATGGTCGTAGGTGCCTTGCCTCCCAAATTCTCTTCGATCCCTTCTATTGTTACCAGTTCTAACCATCGTAGTTTGATCGTCAACTTCATCATCTTCTACATCATCTTCATGGTCATAGGCACGTGTCAACTGCCTTCTTGCTTTGGGAGCCTCATATTCCCTATGTCTCCTTTGCAACTCTGTTATTGTATTAGCTTGCTCCTCCATCCTCTCCCTCATATCATCAAATCTGGTATTCATGCGCTCAAATTGTTGTTGCATAGCTTTGATCATGAAGGACACATCACCAGCTCCCTCTTGAGCTACACCTTTGTCTTTGGACGTCATAGTCTTATTTCCGCACAAAACAAATGGGATATCTTACAGAACACTCCCTCATGTGTCACTCAAAAGATTATGTCACACTCCCTCGTGTTTACACTCTTTATGGTTTTTTTCTTTTTATGAACTTTCACTCTTACCTTTTACCACTCAGATTTTCCCTTTCAGCTCTATAAAGAACTAAACAACATAAATCAAGGGTATTGATTTTGAACAGAATTAGCCAAATGGCGTAGAATTGAACAAATTGGAGAACAAAAAATCAAGAGAAAAAAAGGATGTCAACACAAATGGATTTAATGAACTAAATTCACAAGAGCCAGGATAGGGGTAATATAACCTAAAGGACAACTTGAGTAACAAAATAGGAAAACAGATGGTAAAATTGGAGTTGAGTAAGAAAACTTTATTATTATTGTAGCCAATATGACCAAACTGTTAACTTTTTTATGTTTTCTTTCTTTTTTTTTCTTCCTTCCCTTTTTTTTCCCCGTCATTTTTTTTTTCATTTTTTTTTCCGTCGTTTTTTTTCCTTTTTTTTCCGTCGTTTTTTTTTGTTTTTTTTTCTTTTTTTTTTCAACACAAAACAATAGTAGAATACTTAAACATACCAATTGAAATTGAAATTAGCACGTTTATGAGCTTAAACAAACAAGCAAAGAGAGAAGGATTGCAAATAAACAGATTTGTGCATTTGAATGATAATACACATAATAAACAAACTAAACAACAATAAATAAATCAAAAGATAGAAAATTGAAGAGTAAGTGGATTCAACCTGATTTAGACCCTGGCTCTGATACCAACTGATGCGGAAATCCCAAAAAGACGTGGCTTAGGGACCCAACACACACAAGGAATCAAAGAACAACCAGGAAAGCTAAACTAGAGTTTAATATCACAAACCCTAAACCCACCCTTCAAAGGAACACGAATCTAGAATATTTAAGAAGGATATGGACGCCACACTCCAGAAAAGAAAAGAAATTGGGAGTGATAAGTCGATTGGAACGCCACAAGAAGAAATACCTCTTGATAAGTTCCTTAGCCCTTAAAAGAACCGAGAGGAAAAAACCCTTACTTTCTATTTTACTCAAAATTGTCTGCCCTTCAGAGCTTACAAGGGGAGCCTATTTATAGGCTAACATAGCGATCCTAAAGAGGCACAAATTTCTACTTAGGACAAATCCTTATTTTGGAGGAATTTCTAATTGTGGACAAATTCTAACATAAATAATAAACCCTTATTTAGGAAGAAATACTATTACTTATTCTGACCTATTAAGTATTCTAATTATATTAATTAGGGCTGGACTCTTTGTCAAACTTGAATTCGCCCCATTTGAAGCTGGGTTGGCCTGAATGTCCTGAATCAGCCCATTTAGTGCTTCTTTAATCTTTTTGTCTCTAATTCGTGTTATTGGGTCTTCTGGAATGTGCAATGGACTTCTTGCAGCCATTGAAGCCTTCCACCCATCATCAATATGGTTCTCATCACATGGTCCTTGCCATATCCATTAGGCTTCTATTCTTTCTTTCAGCCACTCCATTTTATTGAGGTGTGTAGGGACTAGTATATTCATGCTTCACTCCATGCTTCTCTAAATAATTTTCAAATTCATTGCAAGTGTATTTTGTTCCATTATCTGTCTTGAGTCTTTTAATTCTTCTCTCTAATTGATTTTTAGCCACCTCCTGTAGCTCTTGAAATTATTGAGAGCATTTGATTTATGTTTCAAGAACATAATACAAGTCATTTTTGTAAAATCATTAATAAAAAAATGAAGTACCTATCACCCTTTGACGATTTTTGTCTCATAGGCCTACAAATGTTCAAATGAATAAGTTCCAATGGCTTCTTTGTTTAAATCTCCATAGTTTTGTGGGTAGCATTCACCATCTTCCCTTTTTGAAAAGTACTGCAAATGGTCTTTCTTTCTCTTCCTAGCTTGGGTACATTTTTCACAGCTTCATTTTTGGACAAGTCGTTCAGCCCCTTTTGTCCAAGATGTCCCAACCTCTTATGCTACAAGAAATTCTCATCTTTGGTGCTCATGTAGCATGTGCTTTTACTACTAGAAACTTGGTATAAGTTTCCATTTGTTCTTTCTCCCTTTGTAAGAACATCATCATCACTTAATCTTCTCATTGTGCAACATAAAGTTCATTACAAAGTAACTTCATGCCCATTACCACAAAGTTAACCAACATTGATTAGATTGTGTTTTAGCCCTTCAACATAAAGCACTTCTTCCAATTTTAGCTTTTTTGCACCAATTTCAACAGCACCAACACCTTTAATCTTTAAGGCACCATCATTGCCAAATGTGACCGACTCTCCATCATATTTAGCTACTTCCTTTAACACCTTGGAGTCTCCTGTCATGTGTAAAGAGCAGCCACTATCCAGGATCTATGACTTTTCTTTCTTGGAAACTTTTACGGCAACTTCCACAACCATTGCCATTTCCCTTCCTCTTCTTCTACTTTGGCTAAATGTAGGAGCATATGCAAGTGTTCTCCTTTGCATTCTTTGACCGGGCAGCAATGTCAAGCATTCCTTAGTAGTATATTTATCTAATTTGCATCTTCCACAAATTTCTTCCCACATATCAAATCTGTTTCTTAGTGAAATATGACTTCTTTTCACTCGAGGCTATCTCCTTTCTTGATAGAGTCTCCCTCTAGACTCTTGCCTCATATTCCTCTTTATCATAGGCCCATTACTCCAGTATATACTAACCCTATGCCCATACTTACTACAGTTCCAGCAAAATCCTTTAAATCTAAATTTTCTTCTTTCATCAAGTTCATGTCTCCTATCTTCAGCAACTATTGTGGCAACCTTCTTTTGGTCTTTGAAAACATATCTCCTTTCGATAGGAGTTTTCTTCATATCTTTCCTAACCCATTTTAGCTTGGATTGGTTTCTCTTCTCTATAACATCAACTTCTTTCAATTTCATCTTTTCTTTGTGTTTGCTTTCATGCACAAACACAATTTTCTTCTTCTCTTTTACCCTCTCATTTGGCCTTTTAATAGCCAAGTCCTTTCTTTCCCATGAAATGAGGCCTTTGCATGCTTATATACCCATCCAACTTTTTGGTAGCATCCACCTTGATAGCATTTGCTGAAGAAGACTCTCCTCTCACTTCCATGGCCTACATAAAGCTTTCTTCACACTTCTTCAATTCAGACTCAGCCTTGTGGAGCTTGGCTTGCAAAATCAGCAAGTTCTTATGCAATCACCTTAGCGCCAAGATCTTCATGTATCTTGCCTTGTTCTACCTCAAGTACATTCAGCACCTCAATTCTCTTCAAGTACTCCTTCTATTTTGCTTTAAACTCCTTTTCTTTCACCTGAACATCAGATTTATCAACAGCAAAATTTTTATTCACTTCTTGAGATGCTTGACCTCCTTTTCCAACTTGCTATTTTTGTGCAAACAAGCTCTTAATTCATTTTCAAGTTGCTGCATCAACTCTTTCTCTTCCTCTTCGGTTGATTCCTCATCAATTGAAGATTCTTATTCAATATCTGCCTGTGCAATTGACACATTTTCTATAACATCATCATCGGAATCATCAACTTCTTCTTCAGAATCTTCTTCATCCAATTAGCTAAAAAAATTTCTTCTTTTGTATTTGAAGAGTTGCTTTTTCCCTTTGGCACTTGAATTTCCAACTTTAGAATTGCTAGATTTCTTTGTTCTCCTCCTTAGAGCCGGCTCATCATCATCATCATCACTATCTACTTCTTTTCTCTATGGCCAGTCCGTGGCAAAGTGCCCAATTACTCCACAACTAAAGCACTTCAAGGGTAATTCTCCCTTTCACTTCCCTTTTCTTTTCCTCATATTTTTGGTGATATATGTCATGACTTTATTAAGTTTAGTATCACCATTTTCAACTTCAGAGCTACTATTGGATTCTTCTTCTTGTTCTTTAATCTTTAATTTCTTCAATGCCTTGAAGACTAACTCATTCTTTACCTTAGACTTCTTTTCTTTCTTCATTGGAGCTATTCTCATTTCATAAGTCACCAATATGCTGTGTAAATCATTTAAGGGTAGCCTATCCAAATCTCTATTTTCTATGAAAGAGACTTTGGCATTGAAAGCTTTCGGTAAGGTTCTATGTATCTTCCTTACCACAGTAGCATCGTTAATCTCCTCTCCATAGCCTCTAATGAAGTATACAATTTCATTTATTCTTGTAAAGAAGGCATCCACAGATTCATCATTCAACATCTTTATGTCTTTAAATTTGCTCCTCTAGATTTGTAACTTGGCTTCCTTCACAACCTTGTCTCCTTCATAAATATTCCTTAACTTGTCCCAAATTTGTTTGACTATGTTGCACCCCATCACTTTGGTGAATTCTTTGTTTGATAAAGAGGCATATAAGGCATGTTTAGCCTTTCCATCACACTCTAAATTCTTCTTATCAGTAGACATCATACCAGCACCTTCAGCAACAGGGGTAAAGCCACTAATAGCATATTCAAACACATCCAAACCAAGTGACATCAGATATGAGAGCATTTTATTCCTGGAGCTCCCATTCCCAACAAGCCAGCATATATAAGTAATCTTACAATTAAGGTTTTTCTTATATAGGTATGTTAAGAAACACCTTTTCCTCATAGGATTGTAATATTTACATTTCTACATAAATGCTACAACTATGTAAAACGGAATCAACAAGGTTGAGGTATTTTTCAACAAGCTTTGCTTTGGTTTCTTATGTTCTTGGAAGAATACATTCTCTTGACTTATTAAAGGAGTAATCAACCTTTTTGTCATCTTAAGATTAAGGCTTTTAGGACTTATTTTCCTTAGGGTTTTGATCTGATCAACCCAACTTGTTTCCTAGCTTCTTGGGGCGTACATAATAAATTGATTCAAGGGTTCATAGGGCAGGTCACCTCGTGGGTTCTTTATCACTCAAAATTTGATTTTATGGTCATTTTATATAAATGATTCTTTTTAATAGTGAGACAAGCTTTTTTTTTTTAACAAGAAATGAAGTTAATGGTTTCATCTTTTAGGTAATGAACCTTTCCTTTCAAACCATGAAATAAAAGATAATTTTACAATGATTAAGACCTTTGATGTAGACCTTTGATTAAGACCTTTGATGTGCTTGTTGCATTGAATCTCACATTCAATGTAGACTCAATGATTAATTTTACAATTATTTTTATGAATGAGAATTTGCAATGAAAGAAAAAACAGTGTTAGTAAGAAATTAATTAATGATTTGATCATTTTAATAGTCAACCATTTGAACCATGTATGAAAAGCTAATCAAGGTCAATAACTCATATTTTTTATGGACTCTGGTGGATTTAGACTACCAAAGGCAACGATGGCCCTCAATAAGTCCTTGAATTTGTATGCAAAGTATAACTCTTATCCTATCTCTCTTCCCTCCCCCCCAAAAAAAAAGAAAAATGTGGCTCTAATACCACTCCCACGTGGCTCCTTTTGGAGACTATGAAAAGAAAATGAAAGCAAACATACAAATACTATAGTATATAGTGTTGTTATACTAGAGGTTGCTCAAGTATAAACTTAAAGAGCAGTTATTAGTTTCTAGTTGATATACTATAACATCAAAACACACATCATAGCAAAGGAGATAAAGAATAAGGATAATTAAGAGAGAGAGAGAGAGAGAGAGAAGAAGAAAAGAACTTACAAAAAAAAAAAACTATTTTTCATTAAATATCCTACTTGTTTACAAACTTAAGAGAATATTCACAAGAAAGAAGAGAAGAAAAGTCTAAGTCTAAGATCAATGCTTTCTTCTTAAGGAAGGCTCCTTATTTATATCCTAAGGCTTGTTATAACCTACTTTTATGAAAATAGTGAATAGTGAAAAGCAAAAGTAGATTCCCTTACTTTAATAAAACTTGTTTAGTAATGGTGCCAAAAGCAAATTCCTTACTTTTGAGAAGCTTCTTTTCCATTAACACTTTTTTGAAAGTAGCCTTAATAAAAAATTTGGAGGCTCTTGAGAGTCTTACATCATATCATCATTAGATTCTCTTACCTAACTAATTTCTAGTTTGTCTTCATTGCCCTTTAGGATAATAGCCATCATTTTCATTAGTTTTACCTTTGGCACTGAATCCAATAACTTTTTGAATAATTGTTTGAGTTTTGGGAGCCTAGGCTAACTTTGGTGGTCTAAAGCCCAACTCAATAACTCATTTTGTAGCATCTACTCTATCACTGAAGAAATCAAAATTTTCCCTCCAGTGAATGTGAGTCTGCCAAGCTAACCATGGAACATGAGTCAATTGTTTTCCAAGCAAGTCCATATTCCTTACAAAGATAGAGTAGTTCCATCTAATTATCCATATACATAATAAAGTGTTGTAAATGACAACATTTTGTCTTTAACTTCTTTGTTCATTAAACTGAACTATTTATAAACAACTTTCACCTTTATGAGTAAAGAAATTGAAGGCAATCCCCATTTATAAAACCAAACCTTAAACCAATTTGGAAATCTGATAATATCATGGTGAAAGTGTATTTAAATAATCTAGCTGAATTTTCTTTATCTATTTTTATAGTATAGAGCTCTATTTCATGTATTAATATAATTGAAATGATTGAAAGTTTTAACCTTTCACCATTCTTCTAATTCTTTTGAAACTAATAAATCTTCTTGCTATTCATTAGGGTAAATATCCTTATTATTTTTTAATTTGGCATAAGCCTAATCATAGGTACCTCAATAACCTTAACCTCTTTCGATGGGTTCAATAACCATTAATCTCATTCGATTAGATCTATTGATAATAAAATTGATCCTTCATCCCAACATGGGGATACATATTTTCCTTTGCATAAAATCCAACAACTTCATAAGGCTTAAGGTTAGTATAATTATACTCAATTAAACATAAAAATTTCATAAATTTAAGAATAAATGGGTAGGTTAACCCCTTATCTACCACGCTCATAAGCATCTTCCAAGAGTGGGGTCCAAGTCTTTATTCTTGGACACTTCTCCTTTTGATGGTGAAATAACCATCTTTGTTGGGGATGTTGTCCCTTGTATCAATTGTCTTTTATTCATTTTTCCTATAAAGACATTAGGTTAGACGAAGAATAAACCCATGAAATATTTTTCTTATGGTAAGAATAACCATCATCATTATTATTTTGCAAAATACTCAAATTTTTTCTTTTCTTTTCTTCAAGTACAGCTTCCATATTTTCTTCTTTTATAAGATATTTAAAGTTAATAAGCTTTTCTTCCACTCCTACAAATATGCCTTCTTTAAATTTTTTTTTTAATAAGGTAAAGCATACTCAAAAATGGAATTTTAAAGATAACATTTTAAGAAAGGTTTTTAATAAAAATGAAAGGAATTTGTAAACAAACCCCTTTATGGCATATAGTTGCATTAGTAAGCTTATAAGAAATAACAAGCTTATTCTTATTATCAATAGTATTCAATATTTCTGTAGTATTTTCATAATATTTTGAGGGCATTAACCCTTCATTAATACAATTCATATTAGCTCTTGAATCAATAAGAGTTGTGGTAGAAATGATAAAGAACCTGCTAAGCGACCTGTCCAACAAACCCTTAAATCAAATTGTGATGTCACCCTAGAAAACTAGAAAATAAATCAGAAACTTAAGGAAACTAAGTCCTAAAAACCCCAATCTTAAGATGTCACAAAGGTTAATCACTCCTTTGATAAGTTAGGACTATATATTCTTCCAAGAACATAAGAAAGCAAAGCAAAATTTGCTAAAAATACCTTAATTTTGGCCAACCTACAAGCCCAAATAAACCCATGAAATTAAGCCTTTTTACATGTATATTTAGCCTTAACTTAAAATCTAGCAACTCACAAAAAGGCCCTTTAATATAACTTAGCATTCAGAACTATTATAAGCAAACTCAACATATGGCAAACACTTTTCCCATTACCTTAAGTTCTTTTGAATGATTGCACATAACAAAGTAATGAGTGCCCTATTAACTACTTCAGTTTGTCCATCCATTTGAGGATGTGTAATAGTAAAAAACAAGAATTTAGTTCCTCATTTATTCCATAAAGTGTGCCAAAAATGACTTAAGAACTTAACATTCCTATCACTAACAATAATTCTTGATAAACCATGCAAACATACCACTTCCCTAAAGAACAAATCAGCAATAAGTATTGCATTATTGATTTTAAAACATGCAACAAAATGAACCATTTTGCTAAACCTATCAACAATAACAAATATGCTGGTCTTACTGAGCTATTAGGCCCCAATCTTGTGGTTGGTTTAGTTGCCACTTGCACCAGTCCCAAGCATAAAAACTTGCATTTTTCTAGTGCTGGCTAATAAGTTATGGAGACAATAAGGTGAAATCAAAATAACTTTGAATTAAAGAAATATCTTTTTCAATTATTTTTACCACATGGTCCATTTTAAATAAAAACCCTTATTGTGGTGAATGGAAGATGAAAAACAATTAAGAAGATGCCATGAATTTAAAAAATTATTATCTATATTTTCATTAATAATTATTTCTTAATTACTACTACTATTACTATTATTACTACAAACATTACTCCTATTTATACTTCTTCTATTGCTACTACTAAAGCCACTGGCTTTCAGCCTATCTCTATTAAATGAAAAAGAGCAAGATGGTCTACTCATTATATAGTACTTACCCATCCCTTGGATAGTTGGAGTAAACAACCTAGTCAACGATTTATGCCTTCAACACGCCCTCCTAGCTTACATGGCTACCTAATGATGCCCCTCGACAAGTCCTTGAGATTGTATGCAAAGTATAACTCTAATCCTATCTCTCTCCCTCGCAACAAAATAGAAAAATGACACTTTGATACCATTCCTCTGTGGTCCCTCTTAGAGACAATGAAAAGAAAATGAAAGCAAACATACAAATACTATAGTACATGGCATTTTTATACTGATGGTTGCTTAAGCATAAGGTTAGAAAGCAGTTACTGGTTTCTAGCTGACATACTATAACATCAAAACACAGCATAATAAAAGAGAAAAAGAATGAGGATAATTAAGAGGGAGAACAAAAGTAAGAAAAAATTTCATGATTAGTTTGTGTGAATGATTCCTTTCATCAAAAGTATAAGCCTTTTTAGCTAGAAATAAAGTTATAATATCATCTTTTAGGCAATAAAACATTCAAACCAAGTAAGAAATGTTAATCAAGATCAAAGACTCATATATTTGATGGATTTCAATAGATTCAGACTACCAAAGGTGTAATGACATGTTTCGCATGATGAATCAAATATTTTGTCTAGATGCAAAAGTTAATTTCCTTATCATTTTATGTGAATAACTTGTTATAATGAAAGGAGAAGCATGGTTAGCAAGAACTAAAGTGATAAACACATCTTTCACCCAATGAACTATTCAAACCATGTAAGAAAAGCTAATCAAGATAATTTAAGGGTCTTCAATGGATTTAGACTACCAAAACTTTATTGATGTACTTGTTGCAAAGAATGTAATGTTTGGTGTAAACATAAATATTAATTTCATGATTATTTATATGAATAAGCCCTTGCAACAAATGAGAAGTCTTATTAACAAGAAATGAAGTGATAGTCCCATCTTTCATAAAAAGAAAAAAAAAAAAGGAAAAACCATTTAAACTATGTAAGAAAAGCTAATGAAGATCATTTACTACTATGGTTCATAGACTTCAAAAGATTTAACATATTTTTCATGATCATTTAATGGATTTACCAATGGTGTATTGACATAATTTTTGTATTGAATTTACCATTTGATGTTGGTAAAACAGTTAATTTCATGATCAATTGGCATGAATTTATAGTCTCGTCTATTAGAAATTGAAAAATTAAAACATATAAAAAAAATATAATCATGATCAATGACTCGTATCTTTAATGGAATTTAACAAATTGAGACTACCAAAGATGCATTGGTGTACTTTGCGGCAATAAATCTAATGTTTTCTATAGATGTCAATGTTAATTTCATGATTATTTTGTGTTAAAAACTCCTTGCAACAAAAGGACAATCATTATTAGAAACAAAAAAAAGTGTTAGTCTAATCTTTCAAGTAATGAACTAGTCAACCCATGTAAGAAATGTTAATCAAAATGATGGGGAACAAGGTGCTTATCAAGTGCAACAAAGCAAGTATTCCCAAAATCCCTTGCAAGGAATTGGTGGTCCAGTGACTAGGGTAAGAACAAAGAGGATTATGAATGAGGCTTTACAAGACTTAATCATGGAAATGCATGACAAAGAGGCTGCTATAGAAGATTTTGAGGTTGTTTTAAAAATTTCCAATGTTACACCAAAGATAATCACATATCTTTGTGTGCAAGATGATGGACAAGGTTTAGAACTTAAAGAACAAAGCTTGAAGGCCATGAAGTCCAAGCCACATGACCAAGCTAAGGAAAGACTTGATTCACATGTTAAGTTGTATTAAAGGGCTTGCTTTTTGTTTTTGGGTTGCTAGATTTTAAGTTAAAGCTGAATATACGTGTAAAAAGGCTTGACTTCTTGAGTTTATTTGGGCTTGTAGGTTCAACCAAGTCTTAATGCATTAGCTAGGGTTTTTACTTTGATTTTTATGTCTAGTGTCATTAGTTGTATTCTTTTAAGGATTCCTACATCAAGGTAGATTTATATTCCTTAATTAAAGTGATGCGTCCCACATCAGTTCTGAGGGGGTCTTTGGGCTATTTACAAGGGTTGGGTCAACCCTCCATTCTTGAACTAGCTTTTGTGGTGGAGTTAGGGTTCAATTTCTTATCAGTTGGTATCAGAGCTAGGTTCTAAATCAGGTTGAATCCACTCACTCTTCAATTTTCTATCTTTTGATTTATTTATTGTTGTTTAGTTTGTCTATTATGTGCATTATCATTCAAATGCACAAATCTATTTATTTGCAATCCTTCTCTCTTTGCTTGTTTGTTTAAGCTCATAAACGTGCTAATTTCAATCCCAATTGGTATGTCTAAGTATTCTACTATTGTTTTGTGTTGAGAAAAAAAAAATAAAAAAAAACGAAAAAAAAAAGAAAAAAAAAAGAAAAAAAAAGGGAAGGAAGAAGAACAAAAGAAAGAAAACATCAAATTCAAAGTTATTGATAAGGTTAACAGTTGGTCATATTGGCCACAATAATAATAAAGTTTTCTTACTCAGTTCCAATTCTACCATCTGTTTTCCTATTTTGTTACCCAAGTTTGTCCTCTAGGTTATATTACCCCTATCCTGATTTTTGTTAGTTTAGTTCCTTAAATTCGTTTGTGTTGACATCCTTTTTTGCTTGATTCTTTGTTCTCCAATTTGTTCAATTCTATGCCATTTAGCTTATTCTATTCAAAATCAATACCCTTGATTTACGTTGTTTACTTCTTTATAGAGCTGAAAGGGAAAATCTGAGTGGTAAAAGGTAAGAGTGAAAGTTCATATAAAGAAAAACCATAAAAGTGTAAACACGAGGGAGTGTGACACAATCTTTTGAGTGACACACGTGAGGGAGTGTTCTGTGAGACTATGACGTCCAAAGACAAAGGTGTAGAGGGAGCTGGTAATGTGTCCTTCATGATCCTTTGCAACAACAATTTGAGCGCATGAACACCAGATTTGATGATATGAGGGAGAGGATGGAGGAGCAAGCTAATACAATAGTAGAGTTGCAAAGGAGACATAGGGAATATGAGGCTCCCAAAGCAAGAAGACAGTTGACACATGCCTATGACCATGAAGATGATGTAGGAGATGATGAATTTGACGATCAAACTATGATGGTTAGAATTGGTAACAATAGAAGGGATCGAAGAGAATTTGGGAGGCAAGGCACCTACAACCATAATTTGAGCAGTATTAAAATGACAATTCCTTCATTCCAAGGTAAGAATGATCTTGATGCATACCTAGAATGGTTAAAGAAGGTTGAATTGATTTTTGATTGCCACAACTATTCCGAGGAGAAAAAGGTAAAGCTTGTTGCAGTTGAATTTACTGATTATGTTATTTTTTGGTGGGATTTGATTAGGAGAAGGAATCATGAGTGGCCTATTGATACATGGGAGGAGATGAAGGCTATCATGAGGAGGAGGTTTGTCCCTAATCACTATTACAGGGAGTTGTACCAAAGGTTGCAAGGGCTCACTCAAGGCACCCAAAGTGTGGAGGACTACCATAAGGAGATGGAGATTATCATGATTAGGGCCAATGTAGAAGAGGATAGAGAGGCAACCATGGCTCAATTTTTGCAAGGGCTAAATAGGGACATAGCAAATGTGGTTGAATTGCGGCACTATGTGGAATTCGAAGACATGGTGCACATGGCAATGAAAGTTGAAAGACAACTTTGAGTGAAATAGAAAGCAAGGGTTTTTTCCTCTCAGTTCGTTTAAGGACTAAGGAACTTATCAAGAGGTATTTCTTCTTGTGGCATTCCAATCGACTTATCACTCCCAATTCCTTTCTTTTCTAGAGTGTGGCGTCCATTTCCTTCTTAAATGCTCTAGGTTCGTGTTCCTTTGAAGGGTGGGTCTAGGGTTTGTGATATTAAACTCTGGTTTAGCTTTCCTGGTTGTTCTTTGATTCCTTGTGTGTGTTGGGTCCCTAAGCCTCTTATTTTGGGGCTTTTCCGCATCAGTTGGTATCAGAGCCAAACCTCAAAAGGTCGGTGGTCACATGTACAAAGGTTCCTTGCCACTGTGCCGATCGCCGACTGAGGTAACACGGGGACGTGCAGTTTAAAGGGGTCGAAAATGTTGTGTCCCACATCGGTTCTGAGGAGGTCTTTGGGCTGTTTATAAGGGTTGGGTCAACCCTCCATTCTTGAGCTAGCTTTTGTGGTGGAGTTAGGGTTCAATCCCTTATCATAAAGGGATCTCTTATAATTAAGGTCTTTCCTGATGCGAAAAACCCTTTCTACAGTTCTCATCATTTCCTATATAGGTATATTAAGAAACACCTTTTCCTTATAGGATTGTGATGTTTAGGTGGTTATGTAAGGCCTATATAACTATGTAAAATGTGATTGAGGCATTTTCAGCAAGTTTTGCTTTGCTTTCTTGTGCTCTTGAAAGAGTATATTATCTTGACTTATCACAAGAGTAATGAACTTTTATGGCATGTTAAGGCTTTTAAGACTTGGTCTCCTTAGGGTTCTAATCAGATTAATCCAACTGGTTTCCTATGGCATGTCCCATAGTAGGTTCTTTATCACAAAATCAATGACTTCAATAAATGTAAACTATTAAAGGTGTATTGAAGTGCAAATGACAAAGAATTTAATGTTTGTTTTCATGATCATTTTGCAAGATTTAGTCCTTGCAATAAAAGAAAAAACCTTGTTAACCAAAACTGAAGTGACAATCTCATCTTTCAGACAATCAACCATTTGAACCAAGAAGAAGTGCTAATTCTTTTGTTATTGAGAAATGAAGTAATGGTCTCATATTTCATACAATAAATCATTTGATCCATTCAAGAAAAACTAATCATGATCAATGGGTGTAATATTTGATGGACTTCAATAGATTCAAACTACCAAAATTGTATTGAAGTACCTATTGTATGGAATTTGGTGTATACACAATGATTAATTTCATGATTTGTGTGAATAAGTCCTTGCAACAAAAGCATAAGCTTTATTAGCAAGAAATGATGTGATGATCTCATCCTTTAAGAGTTTAGCCATTCAATCCTTATAAGAATAGCTAATCAAGATCAATGACATGTTTGTGTGATAGAATTCAATGGATTTAGATTACTAAAGGTGCATTGAAGTTCTTATTACAATGAACATTATGTTCAATGTACACATAAAGGTTAATTTTATGATTATTTGAATGAATGAATCCTTGTAGTAAAAGGATAATCCTTGTTAGAAAGAAATCAATTGATAGCCTCATCTTTTAGGCATTTAACCACTCAAACAATGCAAGAAAAGCTAATCAAGATCAATAATTCCTACATTTTATCCACTTTAATGGATTCATAATACCAAAGATGTACTTGATTGCTTGTCTCATTGAATCTATCATTTAGTATTGATGCAATAATTAATTTCATAATTATTTTGTGTAAACTAGTCCTTGCAACAAAAAAAGATGCCTTTTTAGCAAAAAATGGAATGATGGTCTAATCTTTTAGAAAATGAGCCATTCAAAGATGCAAGAAAAATAAATCAAGATGAATAGCTCATATGTTTTATACACTCACGTGGATATAGACTACCAAAAGTGTATTAATGTGTTTGTTGCATTGAATTTAACAATTGATGTAGAAATAAACGATAATTTTATAATAATTTTCTATAAATACTTATCTTTTAATGAAAGGAGAAGCTTTGCTAGTGGGAAATGAAATCATGTTCTCAAATGATTTGAAGATAAATCCTTTTAAGGAGAAAGGGAATGGTGAGATCCATTGAGGAGCTGATGCATCAAGGCCTAATGATCCATTAAGTATTCAAGAAAGGCTAATGACATACTCAGGAGTTTAAAAGAATGAAATAGGCACTTATCAGGCTGATTAAAGAAATTTGGGCCAAAAAGGCAAATTCAAGTTTAAAGGAGAGCAAAAATTATCTTGATGCAAACCAAGAATTTATTAATTGTATTAGTATAGTGAATCGTTTTGTGTAAATTGATCTTAAGGATTTATTCAAATCCTAAAAAGTAAGAGTAAATTAATTGTCAACAACTCCTAAAATAAGAACTTCTATGTTGCACTCACATTGTATGCACCATAAAGGTCAAACTGATAAGCATTGTCATCAATCCATGTCACCATTTAAAATGTATCATCTCCTCTACAATATAGCTTTGAACTTCGTTAAGCTAGAAATCCTTCTTTGCACATATGCACCCAAACCAAATCACATTGGTATTAGAGTAATATTCTATTCTTAAGGGGAGAGAGATAAATAGGAATTATATTTTGCTTATTGGTCTCAATGACTTGTCGAGTTTTGTTGTTGTCATGTTGTTGTATTAGCTAGGGAAGGTGTGTTTTGGGCATAAATCATTGACTAGGTGCGGAAAAACTTTGACTATCCAAGTGACTTGTAATTAATGTATAGAGTAGACTATCTCAAAGCTCTTCATTTAATGGTAGTAGGCCGAGAGCTAGGGGTTTTGATAGTAGTAGTAGTAATAGAAGTAAAGAAATAATCATTAATAAAAACAATTGAAGAAGATATTTCTTTATCTCAAGGTCATTTCAAATTTCACCCTATTATCTCCTGAGCTTATTAGTTAATGCTAAGGAAAATACAAGTTTTACACTTGGAAATGGTGCAAGTGGAGGTTAAACTAGCCACAAGACTGAGGCTTAATATCTAAGTTATTCTTTGTCTTAGAGACAAGAGACATAACAGATTTCATAATTCCTTATTAGGAATTGTTGAACCAAGTATGAGTAATAATAGGCTGATATATTTTTCATGTTATCCTAATATCATTCTTTCTTTGACTAAACCAAATTTGATTCATATTTTGTGTCTTGATATAAAGACAGAAGTATTTGACGTGATGCCTAAATCAAAGAACTTGATCCTTATTTATAGATCTAATACAAGGTTGTAAATACTACCTTGTCAAGAATGAAAGATGTTCTAGCTCGGTTATCTACCAAGAAAGGGTTAACTACCTTATTTCTCATTGATAAAGCTAAGACCAATGTAATGGTCCCTAGAACTATTAGTTGGAATCAAGTTAAATAACTTGAGAAATGGGTCCTCGAAAGTGCAGTAAAGCCTATTTGATGGAAGCTATATTGTACTAGCTCAAATCAACAAGGGAGTTGATGTTTTGCGAAACCTTTGACCCCCAATGACAAGGGCAAGGTCAAAGAAAATAAAAGAAGCACTTAACAACTTCTTGTGTGACATTTTCTTACAAGAAGTTGCTAGGCATAAGTTAAGGATGATGGAGGCTTCACCAGAGCTTGCAAATGTGTTATCTGTGGAGGAATATGAAAACCATGGCCTTGGGAAGGAAGTTGGAGTTGGAAGCCCATGTTTAGGCATTTAAATGGGTTATTTTTATGGGTTAGATGAATTTCAGCATCTTAATGGGTTATTTTCATGGGTTTTATTATTATTTATTGGGCTAGATGAATTTCCTTAATGAGCCCACCTTAACAGCTAGGGTTTTTGGGGGTTAGCATATAAAAAGGGAAAAAGGATGGTTGGAGGGGGCAAAACTTTGTTTATGAGTGAATGAGCTATATTCTTTGGTTCTTTGAGAACTAATTCTGAACTTTCATACTTGAGTGTGTTAGTTCAATAGACTTATTTTCTTCAATGTTGTCATTATTAGGAGTGGCAGCTGAATCCTATAATTCTGGTTTTTGGTTGTTTATAATCAGTGGGTCAAAACTCCAATCCCTTAACCTTGTTTAGAATGATCCTATACCAACATTGGTGTTGGTTTTCGTTTGCATATAATTGAAGTTTGTATCACTATTAAAAGGAAAACATGTCAAATCCAAGAACTCATTAAATATAATGATGGTGATGTTGAGATTAGATTTTCACAGAACCATTCAATCAAGTTAAACCTACCAAAAAGATAGAGGCATTCAACCTCTTTGGTTCCTCCATAGTTCTTTCAAGAGTTTAAAGGAACTAGAAAAACAAAAGAGTAGGTTATTCAACCATAGTGTAGGGTTGAATTCCCTCCATCTACTTCAAGATTAATGGTAAATGAACTAATGGGTCTATCTTTTCCTCATTGTCCATCCTATTCGAATATGGGGTATATGGATGAAGATATGAGCATTGAAACTGAAAATGAAAAAATTGTCAGAGAGTTACTTCACTCTCAAAAAAATAAAATTAAAAGAAAATAGTTTTATTCAATGCTTTCTTTAGAATTGCAAAACTTCTTTTTAAAAACATACAAATAGGTGGTTTGAGAACTTGGGCCATCTGATTTGTTTGATTTTATTGAAAGATATTACAAAAACCAAAAAATGAAATTTTTTAATTTTTCAAGTGAAAAGACTTATATGGTTCTTCATAAAGCCTATCAAGCATATTTGACTAAGTTAGCAAAGAGGATGAAATCTATTCACTATCCTGAATTGAATCTTTAAGTTAGACTTGAAAAGGGTGAAGTAACAGCCTCACCTTATAAGATAGAGACCACTAAATTGGATTCAAATGTTAAAGCTATTATACAATAGAATAATTATACCAATTTAAGTTTCCAATCAATGGGAAAGCAATTCATTAAAGTCAAGGCGATGTTCAAAGAAGCTAGGCGAACTATTATTCACCCAATGCCTCAACCTTATGATAAAGAACCCGCTAGGTGACCTGCCCTAGGAACCCTTGAATCAATTTGTTATGCACACCCCAGAAAGTAAGGAAACAAGTTGGATTAATCAAATCAAAACCCTAAGGAAACCAAGTCCAAAAAAGCCCCAATCTTAAGATGTCATAAGTTAATCACTCCCTTGATAAGTCAAAACAACGTATTCTTTCAAGAACAATAATAGAAAGCAAAGCAAATCTTGCTGAAAAATACCTTAATCTTCATTCATTTCGTTTTACATAAAGCCTTTATATAAGCATGCAAATATTACAATCCTATAAGGAAAGATCTTTCTTAACATACCTATATAGGAAAACCTTAATTACAGGTGATCCCTCTTATTAAGAAATAAAATTCTACCTTGATTAGGAATTCTAAATCTGCCTTGATTAGAAATCCTAAATCTACATTGATTAAAAATTCTTAAAAAAAGACTACCACTAGTGATATAAAGTCAAAGTAAAACCCTAACTAATGTATCAATCCTCAACTAAACCTTCAAGCCAAAATAAATCAAAGAAATTAAGCCTTTTTTTTACATGTAATTTGAACTTAACTTCAAATCCAGCAACCAAAAACAAAATCAAGCCCATTAATACAACTTAGCATGCAATTGAGCCTTTTCATAGCTTGGTCATGCAACTTGGACTTATATCATGGGCTCCAAGTTATGTTCTTCAAGTTCTAAGCCTTGTCCATCATTTTGCACATAAAGATAAGTGATTATCCTTGGTGTAGCATTGAAAACTTTTAGAATAGCCTTGGAATCATCTGGAGCTCCATGATTAAGCCTTGTAAAGCCTCTTTCATCCTTTTTGTCCTTGCCTTAGTCCAATGACCACTGATTCCTTCCAAAGGATCTAGGGAATACTTGCTATGTTGCACTTGAATAGCACCTTGTTCTCCATCATTCCTCCCTTCCTTGAAAGGATTTGTCCTCGAATCACCTGCATCAAACAAAGATAAGTCACCAAGATTAAAAGTAGCACTAAAATTACCATAGTTGCTTGGAAAATCTAGCTTGTAGGCATTGTCATTAATCCACCCCAAGACTTGAAGAAGGTCCATCTCCTTGAGGTTGCAATTTGGACTTTCATTGTGGGGGAAATCGTTCCTTCCTCATATGTACTGATACAAACTCCGATTATATGTAAAGGGAACCCAACACCAACAATGGTATAAGATCGTTATAATAAAGGTTAAGGGATTTGGAGTTTTGACCCAATGATTATAAACAACCAAGAACCAGAACTATAAGATTCAGATGCCATTCCTAACAACAATAATGTTGAAGAAGATAAGTCTATTGAACCAACACACTCAAGTATGAAAGTTTAGAATTAGTTCTCAAAAAACCAAAGAAAATAGCTTATACACTAATGAAAATGGGTCTGCCTCCTCCAGCCACCCTTTTTGCCCTTTTTAAATGCTAACCCCAAAAACCCTAGCTAATAAGATGGGCTTATTAAGGAAACTCGTCCAACCCACCAAATAATAATAAAAATCCATGAAAATAACCCATTAAGATGCTGAAATTCGTCCAACCCACTACATAACAATATAACCCATGAAAATAACCCATTTAAATGCCCAAACATAGGCTCCCAAATCCAACTTCCTTCCCAAGGCCATGGTTCTCAAATTCCTCCACAGATGACACATTTGCAAGCCTTGGTGAAGCCTCCATCATCCTTAACTCGTACCTAGCATCTTCCTGATAGTAAATGTTGCATAACAAGTTGTTGAGAGCTTCCTTTATTTTCTTTGACTTTGCCTTTGTCATTGGTCCTCCAAGGTTTTGCAAAGCATCAACTCCCTTGTTGATTTGAGCTGGTACAATATGGCTTCCATCAGGAAGTTTCTCTTTTGCCTCTACCGGGTTTCTCTTTGCCTCTGTCGAGTTTCTCTCTACTTATTTCTGTAGCTCTCTCTACCTTTTCTATCTGTGTCTATAGAGAGCTCTTTTTGACTATTTCTGCCACTCTTTTTGCCTATTTTTGCAGCTCTTTCTACCTATTTCTACAAAGAACTCTTTCTTCCTGTTTCTACAACTTTTTCTGCTTGTTTTTGCAGTTCTCTCTACCAATTTCTATAGCTCTTTTTGCCTATTTTTGTAGTTCTCTTTTCTAGTTCTCTCCTTTGCAGGTTCTGCTCTATCCTACTAGTTCTCTCCTTTTCTTTTTGTCACTACTGCTGTCTCTCCTTCTTTCTATCGCTACTGTTGCCTCTCTTTTACAAGTTCTCTCCTCTATAGGTTCTCTCTTTTTCTTTCTGTTGTTGCTGCTGTCCCTCCTTCTTTCTACTACTGCTGCTTTTTTCCTTCTTTTTGTCAGTACTACTTTTCTTTTCTAATGCTAGAGGCTCTTTCTTTTCTGCTACTAGATTTCTTTGCCATTTTCTCTTTTTCTTTTGGTGGCTGCTCTCTACCGTTCTCCCACTCTTTGTTGATTTTCTTTTGCTGTAGTTCTCTATATCGTTCTCTGCTTCTGCAATTCTCTATATCGTTCTCTACTGCTGCACTCTTTTTGTTCACCTACTGTCTTTTTTCTTTCTCTTTGCCCTTGTCATTGGTCCTCCAAGGTTTTGCAAAGCATCAACTCTCTTGTTGATTTGAGCTGGTACAATATGGCTTCCATCATTTACCCACACCCAACACCAGGTTCAAAGATAACCTTCACATGCCCCTTATTAACTCACTTAGCATATTGCTCATTCCATGTTAGCCCAAACCTTGGCATGTAAATCTTTCTCAAATTCAGCCTTTTTCATACCATCAAGGTTAGCATGCTCTTTAGTAGGCAAAGATAAAATCTCCAATGGAGTTAAAGGATTAAAACCATACTTAACCTCAAAAGGTGGCAAGGAAGTAATAGAATGAACAGATCTATCATAGGCAAACTCTACATGTGGTAAACACCGTTCCCATTGCTTCAAGTTCTTTCAAATGATAGCACGTAACAAAGTAGTAAATGTCTTATTAACAACCCCAATTTGTCCATCTGTTTGAGAATGTGCAACAGTAGAAAATAAGAGTTTATTTCCTAATTTATTCCATAAAGTGCGCCAAAAATGACTTAAGAACTTAACATCCCTATCGTTAACAATAGTTCTTGGCAATCCCTGCAAATGCACCACTTCCTTAAAGTATAACTAAGCAATATGTGTTGCATCATTGGTTTTAGAACATGCAACAAAATGAGCCATTTTACTAAACCTATCAACAATGACAAATATGTTGTCCTTACCACTTTGAGACCTTGGTAATCCTAAATATCAATCCTAGATTGTTTAGGCACAGGTAAAGGTGTATAAAAGCCATAGGGTTTCACTCTAACCTTTGCTTGCCTACATGTAATGCATTTATCACAAATGGAATGCACATCATATTTCATATTAGGCCAATAAAAATGCTCATGCAAGCACACCAAAGTGCCCCATTAAACCACCCTCGTAAGTCTTCCTAATAAGCAACTCACGAATAGAACAAATAGGCAGACATAATTTATCCCTCTTAAACGAAAACCCTTTATGTCTATAAAAGTCACCAAATGCCCTTAAGGAATTCAAAACCAAGTAACTTAGTTTGCAAAGAAGTAAGTAATGTGTACCTCCTAGACAATGCATCAACAACAACGTTTTCCTTTCCATGTTTATATTTGATCACATAAGGAAATGTCTCTATGAACTCCAGTCACTTAGCATGTCTTTTATTAAGCTTACCTTGGGATTTCAAGAACTTTAAGCTCTCATGATCAGAATGAATGATGAATTCCCTTGGCCACAAATAATGTTGCTATGTTTGAAAAGTTCGTACCAATGCGTAAAGTTCCTTGTCATAAGTGGAACAATTTAAGGCTACCCCACTTAGCTTTTTACTAAAATAAGCAATTGGTTTGAAATCTTGCATCAAAACAGCCCCTATTCCTATCCCAGATGCATTACATTCTACCCCAAAAACTTTATCAAAGTTAGACAAGTATAACAAATGTGCATTGCAGCTTTGGTTACTCTAATTTCTCCACAATCATTCAAACATTGCAGCTTATAAGGCTTAGCTTAGGATGCTTGACCTAGATTCAACTTCTCTACCAATAAAGTATTAGCAACATTAGTACAACTTTCACTATCGATAATCAGGTTACATACCTTGTCTTTAGCATGGCATCTTGTATAGAAAATGTGCATACACTGCTCTTCATCATTATCAACTTTAGGCTGAATATTGAGTGCATGCCTTGCAACTAGCATATCTCCATAAACAGGTTCTTCAACTTCAACATCAAAACAATCCTCCAATGGTGGCATGTCATTATCACTTGAAGTAATGTTTTCTATGTCAGCATTCTCCAACATGATCATAGCTATTTTATTTGGACATTGAGAAGCAATATGTCCATATCCTTGACACTTAAAGCACTTAACATCACGAGATTTAGAAGATTTAATTTTGGTCTTACCTTTAGGAGCAGCAGCTGATTCCTTTGCCCTCATATCCTTTTTTGACTTTAAGCTACTATGGCATCTTTCCAACTTGCCTTCCATGTAGAACTAAATACTGACCCAAATTTGGATCCTTTGGACTTGAATTATTTCTCCACCTTGCAAGCCTTATGCAATAGCTCCTCCATGTCCAAATAGTGTTGCAAATCCACTACATCTGCAACTCCCTTGCTCAAGCCACCAATAAACCTTGCCATGGTAGCCTCTCGGTCATCCTCCACACTCATGGACCCTTGCACCAGCCCATGCGACTTTCTATGCAAGTCTCTATAGTAGTGGCTAGGTATAAATCTGTTGTGCATTACCAATTTCATCACTTCCCATAACTGAACAGGCCTCTCACCATTCCTCCTTCTACTTATGACCAATTGGTCTCACCAAATACTAGCATAATCAATAAATTCTACAACTGCCAAATTTATTTTCTTCTCCTTAGAATAATTATGACAATCAAATACATGCTCAACCTCTCTCTCCCACTCCAAATAATGTTCAAGATTATTCTTCCCTTGAAATGCTGGAATCTTCATCTTTATGCTGCCCAAATTGCTATCTCTTTTGGAAACAGCCTTCTTGCCTCTTCTTGAACTTGATTCTTCATAGTCTAATTCTTACTCATCTTCTTCCTCAATCACACGCTTTCTAGAGGATTTGGATTTGCTACCTAGCAAATCAACTGATCTAGCCTTGCATTTATCAACTTAAATTGCTCGGTGACAGCTTTCATCCAAAACTTCAAATCTATATCATGCACTTCTCCTTCACTACTCATGTTTACAACCTACAAAAAGACGTTAGTAATTAAAAGAAATTTGTTTCTCACACACTCCCTCACGTGTTTGCCCTCACGTCAGATTGTTATCACTCATGTTTCACTCTATTTTGGCTTTTCTCGATGATGATCTCACCACTCTTGCCTTTTTCCACTCAAGTTAGCCCCCTTTATGTTCTTGAAAGACTTAGATTAACAAATCACAAGGAGCAATCTGTTAGATAGTGGAAAATTTCAAAATCAGAACTTTTGAAAGAAATTCAAGATATCCTTTTCTAGGCTTTGAAAAGATAGAGAGAGATTTGCAACCTTATACACAATTGGTTGAAAGAATCAGGATCCACTACTCAGTTCAAATACAACTTCATCTTCTTCCTCTTTTTCTTTTCTTTTCTTTTCTTTTCTTTTCTTTTCTTTTTTGTTTCTTTTCTTCTTTTTTTCTCAACCTTTGTTTTTTTTATCAAATCAAACACCCACAAAATTAACACAACTTCAAGAGTAATAAGCTGATCAAAACAAACCAGAAGAACTTCAAGAGTAATATGCTGATCAGAACAAACCAAAAGAACTAAGTAAAGAAATACAAGGAATGAATAAAGCACAAATAAAACTACTAAACAAAGATGGAAAAAGGTATATGTAACTTATTTCTTGAACCAAGGCTCTAATACCAGAAGATATTGTTTTAACTTATCAAGAGAGTGATAAACCTTTGTAGTGTCTTAAGATTGGGGCTTTTTCGGACTTGGTTTCCTTAGAGTTTTGATCTGATCAACCCAACTTGTTTCCTAACTTTCTAGGGTGTGCATAACAAATTGATTCAAGGGTTCATAGGGTAGGTCGCCTAGTGGGTTCTTTATCACCTTAGGTCAAACCTGTCATAGAAAAATGGCTTTTTATTTAAATCCATGTCATCTAAAAAAATTGATTAGCAAATGAAACATCAAAAGATGATCTTGTAGAAGAGATCACCAAGAGGCTTAAAGGCCTTAGTTTAAAAGAGAAAAATAGTATTGTTATTATAGAAAAAGAAGATCAGAGTAATACACAGATTGAGGATCAGATTGATGCTTAGTATAACTTTAATAGTGACAAAAGTATTAATAAAATACAAAATATGTTCTTATCAAAATAAAGAGTCAATACCTTAAAAGAATCTTATTCAGCCAATGGCAGGCTAGTTTGAAGTTTCTTTCTCTGTCTCCTATCAATAAAATGTTTTGCAAGAGAGTTGTTCATATTCTTACATCCCAAGTCTCTCTGGTAAATATCAAGAATCCTAGAGCCCTTACTCATTTATTCTTTGCTCCACATATAGTCACATAGACTTTTCTATTTTTCCTGCTTGGTGTGCATTCTTTTGGCTTACTCTATGTTGCAAAAACTCTTCCCAAATGCACTAGAAAGTCACAAGAGGATAGCCTAAAATTTGTTGCTACACTGAAACTGCCTCCACTAGAGCATGTTGATTTGTCAAAAATGGGGACAACAGAAATACAAAAGAAAGCAAGCCAGGAAATCAGTTTTGGACATAGGAGAAAACTTGCTTCTCCTATTGCTTCTGATTCAGAGGGATTGCACACTCAGCATTCTACCATTGAGACAAGCAAAAATTATGTTTTTGGGAATTTTGAAGCTATTGTGGAGAAAGAAAATTTTTCTTTTTGTGACTCCACAACTGAACAACCTTTGGTTGCATCAAAGGCTTCCACTTTAGAAAGAATATGTCATCCCTTGAAAGAACATATTGCCATGAGTAGTAGTATTACAATTGAAGCTTGCAAATATTCCCAAGAAAAACTCTAGGAAAAGTCACTGGTCAGTATGTTCTCTAGTTAAATGTATCCAATTTTACCTAGTTTTCTAGTTGTAGTGGCATCTTTGCACACCTAATTGCTTACTTTAGAGGATTTTGGAGTAGGACCTTAATTAAAACATCAATCAAATTAGGATCTTCAATTGACATTCCATGAGGGAATTTAGTAGGAGAAATTTCGTGGATTTTCAGAAGTGAAAATATAAAAGTTTGTTGGTTTTTTTTTCTTGGTTGATTCTTGCTCAAGGTTAGTCATTTGCTTTTTAATTATGACAACAATTTAGAAGGTGAACAGTTAACTTGCCTCAATTAATGAAAGTTGACCACTATTATTTTGTCTTCTTAGCTTTGATAATTTATGTGTCACCAAGCTTAGTTCTCTCTTTTATTGTTCTTATTTTTTCTATTTTTCTAAGTTTGCCAGAATGCAAAATAGTGTTTTGTAGTGTTTGATATCTTTGGTCCATTTCATTATGATTGTGGGGTTGTTTTTCTAGAATTGCTTTGCATGAGGCAAAAGTTAAAGGTAACTAGTGTATAGCTCAAGATCTTTAGGTTTGTTTATGTGGCTTTGATTTGCATCCTTGTTCTTTAGCTTTTTTGGTCGCGAATTTAGGATCTTATATGGTTGTTTTCATGGTACTCTTGCGGAGCTATATTCCTTTTTATTGGTTTGCTTGCATGACTCTAGTCATCAATGCTATTCTTGACTACATCCTTATGTCTTTTTGGTTTTCCCTTTATCCTTAATTGTCTTTTGGCAGTGTCAGGAGATTGCTTTGGGAGAAGAGTCACACTTTTCAATCAAGTAACTGGTGAGTTTTTGGTAGTGCCTAAGTTTTCAAGCATGTCACTGTTTTACATCCTAATCGTGATTGGTAAATCAAAGTATGGTAGTTTATTGCATTTCTTCTCTAGTTTAGGTTCTTTGTTTATCTTATTGTTTTAGTTTTAGATCTAGTGGCAAAGATTCTCTATTTTAACTCTTTGTTTCCATTGGTTTTTTGAAGGTTGCACTTATATATCCTTTTTTTTTTCAAATTTCTTTTCCCCGATGCATGTAATTTGACTCTATTTCTTCCAATTTTGAGAGAAGTGGGATTAGATTTTGATCCCTTTGGATGATATATCAGCATTCATAAGGTCTTATACAATTTTGAACTTGAGGAATGTTGGCTAACCATCTATTAATGCTTGTCTAAATGGGCAAGAGTTCACTGCTTGTGAAACTAAATGATTGCTTAGTTGTCTGCTTGCCTGTTACTTTGTCCCATATTTTTAGCCCCATTATTCTCCTGGTTGATTCTTAGATGAATAATATTATTTTATATTTCATTCCCCATATATTGATCAATCGTACAAAGGGACAGCACATGTTGTCTTAATCCAGTAATGAGGGCATTTGGTTGGTTGGGAAAGGGGTTGGGAAAAGGTAGGTCTTGACCATTATTGGCCTTAGTTACTTCTTGGCAACATGCATCCATGATAATCCGAATTTATGTTTTCTTTTAAAAAATTTTCATCTATACTTCACTCCACATTAGCTTGTATATTTCACATTGCAACAATCCAACCTACTATTAGTAGTCTGCCTAAAGGAACTTTTAAGAGCTTGGTAAAGAAGGGGAGCAAAGAGCTTTGCAATGGAGTACTTCCTGCCCCTGGTAAGCTTTTTGTAGTCATTCAATTATCATATTTTTCTGTTGTAGGTACTGAGAAATATCTTTTGAATAGTTATTACTTCATGTGAAATTTAAAATGAGCTAAGATCAATTTCTTTTGGCTGAGAGCATCCTTGAATTCGTCCCATGTTTTCACAACTTGAATGCAAGTATCTCGCTTTTGTTTAGCAGCATCAAACAGGCTTCGTTGAATGGTATCCAGCAAATCGTTTACTTGCTCAACCAAGCTGGCCCTACTTATATTGTTTTTGGCTCCATTATCACGGTGCACAGCATGTACCTGTTAACAGAAAGTAAATTGACTCAGCATCAATCGTAGCTTCAAAGAATTAACCTCTGAAGGGTATCATGCAAACTGAAGAGAACTAAAGTGGCACAGGAAAGTAGCAATTGGGTTCCTCACCTGACTATTTGCCAAGTCTTTTGACCCTATTTCAATTCTCAGTGGGACGCCTTTCATCTCCCTGTGAGAGTACTTCCAACCAGGTGAATAATTTTCCCTAAAGTCGGCTTCAGTACGGAAACCAGCCTTACACAAGGTATCCACGGTGGCATTACAAGCCTCAAAGATTCCTTGAGTGTCGGCATCTTTATAAGGCACGGGAACAACAATGACTTGTATAGATGCCACTTTAGGTGGCACCACCAACCCCTTATCATCTCCACGAACCATTACAACCACTCCAATCTGCACAAGAGGAAAAAAATAAAAGTAATAATGCAATATATGGAAGAAACATAAGCAATGAAAAACATACAGTGAACAATAACACACTTCCAATATCAAATCAAAAAGAACTGGATAACAAAAAATATCAATGATGTATGGAACAATAATGTAATACCTTATCAGAAAAGAAAATTAGAACAAGAATATTTTTCTTTTGCAAATTTCTACATTATAATGGTACTTGTAGAACTTAGATTTTAGAGACTGTAAATTATCATGTGTTGCTATTTGGAATTTAAAATGAGCTGGCAATCTAGGGTCCAATTAAGTCATTGTGAAATTTTAATTTTGGGACAACCCTTAATGGGCAATATTGTCATTAAGTTCAAATAGGCTTGTGTGGCCCAATCTTATAATCTTAATATTGTTGGTTTTCTAGCCCATTATGGGCTTGTGTGGTCCAAAAGAATTGAAGCTAGACAAATAAAAGTTCTGATGTTTAAAAGGGTCCAAATGGTTCTCCTAGCTCTAATTTTTTCTCTCTTGCTCGAGCCTTCTGCTCTCCTTTATAGCTTGGCTCTCTCTCTCTCTCTCGGGGTGTCTGTTTTGTCTTCCTTTTGTCTCCTTAATAGCAACGAGAATGTAGGATTGAGGTAACCTTGGAGTCTTATGCTTTTTTCCTCCATTCCATTTGTCCATATTGGACCTTTAAAGCTCACGAATAGTCTATGGGCAGATAATAAGTAATTGTTTCTTGTCAAAAATCACTGTCCCCAAACTTGAATTAACAATTTTTGAACGTTGAGATTATATCATCTGATTGCAATTTCACCATATTCACCTAGATTTTAAGTATGTTTTTAACTCATCTATGGTATGGATGATGAATCTAATACTTCTAAAAAAGCATTATCGTAAGGTATAGCAAGATTGACACTTGTAGCAAGTTTTAACCAAATTAGCTATGCCCATGATGGGTTCCATCCCTGGATATGCCTATTGCTCCTGTTTTGATAAAATGTAATGATCTAAATAGAAGAAAATGCATGTCTCTCTTGAAATGTGTCCTTTCTCAGAATGGTGGCTTATTTCCTTCCTCAAGCTACCATGTTAAAGCTTGATGGCTCTAATTATTTTAAGGTTATAATGAAAAGTAATCTCAACGTTTATTGCTAACACCCTACTAATCTTAGTCTCCCACTAATTAAAAGTAGTCACCCCTATGTAATCAATTTATAATGTTAGCTTAACATGAGATGACAAATTTGACATCATAGTTATAGATTAGTTATTTCATTTTATTCTTTAAATTGTGCAATAATCCTTGACATTCAATCTTTAAAGTTCTTAATGAGCATTAGTTACTTTGGCTTATAGCTAAGAAGTGTTTCTTCTTTACAAATCTCAATTGCTATTTGGCCCACCTTTTCACCCATCTTTAGAGTTATTGCATCTATAAAGTAATGGTTCAAGATTTTAGGTGTAGTGTTTTGTCAAAAAATTCAAATTAAAGATGCTTTACTCAGTGCCAAAAAGTGCCTAATCTTTTGCTGGGACAACGTACGGGCTGTCTTGCCCTGCTGTTGCCTAGTTGGGGCGACGACGTCTGTGCCGCATCGCAGCAAAGTGGCCCGCCCCTAGAGTCCCTTGACAAGCAGCAGCACGAGGGCTGACTCACCCTGTTGTTGGACGCATCGCGATGGAGCTGGTAGCTGTGAGACTGCCTTGGAGGGCACTAGAGCTGTCTCGTACCACTGTTGGCACATCAGGGGCGCTGCAGGCGCACCGCACCACAGTCGAGCTGGTTGCAACTTGACTCGTACGACTGACAGCAGCGCGCAGGTGGCATCACCCTGTCGTGGGCCCATTGGGGGTGTTGCGTGCTCACCCAAAGCTGCTAAGCTGAAGTCCTTCAACGGACGGCCGCACGTGGGCCGTTTTGCCTTGTTGGGTGGGCTACATGTGTGTCACAATGCTGCCAAGCTGGCTGCAACTAGAGACCCTCAACAGGCTACGTGCATGTTGTAACACTGTTGGCATGGGCTGCCTCACCCTACCTTCTTCCACATCACAATAGAGCTAGCAGCCGTGGGAGTCCCTTGGACAGTGTCCACGTGCAGGTTTTCTCACCCTGTCGTTGGCTTGTCAAGAGCCCTGCGTGTGGGCAGCAATGTGATGGTGCGGGCCACCGCTAGACTCTCTCGGCAGGTGGCTGTGTGCAGGCTGTCTCATGCCACTGTCTGCCGTATTGCAAGCTGGCAGCCATGAGGCTACCTCATTGGGCAGCAACACATGGGCAGTCTCGCCTCACTGCTGGCCTATTGTAGGCACCGCATGCATGCCACTTTGCAATTGTGCCAGCAGCTGCCAGAGTCCCTTTGCTGGTGGCAGTGCGAGAGAGGGCTCCCAAAGCTGTCAGCCTGTCTGAGCTGCTGCGTGCGTGCTGACCCACTACCTAGGGGCGGCCACAAAGAATTGAGCACCAAATAGATTTCATAACCGGTATTATCATACCAAACTAATTTGCCTATAGAGATAATCTTGAAGAAACGAAGGAGATACAAAGGGAAGTGGATGAGTTGGTGCAAAACAGATTTGAAAGGGAAAGTCTTAGCTATTACTTAGTTCCTATCATCTTATTCTCAAAGAAAGATGAAATATGGTGCATGTGTGTGGATCATCGAGCCATCAATAAGATTACTATAAAGTATAGACATCCTATCCCTAAATTGGATGATATGCTTGATGAGTTGCATGGTTTGTGTGTATTTTCAAAAATTGATTTAAAAAATGGCTACTATCAAATTCGTGTGAAAGAGGAAGATGAATGGAAAATAATATTTAAAACTAAATATGAATTGTATGAGTGGTTAGTAATGCCTTTTAGATTAACAAATGCACTTAGTGCATTCACGTGGCGTACTTTCATAAGGAAATTTGCAGTAGTTTACTTTGATGATATTTTGGTTTATAGTAAGAATTTGGATGAACATGTGGAACATTTGCATGATTCCTATGATCATTTTGTATAAATGATTCCTAATAAGATAAGGAAAAAGCTTATTATGAAAGAATCAATTGAAGGTTTCAACTAGCAAGTAATGAACAATTTTATCCTAGTAAAGAAAGCTAATCAAAGGCAATAACTACTTTATTTGATTAGCTTTAATGGATTCAAACAACTAAAGACATAAAAACATGCTTCTCACAATGAAATCAACAATTGGTGTATACATTTAAGTTAATTTTATGATTCTATTATTTGTATTACTCCTTGTAATGAAAGGAAAAGCTTTCTTAGCTAGAAATGAAGTGACAACATCATCTTTTAGGTAGTCACCCATTATATCCATTCAAAAGAAAGCTAATTAGGATAAGTAACTCCCTTATTTGATAGAATTCAATCAATTCATGCTATAAAACATATATTGATACGTATGCCATAAGGACACTAATGTTTGGTGTAGACATGAATTTTAATTGCACGATCATTTGGTGTGAATAATTACATAAAATGAAAAAAGAAGCAACATTACCAAGGAATTAGGTCACAATCTTAAGTTTCAAGCACTTAATGCTTCTCTTCTAGTAAAGATAGCCAATCAATAGCAATAATTCCTTTTATTCCAAAAAATTCAAATGCATTCAAACTAACCAAGCTTATGTACATCTTGCAATGAAATAAGTGATTGATGATAAAGAACCCGCTAGACGACCTGCCCTAGGAACCCTTATATCAATTTTTTATGCACACCCTAAAAAGTTAAGAAACATGTTGGGTTGATCAGATCAAAACCCTAAGGAAACTAAGTCTTAGAAGCCCTAATCTTAAGATGCCACAAAGGTTGATCACTCCTTTGATAAGTCAAGCCAATGTATTCTTCAAAGAACACAAGAAAGAAAAGCAAAGTTTGCTGAAAAATACCTCAATCTTATTTATTCTATTTTATATAGTTGTAATCTTTATATAGGCATGTAAACATTACAATCCAATAAGGAAAAGGTATTTTTTAACATACCTATATAGGAAAAACCTTAATTGCAAGAGATCCATCTAATTAAGGAATACAAGTCTACCTTGGTTAGGAATCCTTAAAAAGACTACAACAAATGATAATTAAGCATAAAGTCAAAGTAAAACTCTAACTAATGTATCAAGACTCAGTTAAACATACAAGTCCAAATAAACTTAAGAAGTTAAGCCTTTTCTACATGTAATTCGGGCTTAACTTCAAATCTAGCAATCCAAAACAAAATCAGACCCACTAATACAACTTAGCATGCAATTAAGCCTTTCCATAACTTAGTTATGCAGCTTGGACTTATATTATGGGCTCCAAGTTTTGTTCTTTGAGTTCTAAGCCTTGTCCATCATCTTGCACATAAAGATAAGTGATTATCCTCAATGTAGCATTGAAAACCTTTAGAACAGTCTTGAAATCTTCTGGAGCCTCTTTGTGATACAACACCATGATTAAGCCTTGAAAAGCCTCTTTCATCCTCTTATCCTTGCCTAGTCATTGGACCATTAAGTCCTTGCAAAGGATCTAGCAAATACTTTCATTGTTGCACTTGAATAGCACCTTGTTCTCCATCATTCCTCCCCTCCTCGAAAGGATTCATTCTTGAATCACCTACATCAAGTAAAGATGAGTCATCAACATTAAAAGTAGCACTAACATTACCATAGTTGATTGGTAAATCTATCTTTTGTAGGCATGGTCATTAATCCTCTCCAAGACTTGAGAAAGTCCATCTTTTCGAGGCTGCAATTTGGAATTTCTTTGTTGGGGAAATTGTTCATTCCTTTTATGCACCTACACCCAATCACCAACTTCAAAGACAACCTTCCCACGCCCCTTATTAACTTGCTTAGCATATTGCTCATTCTTCCTTTCAATATTAGCCCGAACCTTGGCATGTAAATCCTTTGCAAAGGCTACTTATTCTTACCATTAATGTTAGCATGCTCTTTAGTAGGCAAAGATAAAATCTCCAAAGGAGTTAAAAGAATTAAAACCATAAGCAACTTCAAAAAGTGACAAGGAAGTAGTAGAATGAACAGATCTGTTATAAGCAAACTCATCATGTGACAAACACCATTGCCATTGCCTCAAGTTCTTTTGAATGATAGCATATAACAAAGTAGTGACTGTCCTATTAACTACTTTAGTTTGTTCATCTATTTGAGGATGTGCAACAATTGAAAATAAGAATCTAGTTTCCAATTTATTCCATAAAGTGTGCCAAAAATGACTTAAGAACTTAACATCCCTATTGCTAACAATAGTTCTTGGCAATCCATACAAATGCACCACTTCCTTAAAAAATAAGTTAGCAGTATGTGTTGCATCATTAGTTTTAGAACATGCAACAAAATGAGTCATTTTGCTAAAACTATCAACAATGACAAATATACTGTCCTTGCCATTTTGAGACCTTGGTAATTCTCAGACAAAGTCCATAGAGAAATCAATTAAAAGTTGGTTAGGCACAAGTAAAGGTATATACAAACCATGCAATTTAATTCTAGCCTTTGCTTGCCTACATGTAATGCACTTATCACAAATGAAATGCACATCATGCTTCATATTAGGCCAATAAAAATGTTCATGCAATATATATAGATTTTTCTGCACACCAAAGTTTCCTATTAAACCACCCTTGTGAGCTACCCTAACAAGCAATTTACAAATAAAACAAATAGGCACACATAATTTATCCCTTGTAAACATAAACCCTCCATGCCTATAAAAGTCACCAAATGCACACTTATCACATGCATTCCATACTTGGCCAAAATCAGAATCATTTGCGTACAAGCCCTTAAGTGATTCAAAATGAAGTAACTTAGTTTGCAAAGAAGTAAGTAATGTGTACCTCCTGGACAATGCATCAACAACAACATTTTCCTTTCCATGTTTGTATTTGATCACATAAGGAAATGTTTCTATGAACTCTAGCCACTTAACATGTCTTTTATTAAGCTTAGCTTGGGATTTCAAGAACTTTAAACTCTCGTGATTAGAATGAATGATATATTCCCTTGGCCACAAATAATGTTGCCATGTTTAAAGAGTTCATGCCAATGCTAAAGTTCTTTGTTATAAGTGGGATAATTTAAGGTTGTCCCACTTAGCTTTTCACTGATATAAGCAATCAGTTTGAAATCTTGCATTAAAACAACCCTTATTCAAGATGCATCACATTCTACCTTGCCAAATTTTATCAAAATTAGGCAAGTATAACAAAGGTGCATTAGTAAACATTTCTTTCAAAGTACTGAAAGCCCGATCATGCACGTCATCCCACTTGAAAGCAACATTCTTTTTAATAAGTTCATTTAACGGTGCAGCAATAGAACTAAAATCCTTAACAAATTTTTGATAAAAACTTCTTACCTCGTTCATGTGCTTAGGCATAGGCTAGTCCCTTATCGCCTTTACCTTATCCCCATCCATACTAATGCCTTTTCTTGAACTTGATATTTTATAGTCTGATTCTTCCCTAATCACACGCCTTATGGAGGATTTGGATTTGCTAGGTGATTGCAACTTGTCTAACCTTGCATTTATCATCTTAAATTGCTTAGTTGCCTTCATCCAAATCTTTATATCTATATCATGCACTTCACCTTCACTACTCATGTTTACAACCTATAGAAACATGTTAGTAATTAAAAGAAATTTGTTCCTCACACACTCCCTCACGTGTTTGCCCTCAAACATGATCATAGCTCTATATCACCATTAACCTTAATTACAGGTGATCCCTTTAATTAAGGAATACAATTCTATCTTGATAAAAAATCCTAAATTTGTGCTGATAAGGAATTCTTAAAAAGACTGCCACTAATGATATAAAATCAAAGTAAAACCCTAACTAATGTATCAAGACTCAACTGAACCTACAAGCCCAAATATATCCAAGAAGTTAAGCCTTTTTCACATAAAATTTGGCCTTAACTTCAAATCTAGCAACCCAAAACAAAATCAAGCCCATTAATACAACTTAGCATGCAATTGAGCCTTTCCAAAGCTTGATCATGTAGCTTGAACTTATATCATGGGTTCCAAGTTTTGTTCTTCGAGTTCTAAGCCTTGTCTATCATCTTGTACATAAAGATAAGTGATTATTTTTGGAGTAGCATTGAAAACTTTGAGAACAATTTTGAAATCTTCTGAAGCACTCTTTTTATCATTTAGCTCCACAATTAAGCCTTGTAAAGCCTCTTTCATCCTTATTGTCCTTGCCGTAGTCATTGGACCATCGATTCCTTGCAAAGGATCTAAGGAATATTTGCTTTGTTGCACTTGAATAGCACCTTGTTCTCCATCACCTTAAGCAATTCAAAACCAAGTAACTTAGTTTGCAAAGAAGTAAGTAATGTGTACCTCCTAGACAATGTATCAGCAGCAACATTTTCCTTTCCATTTTTGTACTCCACATAAGGAAATGTTTCTATGAACTCCAACCACTTAGCATGTCTTTTATCAAACTTACCTGGGGATTTCAAGAACTTTAAGCTCTCATGATCAGAATGAATGATGAATTCCCTCGGCCACAAATAATTTTGCCATGTTTAAAGAGTTCATACCAGTTTCTTTGTCATAAGTAGGATAATTTAAGGCTGCCTCATTTAGCTTTTCACAAAAATAAGCAATTAATTTGGAATTTTGAAACAGCCCCTATTCCTATCCCAAATGCATCACATTCTACCTTAAAAAGTATATCAAAGTTAGGCAAGCATAACAAAGGTGCATTAGTAAGCTTTTCTTTCAAAGTATTGAAAGTCTGATCATGCACATCATCCCACTCGAAAACAACATTCTTTTTAACAAGTTCATTTAAAGGTGCAACAATGAAACTAAAATCCTTAACAAACCTTCGATAAAAACTTGCTAAACTATGAAAGCTTCTCACCTCATTTGCATTCTTAGGCCAATCCATTATTGATGCGGAAAACCCCAAAAAGACGTGGCTTAGGGACCCAACACACACAAGGAATCAAAGAACAACCAAGAAAGCTAAACCAGAGTTTAATATCACAAACCTTAAACCCACCCTTCAAAGGAACACGAACCTAGAGTATTTAAGAAGGATATAGATGCCACACTCCAGAAAAGAAAAGAAATTGGGAGTGAGAAGTCGATTGGAATGCCACAAGAAGAAATTGCCACAAGAAGAAATACCTCTTGATAAGTTCCTTAGTCCTTAAAAGAACCGAGAGGAAAAAAATCCTTGCTTTCTATTTTACTCAAAATTGTCTGCTCTCCAGAGCTTACAAGGGGAGCTTATTTATAGGCTAAGATAGCAATCCTAAAGAGGCACAAATTCCTACTTAGGACAAATCCTTATTTTGGAGGAATTCCTAATTGTGAACAAATTCCAACATAAATAACAAACTCTTATTTAGGAAGAAATGCTATTACTTATTCTGACTTATTAAGTATTCTAATTATATTAATTAGGTCTGGACTCCTTGTCAAACCTGAATTCGCACTATTTGAAATTGGGCTGGCCTGAATGTCCCGAATCAGCTCATTTAGTGCTTCTTTAATCTTTTTGGCTCTAACTCGTGTTATTGGGCCTTCTGGAATGTGCAATGGACCTCTTGCAACCATTGAAGCCTTCCACCCATCATCTCAATGGTTCTCATCATTCTCTCTCTCCGCAAAAGGATTCGTCCCTGAATCATCACCTACATCAAAAGGGGAAAGATCAGAAATGTTAAATGTTGCACTCACATTATACTCACAAGGAAGGTCCAACTGATAAGCATTGTCATTAATTCGGGCTACAACTTGAAAGGGACCATCTCCTTTGGGTTGTAGCTTCGAACGCCTTTGAGCTGGAAACCGTTCCTTGCGCATATGCACCCAAATCCAATCAACAGGTTCAAACACCACCTTCTTTCATTCCTTGTTGACATGGGATGCGTGGTGCTCAGTTCGTTTTTCAATATGTTGTCGCACCTTCTCATGCAATTTTTTTATCATGTCAGCCTTGCGTTCCCCATCTAAGCTAGCATACTCATTGACAGGTATAGGTACCAAATCCAAAGGAGTCAATGGATTAAAACCATATACGATTTCAAATGGAGAGTAACTAGTAGTACCATAAGCTAGCTCAAGAATGGAGGGTTGACCCAACCCTTATAAACAGTCCAAAGACCCCCTCAGGAACCGATGTGGGACACATCACTTAGGTGTAGGCCAATCACGAATTGCCTTAACTTTTTCCTCGTCAACCTCAACACCTTTAGCACTGACAACATAGCCAAGAAATGTGATCTGATCAGTACAAAAGGAACATTTATGTAAGTTAGCATACAATTTCTCAGAACGTAAAACACTTACAACAGAACGTAAATGATCAAGATGATCTTCTAGGGTTTTACTATAGACCAAGATATCATCAAAATACACCACTACAAATTTACCAATGAATGCACGTAAAACATAATTCATTAGTCGCATAAAAGTGCTTGGTGCATTAGTGAGACCAAATGGCATAACTAGCCACTCATACAACTCATACTTAGTTTTGAAAGCTGTTTTCCACTCATCTCCCTCTCTCATCCTAATCTGTTGATATCCACTTTTCAAATTAATCTTAGAAAAGACACATGACCCATGCAATTCATCTAACATGTCATCTAATCTAGGTATGGTGTGACGATACTTTACAGTGATTTTGTTGATTGCTCGACAATCAACACACATCCTCCAAGTCCCATCTTTTTTTGGTACAAGTAGAACAGGCACAGCATATGGATTCATGCTTTCCCTTAGATATCCTTTGGACATATGCTCCTCAACCAGCCTTTGAAGCTCCTTTGTCTCCTCAAGATTACTCTTATATGCTGGCCGGTTAGGGATGGATGCACCTGGGATGAAATCAATTTGATGCTCAATTCCTCTATTAGGTGGCAATCCACTTGGGATATCATCAAGGAATACATCTTCAAATTCCTGCAATAATGCAACAACAACACTAGGCAAAGATAGTCAAACTTGTTAGTGTTAAAATAAGCCTCCTTGTACAAAAGTACAAACATAGGCTGTTTGGCATAGAATGCTCTTTTGACATCACTTCCTTTTGCATAGAGATTTTCTCTTTTCTTCTCTTTCTCTTTTGTCCTCACGTTTTCTTCTCTTTCTTCTCTTTTATCAATCTCTCTTTTCTGTTCACTCTCATTTTTAATCCTTAATTGATCCTCATGTGCTTGTTGAGGTGATAATGGTACAAGAATGACAGGTTTTTCGTTCATTACAAAGGAATATCGATTCTTGAAGCCATCATGCATAACTCGCCTATCAAATTGCCATGGTCTTCCTAATTGAATATGTCCCGCATGCATGGGTACAACATCACATAAAACTTCATCATGGTACCTTCCGATAGAAAATGATACGAGCACTTGCTGATTTACCTTCACTTCACCACTCTCATTCAACCACTGAAGTTTATATGGTCTAGAATGCTTCATAGTAGGTAAATCCAGCTTTTCAACCATAGTTGTGCTAGCAACGTTAGTGCAACTCCCACCATCAATAATCATACTACATACCTTATCTTTGATGAGACACCTTGTCTGAAAGATGTTATCTCGTTGCACCTCATTTTCTTCTTTTGCTTGCACATTCAATGCTCGCCTTGTAATGAGAGCTACTCCGTTAACTCGATACTCCTCTCCATCACATTCACCCTTTGATGGTGGCACAAAATCATCATCTGATTCACTTTCAGTTTCAACATCACTGTTACTTCTCAGGATCATTGCATGCTTATTTGGACATTGAGGTGCAATGTGACCCCTGCCCAAACACTTAAAACATTTAACATCTCTATTTCTACTTAGTTGGGGTTCAAATTTACCTATCTCCTTGCTAGAACTCACATTCTTGTGCTTGGGTAGCTCGGCTTTGGACTTGTAATTGGCCATCTCGTCCCTTTTACTCCAGTTTGGCTTCCACGATGAGGTAGAACCTGAATTCTGCCCAACCCGTGCAGAACCCTTTCGTTTAAGTTGCCTTTCAACTTTCATGGCCATGTGTACCATGTCTTCCAATTCCACATAGTGCTGCAATTCAACCACATTTGCTATGTCCCTATTTAGCCCTTGCAGAAATCGAGCCATGGTTGCCTCTCTATCTTCTTCTACATTGGCCCTAATCATGGTAATCTCTATCTCCTTGTGGTAGTCCTCCACACTTTTGGTGCCCTGAGTGAGCCCTTGTAGCCTTTGGTACAACTCCCTGTAATAGTGATTAGGGACAAACCTCCTCCTCATGATAGCCTTCATCTCCTCCCATGTATCAATAGGCCGCTCATGATTCCTTCTCACAATCAAAACAAGTTGATCCCACCAAATAATAGCATAATCAGTAAATTCAACGGCAGCAAGCTTTACCTTTTTCTCCTCGGAATAGTTTGTGGCAATCAAAAACCAATTCAACCTTCTTTTCCCATTTTAGGTATGCATCAGGATCATTCTTACCTTGAATGAAAGAATTGTCATTTTAATACTACCCAAATTATGGTCGTAGGTGCCTTGCCTCCCAAATTCTCTTCGATCCCTTATATTGTTACCAGTTCAAACCATCGTAGTTTGATCGTTAACTTCATCATCTTTTACATCATCTTCATGGTCATAGGCACGTGTCAACTGCCTTCTTGCTTTGAGAGTCTCATATTCCGTATGTCTTCTTTGCAACTCTGCTATTGTATTAGCTTGCTCCTCCTTCCTCTCCCTCATATCATCAAATCTGGTATTCATGCACTCAAATTGTTGTTGCATATCATGAAGGACACATCACCAGCTCCCTCTTGAGCTATTCCTTTGTCTTTGGACATCATAGTCTTACTTCTTCACAAAACAAATGGGATACCTCACAGAACACTCCCTCACGTGTTTCACTCAAAAGATTATGTCACACTCCCTTGTGTTTACACTCTTTATGGTTTTTTCTTTATATGAACTTTCACTCTTACCTTTTACCACTCAAATTTTCCCTTTCAGCTCTATAAAGAACTAAACAACATAAATCAAGGGTATTGATTTTAAACAGAATAAGCTAAATGGTGTAGAAATGAACAAATTGGAGAACAAAGAATCAAGCGAAAAAGGATGTCAACACAAACGGATTTAATGAGCTAACTTCACAAAAATCAGGATAGGGGTAATATAACTTAGAGGACAACTTGGGTAACAAAATAGGAAAACAGATGGTAGAATTGGAGTTGAGCAAGAAAACTTTATTATTATTGTGGCCAATATGACCAAATTGTTAACCTTATCAATAACTTTGAATTTGATATTTTCTTTCTTTTGTTCTTCTTCCTTCCCTTTTTTTTTTCTTTTTTTTTCCTTTTTTTTTCGTTTTTTTTTTTCAATACAAAACAATAGTAGAATACTTAAACATACCAATTGAAATTGAAATTAGCACGTTTATGAGCTTAAACAAACAAGCAAAGAGAGAAGGATTGCAAATAAACAGATTTGTGCATTTGAATGATAATGCACATAATAGACAAACTAAACAACAATAATAAATCAAAAGATAGAAAATTGAAGAGTGAGTGGATTCAACTTGATTTAGAACCTGGCTCTGATACCAACTGATGCGGAAAAGCCCAAAAAGACATGGCTTAGGGACCCAACGCACACAAGGAATCAAAGAACAACTAGGAAAGTTAAACCAGAGTTTAATATCACAAACCCTAAACCCACCCTTCAAAGGAACACGAACCTAGAGTATTTAAGAAGGATATGGACGCCACACTCAAGAAAAGAAAAGAAATTGGGAGTGATAAGTCGATTGGAACGCGACAAGAAGAAATACCTCTTGATAAGTTCCTTAGTCCTTAAAAAAACCAAGAGGAAAAAAACCCTTGCTTTCTATTTTACTCAAAATTGTCTGCTCTCCATAGCTTACAAGGGGAGCCTATTTATAGGCTAAGATAGCAATCCTAAAGAGGCACAAATTCCTACTTAGGACAAATCCTTATTTTGGAGGAATTCCTAACTATGGACAAATCTTTATTTTGGAGGAGTTCCTAATTGTGAACAAATTTCAACATAAATAAACTCTTATTTAGGAAGAAATGCTATTACTTATTTTGACCTATTAAGTATTCTAATTATATTAATTAGGCTTGGACTCCTTGTCAAACTTGAATTCGCACCATTTGAAACTGGGTTGGCCTGAATGTCCTGAATCAGCCCATTTAGTGCTTATTTAATCTTTTTGGCTCTAACTCATGTTATTGGGCCTCTTTTGGAATGTGCAATGGACCTCTTGCAACCATTGAAGCCTTCCACCCATCTCTATGGTTCTCATCAATTATCGCCTTTACCTTCTCCCTATCCACACTTCCTTGCGAACTAACAACATATCTAAGAAACAAAACGAATTCCATCCAAAATGTGCACTTTTTGAGATTAGCATATAGTTGGTTATCTCTTAACACACCAAACACAACATGCAAGTGTTTGACATATTTATCAAAATTTTTGCTATAAACTAAAATATTATGAAAGTAAACTATTAAGTCAAATAAGTCAAAAGGTCCCATTTTATGAACCACCCGCCCACTTATGAGTTTTTAAAAAGAAATTTTGCTGTTCCATAGAAAGCATGGAATAAAACTATTTTCTTTTAAATTCACTTTTCTAAGAGTAAAATAACTCTTTAAAAATTTTTTCATTTTCAATTTCAATGGTAAGAACATTGATACTTCTATCTTTGCCCTTATACCCCATATCCAAGTAGGATAGAGAATGAGGAGAGGAAGGGTCCACTGGTTCATTTACCACTGAACCTAAGAATAGATGAAGGGAATTCAACCTTGTACTGTTGGTGAATAACCTGCCTTTTTGTTCTTTTAGTTCCTTCTAATTCCTGAATAAACTGTGAAGGAACTAAAGTGGTTGAATGTCTCTGTTCGTTCAGCAGGTTTAACCTAACCAAACAACTCTATGAGAATTTAATCTCAACATCCCTATCAATGTATTTAATAAGTTCTTCGATTTGATTAGTCTTCCTTTTAATAGGCTTCAGTACTCATTTGAGGACTCATTTCTCAGGTAATTTTACCTAATGTCAACTAATAGTTCTAAGGACTATTATATTGGTCTTAGCCCTATCAATTATGAACAAAGTAGTTAACCCTTTCTCAATAGATAATCGAGTTGGTATTTCTTTCATTCCCAACAAGGTAGTATTCATAACCTTGTAGAGGATCCAATAAATAAGGATCAAATTATTTGATTCAAGCATAATGTCAAATCCTTTTGTCTTTATGTCAAGACACAATGCATGAATCAAATTTTGATTAGTCAAAGAAAGAGTGATATTAGGATAACATGAAAAATAAATTGGTCCATCACTTAAACTTGACTCAACAATTCCTAGTAAAAAATCATGAAAACTGTTATGTCTCGTCTCTAAGATAAAGCATAATTGAGCTATTAAGCCCCAATCTTGTGGTTGGTTTAGTTACCACTTGCACCTTTCCCAAGCATAAACACTTGCATTTTTCTAGTGCTGGCTAATACGTTATGGAGACAATAGGGTGAAATCAAAATAACTTTGAAATAAAGAACCATCTTTCTAAATTATTTTTACTGCATGGTCCATTTTAAATAAAAACCCTTATTGTGGTAAATGGAAAATGAAAAACAAGTAAGAAGATGCCATGAATTTAAAAAATTATTATTTATATTTTCATTAATAATTATTTCCTTATGACTACTACTACTATTACTATTATTACCACAAACATTACTCCTATTTATACTTCTTCTACTGCTACTACTGAAGCCACTGACTTTCAACCTGACTCTATCAAATGAAAAAGAACAAGATAGTCTACTCATTATATAGTAGTTACCTATCCCTTGGTAGTTAGGGTAAACTACCTAGTTAACGATTTATGCCTTCAACACACCCTCCTAGCTTACATGGCTACCTAATCTTATCTCTGTTCCCCTCAACAAAATAGAAAAATGACACTTTGATACAATTCCTCTGTGGTTCCCTTAGAGACAATGAAAAGAAAATGAAAGCAAACACACAAATACTATATAGTTGCTTAAGCATAAGGTTAGAAAGCAGTTATTGGTTTCTAGTTGATACACTATATAGCATCAAAACACAACATAATAAAGGAGAAAAAGAATGAGGATAATTAAGAGGGAGAAGAGAATAAAGAAAACATTTCATGATTTGTTTGTGTGAATGATTCCTGTCATCGAAAGTATAAGCCTTGTTAGCTAGACATAAAGTTATAATCTCATCTTTCAGGCAATAAAACATTCAAACCATGTAAGAAAAGCTAATCAAGATAATTTAACAGTCTTTAATGGATTTAGACTACCAAAACTTTATTGACGTACTTGTTGCAAAGAATGTAATGTTTGGTGTTGACATAAATATTAATTTCATGATTATTTATATGAATAAGCCCTTGCAATAAAATGAGAAGTCTTATTAACAAGAAATGAAGTGATACTCCCAACTTTCACCAAAAAAAAAAAAAACAAAAACCATTTAAACTATGCAAGAAAAGCTAATGAAGATCATTTACTACTATGGTTCATGGACTTCAACGGATTTTACATATTTTTCATAATCATTTAATGGATTTACCAACGGTGTATTGACATAATTTTTGTATTGAATTTAACATTTCATGTAGGTAAAATAGTTAATTTCATGATCATTTTGTATGAATGAGGCCTTTTAGCAAAAGTACAGTCCTTTTTAGCAAGAATGAAGTCACAAACTCAACTTTCATGTAATGAACCATTTACAACATGAGAGAAAAGATGATCATGATTAACAACCCTTACATTTAATGGATTTCAATGCATTATGACTACCAAAAGGGTATTGATGAGCTTGCTTCATCAAATTCTTTGTAGACACATAGTTAGTATCAAGGTCATTTTATGTGAATAAGTACTTTTAGGAAATGGATAAGCCTTCTTATTGTATGTTGAACCACTCAAACCATGTAAAATATATATATATATATATATAATCAAAACCAATGACTCCTATGATTGATGAACTTCAATGGATTCAGGGCATCAAAGCTATATTGCCATGCTTGCCATAATGAATCTAATGTTTGGGGAAGACACAAAAGTTAATTTCATGATCCTTTGTTGTGAATGACTCCCTTCAATGAAAGGAGAAGTATTGTTAGAAATGAATGAAGTGTGGGTCTCATCTTTCAAATAATGAAACATTAAAGAAAAGATAACTAAGATCAATAACAATTATGTTTGCCAAACTTCAAAGAATTTAAACTACCAAAGATGTATTCAACTAGTTATTGCAATTAATCTAATGTTTCAAGTAGATATAAAATTTAATTTCATCATCATTTGGTGTGAATAAGTCTTGCAAAATAGAGCATGAGGTCTTGCTATAAAGAAATTAAGTGATGGTCTAATCTTTAAGACAATGAACCATTCAAATCATCTTAAACAAGCTAATCAAAATCAATAATACAAATGTTTTATGCACTTAAGTGGTGATGGAGAACAAGTGCTGATCAATAGTGACAAAACAAGTATTCTCAAGATCCTTTGCAAGAAATCAATGGTTCAATGACTAAGGCTAGGAAAAAGAAGATGAAAGAGGCTTTACAAGGCTTAATCAAAATTAATAATACAAATGTTTTATGCACTTAAGTGGTGATGGAGAACAAGTGTTGATCAATAGTGACAAAACAAGTATTCTCAAGATCCTTTGCAAGAAATCAATGGTCCAATGACTAAGGCTAGGACAAAGAAGATGAAAGAGGCTTTACAAGGCTTAATCATGAAGATGCATGGTAAAGAGTCTACTCTAAAAGATTCTAAATTGTTCTAAAAGTTTCCAATGCTGCACCAAAAATAGTCACTCATCTTTATGTGCAAAATGATGGAACTTGAAGAACAAAGCTTAGAGCTCATGATATAAGTCAAGCCGTATACTAAGTTGTATTAAAGGGCCTATTTTTGTTTTGAATTGCTAGATTTTATGTTGAAGCTGAATATATATATATATATATGCGAAAAGAATTAACTTCTTGGATATATTTGGACTTGTAGTCTTGTAAGGATTCCTACATCAAAACAGATTTATATTCTTTAATTAAGGTCTCTACTATATGGGTATGATAAGAAACACATTTTCCTTATAGGATCATAATGTTTACATGTCTATATAAAGGATACAACTATATATAGCGGGAATATAAGATTGAAGTGTTTTCAGCAAATATTGCTTTGCTTTCCTGTGTTCTTGGTATAATACATTATCTTGACTTATCAAAGGGGTGGTCAACCTTTGAGGTCTTAAGATTGATGCTTTTAGTACTTAGCTCCTTAAGGTACTGATCTAATTAACCCAACTTGTTTCCTAACTTTCAGAAGTGTGCATAACAATTTGATTCAAGGGTTCCTAGGGCAAGTCACCTAGTAGATTCTTTATCAAGTGAATTTAGACTACTAGTGATGTATTGATGTGCTCGTCACATTGAATCTAACATTTGGCGTAGACACAAAGGTTCTTGAATATTTTGTATAATCCTTTCAACAAAAAAGATGCCTTGGTAGAAAGAAATGAAATGACAATCTAGTCTTTTAGACAATGAACCATTTAAACCATGCAAGACAACCTAATTAAGATCTATACCTCATGTGAGTCCTTGCATTAAACCTAACATCTGATATAGACAAAAAAGGTCAATTTCGTAATCATTTGTGTCAATGAATGCTCACAATAAAATGGGAAGCCTTCTAGAATGGAATAAAGAATCTTTCAGACAATGAAACATTCAAACTATGTGAGAAATGCTAATCGTAATCCACTCCTAGTTTTGATGGATTTTAGTGGATTCAAACTGCCAAAGTTGTATTGATGTGTTCAACAGAATGAATGTACTGTTTGACGTAGATATAACAATTAATTTCATAATCATTTTGTGTGAATTGCTTCTTGTAACAAAAGAAAAGGCATTATTAGTAAGAATGAAAGTATAGTCTCATCTTTCACATAATGAAGCCTTTATTTGAGAAAATTCAATGAATTAAGACAAACAAAGCTATATTGATGTGTTTGTCATAATGAATCTAATATTTGGTGTAAAAACAGAAGTTAATGAATCTAATATTTGATTGTTACTAATGAACTAATAGTCTTATCTTTTAGATAATGAACCATTGAAATCATGCCAAAAAAGCTAATTAAGATTAAAAAAAAAAACTCATGTTTTATCTACTTCAATGAATTTGGACTATCAAAGTGAATTAACTTGTTGCAATGAATCTAACATATGATATAGACCAAAAACTTAATCATTTTATATGAATGTTGCTTTTTAGTGATAGGACAAGACTTGTTAGCAAAAAATGATGTCATTGCCGTAACTTTCAAATAATGAACATTCTAACCATGTTAGAAAAGTTAATTAAGATCATTGACTTTAATATTTAATTGATTACACTGGATTTAGACAACCAAAAGGAACGTGGTTTTTTAATTAAATTTAACATTTGATGGAGATGCAAAAGTTAATTTTATGATCATTTTGTGTTAATGACTCATTGTAAAGAAAGAAGAGGCATTATTAGGAAGAACTGAAGTGAATTCTCATCTTTCAAGCAATAAACCATTCAAACTTTGCAAGACAAGCTAACTAAGACTAATAACCCTTTTCTTTGACAGAATTAAATGGATTTAGGAAACTAAAGATGTTTTGACGTGCTTATTGCAATGAATCTAAAGTTTGGTGTAGACACAAGAGTTAGTTTTATTATTATTTTGTGAAAATCTGCCCTACAAAACAGAATGAGGCCTTGCCAAAATGAAATGATGTGATAGTCTCATATTTCACAATATGAACCATTCCAACCTTATAAGAAAGGTTAAGTAAGATCAATAATTCCTATGTTTAAACTACCAAAAGTATATTGGCATGCTTGTCACAATAAATTTGATATTGGTTGTAAGCATAAAAGTTAAGTCTTGATTATTTTGTGTGAATAAGTTCTTGGAAACCTTATTAGCGAAAAATGAAGTGATGGTTTCAGCCTTCCAAAATTGAACTAGAATCCTTGGATGAATTGCAAATTAAGAATAATGACTACTTTGTTAATTACCTTAAATGGATTTAAATTGTTAAAAGTGTATTGAAGTGCACATTACAAAGAATTTAATATTTAGTGGAGATATAGAAATCAATTTCATTATCATTTTGTGTTAATGAGCTTTTGCAACAAAAGGCAAACCATTGTTAGCAAGAAATTGAGAAAATCTTTCAAGTAATGAACCAAACAAACCATGTAAGGAAAGCTAATCAAGATCAATGACTTTTCCTTAATGAACTTTAACGGATTCAAGTATTATCAGGTATGAAATGAAGTGATAGTCTCTGATCTTTCAAATAATGAACCATTCAAACCATGTAAGAAATCTAATTAAAATCAATAACTCCTATGTTTTATGGACTTCAATGAATTTAGATTATCAAATGTTGGTTGATGTACTTGTTGCATTAAACATAACATTTGATGTATAAACAAATGTTAATTTTAGGATCATTTTGAATGAGTGAGGCCTTTTAGTGAAAAGACAAGCCTTGTTAGTAGGAAATGAAGTCACAACTCATGTTTGATGTGAATCATTCAAACCACGCAAGAAAAAGCTAATCTAGATTAATTACTCCTATGTTTGATGGCCTTGAATGGATTCAATATACCAAAGGGTATTGATGTGCTGGTCTTATTGAATTTAACATTCAATGTAGACACAAAAGTTAATTTCATAATTATTTTATGCAAATGAGTCCTTTCAATGAAATGACAAGCCTTATTGGTCATCAATGAATGTATAGTCTCATCTTTTAGAAATTAAACAATTAAAACATATAAAAAAATATAATCAAGATCAATGACTTGTATCTTTAATGGACGTCAACAAATTGAGACTACAAAAGATGTATTGGTGCACTTTGTGGCAATAAATCTAATGTATAGATGTAAATGTTAATTTCATGATTATTGTGTGTGAAAAACTCCTTGCAACAAAAAGACAATCATTGTTAGAAACAAAAAAAAGTGTTAGTCTAATCTTTCAAGTAATGAACTCATCAACCCATGTAAGAAATGTTAATCAAAATGATAGGGAACAAGGTGCTGATCAAGTGCAACAAAGCAAGTATTTCCAAAATCCCTTGCAAGGAATTTGTGGTCCAATGACTAGGGAAAGGACAAAGAGGATGATGAAAGAGGCTTTACAAGGCTTAGTCATGGAGATGCATGACAAAGAGGTTGCTGTAGAAGATTTTAAGGCTGTTCTAAAAATTTCCAATGCTACACCAAGGATAGTCACTTATCTTTGTGTGTAAGATGATGGACAAGGCTTAGAACTTAAAGAACAAAGCTTGAAGCCCATGATATAAGTCCAAGCCACATGACCAAGCTAAGGAAAGACTCAATTTACATGTTAAGTTATATTAAAGGGCTTGCTTTTTGTTTTTGTGTTGCTAGATTTTAAGTTAAGGCTAAATATATGTGTAAAAAGGCTTGACTTCTTGGGTTTATTTAGGCTTGTAGGTTCAACCAAGTCTTGATGCATTAGCTAGGGTTTTTACTTTGACTTTTATGCCTATCTTTCAAATAAATGTGAATGAATAATATTAAGGCATATTCAGCAAGTTCTACTTTGCTTTCTTGAGCTCTTGGAAGAGTATATTATCTTGACTTATCACAAGAGTGAACAACTTTTATGGCATCTTAATATTGGGGCTTTTAGGACTTGGTCTCCTTAAGATTCTAATCAGATTAATCCAACTTGTTTCCCAGGGTGTGCATAACAATTTGATTCAACCTAGAGCATGTCCCTTAGCAAGTTCTTTATTACAAAATCAATGACTTCAATAGATGTAAACTATTAAAGGTGTATTGAAGTGCAAATGTCAAAGAAATTAATGTTTGTTTTCATGATCATTTTGCAAGATTTAGTCCTTGCAATAAAAGAAGAAACCTCGTTAACCAAAACTGAAGTGACAATCTCATCTTTAAGACAATTGACCATTTGAACCAAGAAGAAATGCTAATTCTTTTGTTATTGAAAAATGAAGTAATGGTCTCATATTTCATACAATGAACCATTTGATCCATGCAAGAAAAACTAATCATGATCAATGGGTGTAATATTTGAGGGACTTCAATAGATTCAAACTACTAAAATTGTATTGAAGTACCTATGGTAAGGAATTTGGTGTACACACAATGATTAATTTCATGATTCGTATGAATAAGTCTTTGCAACAAAAGCATAAGCTTTATTAGCAAGAAATGATGTGATGATCTCATCCTTCAAGAGTTTAGCCATTCAATACTTATAAGAATAGTTAATCAAGATCAATGACCTGTTTGTGTGATAGAATTCAATGGATTTAGATTACCAAAGGTGTATTAAAGTGCTTCTTACAAAGAATATAATGTTCAATGTACACATAAAGATTAATTTTATGATTATTTGGATGAATAAATCCTAAGTTTTATCCACTTTATTGGATTCATAATACCAAAGATCAATTAATGTTTATTTCTACATCAATTGATGTGCTTGTTGCATTGAATTTAACAATTGATGTAGAAATAGACGATAATTTTATAATCATTTTCTATAAATACTTATATTTAATGAAAGGAGAAGCTTTGCTAGCAGGAAATGAAATCATGTTCTCTAATTATTTGAAGATGAATCCTTTTAAGAAGAAAGGGAATGGTGAGATCCATGGAGGAGCTGATGCATCAAGGGCTTCTAATGATCCATTAAGTATTCAAGAAAGGATAATGAGATACTCAAGAGTTTAAAAGAATGAAATAGGCACTTATCATGTTGATTAAGCAATTTGGGCCAACAAAGCAAATTGAAGTTTAAAGGACAACAAAAAAATATCTTGATGCAAGCCATGAATTTATTAATTGTACAAGTATACTAAATGGTTTTGTGTGAATTGATTGTAAGGATTTGTACAACTCCTAAAAAATAAGAGTAAATTAGTTGTCAACAACTCTTAAAATAAGAACTTAAATGTTGCATTCATATTGTATGCACCGTGAAGGTCAAATTGATAAGCATTGTCATTAATCCATGTCACCATTTAAAATGTACAATGTAGCTTTGAACTCCGTTGAGCCAGAAATCTTTCCTTGCACATATGCACCCAAACCCGATTACATTGGTATTAGAGTAATATTCTATTTTTAAAGGGAGAGAGATAGATAGGAATTATATTTTGCTTATTGGTCTTAATGACTTTTCGAGTTTTGTTGTTGTCACATTGCTGTATTAGCCAGGGAAGGTGTGTTTTTGGCATAAATCATTGACTAGGTGGGGAAAAGCTTTGACTATCCAAGCAACTTGTAAGTAATGTATAATGAGTAGACTATCTCAAAGCTCTTCATTTAATGGTAGTAGGCCGAGAGCCAGTGGTTTTGATAGTAGTAGTAGTAATAGAAATAAAGAAATAATTATTAATAAAAACAATTGTAGAAGATATTTCTTTATCTCAGGGTTATTCAGATTTCACCCTATTATCTCTTGGGCTTATTAGTTAATGCTAAAGAAAATACAAGTTTTTACACTTGGAAATGGTGCAAGTAGAGGTTAAACTAGCCAAAAGACTAAGGCTTAATAGCTAAGTTATTCTCTATCTTAGAGACAAGAGACAAAACAGATTTCATAATTCCTTATTAGGAATTGTTGAGCCAAGAATGAGTAATAGACTGATATATTTTTTATGTTATCCTAGTATCATTCTTTCTTTGACTAACCCAATTTGATTCATACTTTGTGTCTTGATATAAAGATGGAAGGATTTGACATGATGCCGAAATCAAAGGACTCGATCCTTATTTATAGGATTACAAGGTTGTAAATACTACCTTTTCAGAATGAAAGATGTTCTAGCTCGATTATCTACCAAGAAAAGGTTAACTACCTTATTTCTCACTGATAAAGCTAAGACCAATGTAATGGTCCCTAGAGCTATTAGTTGGAATCAGGTTAAATTACTTGAGAAATGGATCCTCGAAAAGGTAGTAGAGTCTATTAAAAGGAAAACAAGTCAATTCCAGGTACTCATTAAATATAATAATGATGATGTTGAGATTAGATTTTCATAGAACCATTCGATCAAGTTAAACCTACCAAAAAGATAAAGGCATTCAACCTTTTTGGTTGCTCCATAGCTCTTTCAAGAGTTTAAAGGAACTAGAAAAACAAAAGAGTAGGTTATTCACCCATAGTGTAAGGTTGAATTCCCTCCATCTACTTCAAGATTAATGGTAAATGAACTAATGGGTCTATCTTTTCCTCATTGTCCATCCTATTCGGATAGGGGTATAAGGATGAAAATATGAGCATTGAAACTGAAAATGAAAGAATTGTTAGAGAGTTATTTCACTCTTATAAAAATGAAATTTAAAAAAAATAGTTTTATTCAATGCTTTCTTTAGAACTGCAAAATTTCTTTTTAAAAACATACAAATAAGTGGTTTGAGAACTTGGGCCATCTGATTTTTTTTGATTTTATTGAAAGATAATACAAAAACCAAAAAAATGCAATTTTTTAATTTTTCAAGTGAAAAGACTTGTATGGTTCTTCATAAGGCCTATCAAGCATATTTGACTAAGTTAGGAAACAGGATTAAATCTATTCACTATCTATCCTAACTTGAATCTTTAAGTTAGACTTGAAGAGGGTGAAATAACAGCCTCACCTTATAAGATAGAGAGACCTCTAAATTGGATTCAAATGTTTAAGCTATTATACAATAGAATAATTATACCAATTTAAGTTTCCAGTCGATGAGAAAGCAATTCATTAGAGTTGAAGTGATGCTTGAAGAAGCTAGGCCGGCCGTTATTCACCCAACACCTCAACCTTAGGTCAAACCTAACATAGAAAAATGGGTTTTTATTTAAATCCACGTCATCTAAAAAAATTGATTATAAAATGAAAGATCAAAAGATGATCTTGTAGAAGAGCTCACCAAGAGGCTTAAAGGCCTTAGTTTAGAAAAGAAAAATAGTATTGTTATTATAGAAAAGGAAGATCAAATTAATACACAGATTGAGGATCAGATTGATATTTATTTTAACTTTAGTATAATGGAATTTGGATGGCATGACAGAACATCAACTTTTGGTGTTATTACACTACATGATGATGTTTGCCATTACTGCCAAAATAAGGGGTGATTTTGAACCCCTAGATTGCAAAAATGATTATTAATGGTTGTAATGACCAATTAAAAGGTTCTTGGGACTTTTATTTGACACATGAAGCAAATAATCAAATCCTCTCTACCATTAAGACAGAGGAAGGGGTTTAGCTTTGTAATTGTGTCAATACATTGATTTATACTATAAGTAGTCATTTTATTGGAGCTACTACTTTATCATTAGACAAAACTTAAGAGCAATTAGTTAATTTGAAGTGTCTTTGAAAAGGATTTTCTTGGATCTCACACTAAGAGGGGGAGGGGGTGAATTAGTATGAGATGTTTACCTTTTACAAAGCATTGACTCACACTCAGCAAGTGACTTGCAGTGTCACTATTAAACGCAATGTCAGAGGCAGTAACTAATGGTTTCCTTACAACCAAAACACCACTAGCAATTTGAATCAACTTGTCATTTTTGGCAGTGTAAGGTGGGGTTGGCAGCATCCTAATTTCAGCCCTACTTTCTCTCCTCATTCTCATCACAGCCAATGCCATCTTCCTTAACCCTTGAATAAATCAGCTGCCAACATACATTGTAAATGTAGCAAACACATCTCAAAGGCACTCATAGCATCAAATCAACAAGGACAAATATGTAAGATGCTATTAATAACAAATCCAACATTAGCCATCAAAGATGGGCTCAACAATCTCCCCTTTGAATTTGTTGACAATACATTAAATCCATAAATCAGCAATTAAGAATAAGTAGCAGTGTCAGTAAAAGGAATAGCTCCCTTTGAAACATACATCTCCCTTTTTGCATATAGGCATGATACCAATTGGAAACAACCTTTAAATCCCCCTTTTTTCTACTTCTCCCCCTTGACAATTTCTCCCCTTTATTTGATTTTCTCCTTTGGATTGATCAAACTATTCTCCCTTTTAATTTGTACATACTCTCTTCGGATTTATGCAAAATATGTCCCGCTTTTAAAAACAAATCCAAAAAAATAATAGAAAGGGAAGGGAAGAGGGGTTAGAGGCATACCTCAACCTCTAGGGGGTGGCTGAATATATAAGTTCAACCTTAACTTCAGGAACATCTCTCTTGACAGAGGTTTGGTGAATATATCTGCAACTTGCTCCATGGAAGGCACATACTCTAGTTATTTAAATGGTTTATTTTCATGGTTATATTGTTATGTAGTGGGTTGGACAAATTTCCTATCTTATTAGCCAAGTGTTTGGAGGGTTAGCGTACAAAAAGGGCAAAAAAGGTGGCTAGAGGAGGAGACCCGTTTTCATGTTTGTATGAGCTATTTTCTCTGGTTCTTTGAGAACTAATTCTAAACTTTCATATTTAATTCAATAGATATTCTCTAACGTTGTTGTTGTTAGGAGTAACATCTGAATCCTATAGTTCTAATTCTTTGTTGTTTATAATCATTGGGTCAGAACTCCAAATCCCTTAACCTTTGTTAGAATGATCCTATACCAACATTGGCGTTGGGTTCCATTTACATATAATCGGAGTTCGTATCATCTGTCATCACAATTTCTAACCCAATCGGCATTTATATACCCATATAAATTAAGTTGTCCACTTCTATCATAAAGTAGCCCATAATTTGTTGTACCCTTAACATATTTTAGAATTTTCTTCACAGCAGGTGAGATTCCTTGGACTTACTTTGAAATCTAGCACAACGTGTTACAGCAAAAACAAGATTAGGCCTTAATGTTGTCAAATACAATAAACTTCTAATCAACTTTCTATATTCCTTTTAATAAACCATTTTGCCTTCTTTATCTTTACTTAACTTTGTTCCAATAGTGATGGGAGTGCTTACTTCTTTAGAGTCCTCCATCCCAAACCCTTTTTCAGCTCACATATATATTTTCCTTGTGAGAGGAAAATTTCAGCCTTGCTTTCCAAAACTTGTAACCCTAAGAAGAATTTCATTTCACCTAGCATAAACATCTCAAACTTCTTCTTCATCTGATCTGCAAAAGCAGTGCAAAGGGCCTTTTTTTCAGCAGCAAAAATTATGTCATCAACATAAACCACAACAATTAATTGACCCTCTTTATCTTCCTTTATGTACAAGTTGCTGTCCACATTCCCTTTTCTGAACTTCACATCTTTGAGGCATGTATCTAGCTTAGAATACCATGCTATTGGAGCTTGCTTTAAGCTGTATAAAGCCTTTTTCAATTTGCACACACTTGAACCATCATGATCAAGTATAAAACCATCAGGTTGTTCAATAAATACCTCTTATTTAAGGTTTCCATTAAAAAATGCTGATTTCACATCTATTTGATAAACTTTGTAATTTCTTTGGATAGCAATGGTGATGAATATTTTGATTACTTCAAGTCTAGCCACAGGAGCAAAGGTCTCTTCAAAATCAACACCTTCTACTTGTGAGTAGCCTTTGCAGACAAGTCTTGCCTTGTTTCTTATTTCTGAACACCCATTTGGTTCCAATGATGTTTTTCCTTTTAGGTCTAGGAACTAAAAGCAGGTGTTATTCTTTTCAATTTGATCAAGCTCTTCATTCATAGCATATACACATTCCTTGTACTTTAATGCTTCTTCCACTAACTTGGGTTGAACTTGGGAGATCAATGAGGTTTGTTCACCACCTTTTAGCCTTCTCTTAGTCTGCTTAGAATCCTCTTTGCTACCAATAATGTTTTTAGCTTCAACTTTAACTTTGAATCTTCTATGAGCTTGGAAATGCCTTGATTCATCTTCTTCATCACTTGTAATTTGAGAATCAACATCTTCCTCATGTTGAACAACCTCTAATTTATCACTTTCAGATTCCTTTTCAATATCACACATGGCATCTTTAGCTTCCTCATGCTATGATTGCATTATGGAATAATCTTCAATCACTTTAACATCAAAGTTGTCTACAATTTTCTATAGCCTTTTGTTGTAACATTTGAAGTCTTTTCCATTTGGTACATAGCACAAGAATGTGCCTTCATCAGCCTTCTAATCAAATTTTCCAAGATTCTTACCTTTGATTTTAATGAGGCCCCGGATTCCAAATACTTCAAAATGTTTTACACTTGGCTTCTTTCCATTCCACAACTCATAGGGTGTCTTCTTCATATGTGGTCTCATCAAGCATCTATTTTGAATCTGAGGTACCATGCTTAACCAACATGGTCCTTGCCATATCCACTAGGCTTCTATTCTTTCTTTCAGCCACCCCATTTTGTTGGGGTGTGAGGGACTAGCATATTCATGCTTCACTCCATACTTTTCCAAATAATTTTCAAACTCACTGCAAGTGTATTCTGTCCCATTATTTGTCCCAAATCTTTTAATACTTCTCCCCAACTGATTTTCAGCTAGCCTCTTGTAGCTCTTGAAATTATTGAGAGCATCTAATTTATGTTTCAAGAATATAATAAAAGTCATTCTTGTAAAATCATTAATAAAAGAAATAAAGTACCTATCACCCTTTGATGATTTTTGTCTCATTGGCCCACATAAATTCGAATGAATGAGCTTCAATGACTTCTTTGTTTGAATCTCCACATTTTTGTGGATAGCATTCACCATCTTCCCTTTTTGACGTGCTACAAATTGCATTTATTTCTCTTCTCAGCTTCGGTAAATCTTTCACAACTTCATTTTTGGACAATTTGTTTAGTCCCTTTTGTCTAAGATGTCCCAATCTCCTATACTACAACAAGTTTTCATCTTTGGTGCTCATATAGCATGTATATTTGGGTATAAGTTTCCATTTGTTCTTTCTCCCTTTGTGAGGACAACACCATCAATTAATCTTTTTATCACATAGCCATTCTTGCTAAAAGTGACTTTATGCCCATCATCACAAAGTTGGCTAACACTGATTAAATTGTGTTTTAGCCCTTCAACATAAAACACTTCCTTTGATTTTAGCTTTTCTACTCCAATTTTAGCAGCACCAACACCTTTAATCTTCAAGACACCATCATTGCTAAATGTAACTAACTCTCAATTATATTTTTCTACTTCCTTTAACACCTTGGAGTCTCGTGTCATGTGTGAAGAGCAACTACTGTTTAGGATCCATGACTTTTCTTTTTTGAAAAATTTTAATGCTACTTCTACAACCATAGCCATTTCCCTTCCTCTTCTTCTTCTTTGGCCAAACATAGGAGCATATGTAGGTATTCTCCTTTGCATTCTTTGATTGAGCAGCAATGTCAAGCATTCCTTAGCAGTATGTCCAGCCTTTTTACATCTTCCACAGATTTCTTTCAACATATCAAATCTATTTCTTAATAGAATTTGACTTCTTTTTACTTGAGGCTGTCTCCTTTTTTGATAGTCTTCCTCTAAAATCTTGCTTCACATTCCTCTTTATTATAGGCCCATTACTGCAGCATTCACTAGCCTTGTGCCCATACTTACTATAGCACCAACAAAATCCTTCAAATCTAAATTTTCTTCTTTCAACAAATTTATGTCTCCTATCTTTAACACTTATTGTGGCAACCTTCTTTCTGTCTTTGTCAACCTGTCTCCTTTGGATAGGAGTTTTCATCACATCTTGCCTAACCCATTTTAGCTTAGGTTGGTTTCTCTTTTCCATAACATCATTATGTTTGCTTATAGGTATAAACACAATTTTCTTCTTCTCTTTTACCCACTCATTTGACTTTTCAACATAGCTAAATCCTTTCTTCCCCATGGAATGAGGTCTTTGTTTGCTTAGACACTCATCCAACTCTTTGGTAGCAGCCTCCTTGATAGCATCTGTTGAAGAGGACTCTCCTTTCACTTCCATGACCTACATAAAGCTTTCTTAATACTTTTTTAATTCATATTCAATCTTGTGGAGGTTGGCTTGCAAATTTAGCACTTCTTGCTCTGCCTCAAGTACATTCAGCTCCTCAATTTGTTTCAAATACTCCTTCTCTTTCGCTTCAAACTCCTTTTCTTTCACTTGGAGATCAGATTTATCAACAACAGAATTTTTATTCAACTTCTTGAGATTTTTTATGTCCTTTTTCAGCTTGCTATTTTTATGCAAACAAGCTCATAATTCATTGTCAAGTTGTTGCACCAACTCTTTCTCTTCCTCTTTAACTGATTCCTCATAACTTGAGGATTCTTTTTCATCATTTACTTATGCAACTAGCACATTTTCTACAACATCATCATCAGCTTCTTCTTCAAAATCTTCTTCATCTAGCTTACTTAAGAAATTTGGTTCTTTGGATCTGATGAGTTTTTTTTTTCCTTTGGCACTTGAATTCCCATCTTTACAATAGCTGGATTTCTTTGTTTTCCTCTTTGGGGCTGACTCATCATCATCATCAATATTTACTTCTTTTTGCTTTGGGCAGTCCATGGCAAATTGCCCAATGCCTCCACAATTAAAGCACTTCAAAGGCAATTTTCCCTTGTACTTTCCTTTTCCTTTCCTTATATTTTTGGTGATATATGCAATGACTTTATCAAGTTTAGTATCACCATCTTCAACTTCAGAGCTGCTGTCAGATTCTTCTTCTTGTTCTTTAATCTTTAATTTCTTCATTGCTTTAAAGGCCAACTCCTTCTTTGCCTTAAATTTATTTTCTTTCTTCATTGGGGCTGTTCTTATTTTATAAGCCACCAAAATGTTGTGTAAATCATCTAAGGGTAGCCTATCCAAATCTCTATCTTCTATGGAGGAAACTTTGGCATTAAAAGCTTTTGGTAAGGTTCTAACTATCTTCCTTACTATGGTAGCATCATTGATCTCCTCTCCATAACCTCTAATAGAGCATACAATTTCATTTACTCTTGTAAACAAGGTATCCACCAATTCATCATTTAGCATCTTTATATCTTCAAATCTACTCCTCTAAATTTGTAGCTTGGCTTCCTTTACAACCTTGTCTCCTTCATAAATATTCTTCAATTTGTCTCAAATTTATTTGGCTGTATTGCACCCTATCACTTTAGTGAACTCCTTGTCTAATAATGAGGCATATCATTTCTAGCCTTTCTACTAAATTCTTCTTATCAGTACATGTGAAAGCAACACCTTCAGCAATAGGAGTGAAGCCACTAACCACAGATTTGAACACGTCCAGACCAAGTGACAGTAGATATGGGAGCATTCTATTCTTCCATAATTGATAATTTTGTCCATCAAAAGTGGGAATGCCCATGTTGTTAATACTATTCATGCTCTCCATGACATTAACCAGCAATAGATGTAAAGATTCACACTAACAACAAAACTTTTAGATCTAAGTATAATGGATCAACAGAGGAACCACACTCTGATAGCAATTGAGGACCTTTTTGGGTCTCACATTGAGAGGGGAAGGGGGTGCATCAGTGTGAGATGTTTACCTTTTATAAATCTGTCCAGATTAAAACTCTTTAACCTGTTAAAGTCTATGATCCAATTTTATCTTGCTTCTTTATGTGAGAATGACTGTATGAATATCAAGCCAGCACAAGCACTTGAGAACACACAGAATTTTTATGTGATTCACCCACAATGTGTGAGCTATGTCCACGGTGTGATAGGATCACTTCTAGATCACACGTTCCACTCTTGTTATCAAAGCATACAACTGATGTTGTAGAACAATCACTCCTTAACTACTGTGGAAGGATCACTTACACTTACAATGATCTCCCAATCACTCCAAGAGTTTCCCACCCTTTTTCAAAGAAGTTCACAAAAAGATTATGACAAAAACTTTTCTGAAAAAGATCTCTTCATATGCACAGGTTGCTGTGGTAGCAAATTGATCTTCTCCTTTCTCTTTACTGTTCTCACCTTTCTTACTACTGGTTTCTGCCTTATACATTGCCTATCTTTGCCTTCTGCACTACCGGTCTCTACCTTTTACACTGCAGGTCTTTACCTATTGCACTGCTGGTCACAACTTCATGCTGCAGTCTCCTTTTTCACTTTCATTTCTACCACTCACAGCTTCCTGCTACTTGTTGTTTTCTACTGTGCCGCCGCCTATTATTTTTTGCTGTGCTGCTACCTATTGTTTTTGTTGTGCCACTGCCTTTTTCTTTTTTGATGCGGAAATCCCCAAAAAGACATGGCTTAGGGACCCAACAAACATAAGGAATCAAAGAACAACCAGGAAAGCTAAACCAGAGTTTAATATCACAAACCCTAAACCCACCCATCAAAGGAACACGAACCTAGAGTATTTAAGAAAGATAATGGACGCCACACTCCAGAAAAGAAAAGAAATTGGGAGTGATAAGTCGATTAGAATGCCACAAGAAGAAATACCTCTTGATAAGTTCCTTAGTTCTTAAAAGAACCGAGAGGAAAAACCCTTGCTTTCTATTTTACTCAAAATTGTCTGCCCTTCAGAGCTTACAAGGGGAGCCTATTTATAGGCTAAGATAGCAATCTTAAAGAGGTACAAATTCCTACTTAGGACAAATCCTTATTTTGGAGGAATTCCTAATTGTGGACAAATTCTAACATAAATAATAAACTCTTATTTAGGAAGAAATGCTATTACTTATTCTGACCTATTAAGTATTCTAATTATATTAATTAGGGCTGGACTCCTTGTCAAACTTGAATTTGTCTCATTTGAAGCTGAATTGGCCTGAATGTCCTGAATCAGCCCATTTAGTGCTTCTTTAATCTTTTTGGCTCTAACTCATGTTATTGGGCCTTCTGGAATGTGCAACGGACTTCTTGCAACCATTGAAGCCTTCCACCCATCTTCTCTATGGTTCTCATCATTCCCCCTCTCCTCAAAAGGATTCGTCCTCGAATCATCACCTACATCAAAACGGGAAAGATCAGAAACGTTAAATGTTGCACTCACATTATACTCACCAGGAAGGTCCAATTGATAACATTGTTATTAATTCGGGCTACAACTTGAAAGGGACCATCTCCTCTGGGTTGTAGCTTTGGACGCCTTTGAGCTGGGAACCGTTCCTTGCGCATATGCACCCAAACCCAATCACCAGGTTCAAACACCACCTTCTTTCGTCCTTTGTTGACATGGGATGCGTGGTGCTCAGTTCGTTTTTCAATATGTTGTTGCACCTTCTCATGCAATTTTTTTATCATGTCAGCCTTGCGTTCCCCATCTAAGCTGGCATACTCATTGACAGGTATAGGTACCAAATCTAAAGGAGTTAATGATTAAAACCATATACGATTTCAAATGGAGAGTAACTAGTAGTAGAATGAACACTCCGATTATATGCAAACTCGACATGCGGTAAACAATCTTCCCATGTTTTCAAATTTGTTCGAATAATAGCATGCAAAAGAGTAGAAAGAGTTCGATTAACTACTTCAATTTGCCCATCAGTTTGTGGATGACAAGTAGTTGAAAACAATAGCTTAGTACCTAACTTACCCCATAAAGTCTTCCAGAAGTAGCTTAAGAACTTTGTATCTCGATCTGAAACAATGCTTTGTGACATGCCATGCAAACGTACTACTTCTCTAAAGAATAAGTCAGCCACGTTGTTTGCATCATCAGTCTTATGACATGGGATGAAGTGTGCCATCTTTGCAAATCTATCAACAACAACAAATACAGAATCCCGACCCCTTTTTGTTCATGGCAATCCTAGTACAAAGTCCATAGATAAATCAATCCAATGTGGTTAGGTATGGGTAGAGGGGTATACAAGCTATGAGGTAAAACTCTAGATTTAGCTTGTTTGCATGTTATGCATTTCGCACATATCCTCTCAACATCTCGTTTCATTCGTGGCCAAAAAAAATGTTCATTTAGGACATCTAAGGTTTTCTTAACTACGAAATGCCCATTAGACCACCCTCATGAGCTTCTCTTACAACCAACTCCCTCAAAGAACTTATAGGCATGCATAAACGATTTTCCCAAAATAAGAACCCCTTATGCCTATAAAACTTCTCAAAGGCTGACACCTCACATGCTCTATATACATTAGCAAAGTGAGGATCATTCACATATAAATCCTTAATGTGTTCAAATTCTAATAAGTTTGCAGTAAGTGTAGAGATAATGGTATACCTGCGAGATAATGCATCAGCTACCACATTTTCCTTACCTTTTTTATATTGGATGATGTAGGGAAAGGTCTCAATGAATTCAACCCACTTGGCATGTCTTTTGTTCAACTTTCCTTATCCCTTCAAGTGCTTCAAAGATTCATGGTCAGTATGGATGACAAACTCTTTAGGCCAAAGGTAATGTTGCCATGTCTCCAAAGCCCGTACCAATGCATACATCTTTTTATCATAAGTAGGATAATTAAGGCTTGCTCCATTTAACTTTTCACTAAAGTAAGCAATTGGGCGCCTTTCCTGCATCAAAACAGCTCCAATGCCATTACCTGAAGCATCACACTCAATCTCAAAAGCTTTTGCAAAGTTAGGTAAAGCAAGTAAAGGTGTAGAACTTAATTTTTCCTTGATGCAATTAAAAGCCTTGTCTTGGTCACTACCCCACCTAAAACTCATTTTCTTTTTGATAAGCTCAGTGAGTGGTGCGGCAATGGTGCTAAAGTCTTTAACAAATCATCTATAGAAACTAGCTAGACCATGAAAGCTACGCACGTCACTAGTTGACTTAGGTGTAGGCCAATCACAAATTGTCTTAACTTTTTCCTCATGAACCTCAACACCTTTAGCACTGACAACATAGCCAAGAAATGTGATCTGATCAGTACAAAAGGAACATTTATGTAAGTTAGCATACAATTTCTCAGAACGTAAAGCACTCACAACATACAATGTGATCTGATCCTCATATGCTTGTTGAGGTGATAATGGTACAAGAATGACGAGTTTTTCATTCATTACAAAGGAATATCGATTCTTGAAGCCATCATGCATAACTCGCCTATCAAATTGTCATGGTCTTCCTAATAGAATATGTCCCGTATGCATGGGTACACCATCACATAAAACTTCATCATGGTACCTTCCAATAGAAAATGATACGAGCACTTGCTGATTTACTTTCACTTCACCACTCTCATTCAACCACTGAAATTTATATGGTCTAGGATGCTTCATAGTAGGTAAATCCAGCTTCTCAACCATAGTTGTGCTAGCAACGTTAGTGCAACTCCCACCATCAATAATCATAATACATACTTTATCTCTGATGAGACACCTTGTCTGAAAGATGTTATCTCGTTGCACCTCGTTTTCTTCTTTTGCTTGCACATTCAATGCTCGCCTTGTAACGAGAGGTACTCCATTAACCGGATACTCCTCTCCATCACATTCACCCTCTGATGGTGGCACAGAATCATCATTTGATTCACTTTCAGTTTCAACATCACCGTTACTTCTCAGGATCATTGCATGCTTATTTGGACATTGAGATGCAATGTGACCCCTGCCTAAACACTTAAAACATTTAACATCTCTATTTCTACTTGGTTGGGGTTCAAATTTACCTGTCTCCTTGCTAGAACCCACATCCTTGTACTTGGGTAGCTTGGCTTTGGACTTGTAATTGGTCATTTCGTCCCTTTTACTCCAATTTGGCTTCCACGATGAGGTAGAACCTGAATTCTGCCCAAATCGTGTAGAGCCCTTTCGTTTAAGTTGCCTTTCAACTTTCATTGCCATGTGCACCATGTCTTCTAATTCCACATAGTGCTGCAATTCAACCACATTTGCTATGTCCCTATTTAGCCCTTGCAGAAATTGAGCCATGGTTGCCTCTCTATCTTCTTCTACATTGGCCCTAATCATGGTAATCTCCATCTCCTTGTGGTAGTCCTCCACACTTTTGGTGCCCTGAGTGAGCCCTTGCAACCTTTGGTGCAACTCCCTGTAATAGTGAGTAGGGACAAACCTTCTCCTCATGATAGCCTTCATCTCCTCCCATGTATCAATAGGCCGCTCATGATTCCTTTTCCTATTCAAAACAAGTTGATCCCACCAAATAATAGCATAATTAGTAAATTCAACTGCAGCAAGCTTTACCTTTTTCTCCTCGGAATAGTTGTGGCAATCAAAAACCAATTCAACCTTCTTTTCCCATTCTAGGTATGCATCAGGATCATTGTTACCTTGGAATGAAGGAATTGTCATTTTAATACTATCCAAATTATGGTCGTAGGTGCCTTGCCTCCCAAATTCTCTTCGATCCCTTCTATTGTTACCAGTTCTAACCATCGTAGTTTGATCGTCAACTTCATCATCTTCTACATCATCTTCATGGTCATAGGCACGTGTCAACAGCCTTCTTGCTTTGGGAGCCTCATATTCCCTATGTCTCCTTTGCAACTCTGCTATTGTATTAGCTTGCTCCTCCATTCTCTCCCTCATATCATCAAATCTGGTATTCATGAGCTCAAATTGTTGTTGCATAGCTTTGATCATGAAGGACACATCACTAGCTCCCTCTTGAGCTACACCTTTGTCTTTGGACGTCATAGTCTTATTTCTGTACAAAACAAATGGGATACCTCACAGGACACTCCCTCACATGTGTCACTCAAAAGATTATGTCACAATCCCTCATGTTTACACTCTTTATGGTTTTTTTTCTTTATATGAACTTTCACTCTTACCTTTTACCACTCAGAATTTCCCTTTTAACTCTATAAAGAACTAAACAACGTAAATCAAGGGTATTGATTTTGAACAGAATAAGTTAAATGGCGTAGAATTGAACAAATTGGAGAACAAAGAATCAAGAGAAAAAAGGATGTCAACACAAACGGATTTAATGAACTAAATTCACAAGAATCAGGATAGGGGTAATATAACCTAAAGGACAACTTGAGTAACAAAATAGGAAAACAGATGGTAGAATTGGACTTAAGTAAGAAAACTTTATTATTATTGTAGCCAAATGACCAAACTGTTAACTTTTTTAATGTTTTCTTTCTTTTGTTTTCTTCCTTCCCTTTTTTTTTCCATTGTTTTTTTTTTCAACACAAAACAATAGTAGAATACTTAAACATACCAATTGAAATTGAAATTAGCATGTTTATGAGCTTAAACAAACAAGCAAAAAGAGAAGGATTGCAAATAAACAGATTTGTGTATTTGAATGATAATGCACATAAAATAAACAAACTAAACAACAATAAATAAATCAAAAGATAGAAAATTGAAGAGTAAGTGGATTCAACCTGATTTAGAACCCGGCTCTGATACCAACTAATGCAGAAATCGCCAAAAAGACATGGTTTAGGGACCCAACACACGTAAGGAATCAAAGAACAACCAGGAAAACTAAACCAGAGTTTAATATCACAAACCCTAAACCCACCCTTCAAAGGAACACGAACCTAGAGTATTTAAGAAGGATATGGACGCCACACTCCAGAAAAGAAAAGAAATTGGGAGTGATAAGTCGATTGGAACGCCACAAGAAGAAATACCTCTTGATAAGTTCCTTAGTCCTTAAAAGAACCGAGAGGAAAAAAAACCCTTGCTTTCTATTTTACTCAAAATTGTCTGCTCTCCAGAGCTTACAAAGGGAGCCTATTTATAGGCTAAGATAGCAATTCTCAAGAGGCACAAATTCCTACTTAGGACAAATCCTTATTTTGGAGGAATTCCTAACTATGGACAAATCCTTATTTTGGAGGAATTCTTAATTGTGAACAAATTCCAACATAAATAATAAACTCTTATTTAGGAAGAAATGCTATTACTTATTCTGACCTATTAAGTATTTTAATTATATTAATTAGGCCTTAACTCCTTGTCAAATTTGAATTCGCACCATTTGAAACTGGGTTGGCCTGAATGTCCTGAATCAGCCCATTTAGTGGTTCTTTAATCTTTTTGGCTCTAATTCGTGTTATTGGGCCTTCTGGAATGTGCAATGGACCTCTTGCAACCATTGAAGCCTTCCACCCATCATCTCTATGGTTGTCATCAGAGAGCATGAGTTTGATTGTAATTCCAATATTGCTTGTGTGTAAGAAGGATTGGACTTAGAGAATGGTCATTGACTATTGAGCAATCAACAAAATCATTATAAAGTATCACTATCTATACCTAGATTGGATGACATGTTAATTGAATTACATGGTTCATTTGTCTTTTCTAAAATTGGTTTGAGAAGTAGATACCACCAAAGTAAGATGAAAGAAGAAGATGATTGGGAAACAACTTTTAAAACTAGGTATGGTTTGTATAATTGGCTTCTTATGCCATTTGATCTCTCTAATACATCAAGCATTTTTATGAAACTGATAAATCATGTATAAATTTGTGGTTGTGTATTTTAATGATATTTTGGTATATAGGTAAAAAATTGATGAGTATCTTAATCACAAACATTCTATTCTAAATGATTTACACATTGAGAAATGATATGCTAACCTCAAGAAATATTCCTTTTGCACTAAATTCTATAAATGCTTTGTTAAGGACTTTAGCACCACCATTGCACCACTAATTGTGGTCATTAAAAAGAACTTGAAGAGCTAAGTGGAGTTGTTTTGATGTAGGAAAGGTGACCAATTGCCTAATTGGTGAAAGGTTAAGTGGATAAATCTTTAATTATCCCACATCATAAAGAAATGTATACATTGGTATAGTGTTTGTAGACATGATAGCACTACCTTTTGCCCAAGGAGTTTGTCATCCATATTGACCATATATCCTTGAAGCACTTGAAGGTACAAGAAAAATTGGGCATGAAAAGTTGGACAAGAAGAGTTGAACAAGGGATATATGAAGTGGGTTGAATACATACCTTTCCTTATGTTATCAAATATAAATTAGGTAAAGAGAATGTGGTAACTAATGCATTATCTTGTAAATATGCCCTCATCTCTACACTTCGTGCAAAATTGTTAGAATTTGAATATATTAAAGATTCATTTGTGAAAGATCCTGACTTTGCTAATGTATATGGGACATGTGAGAAATTGACTTGTGGGAAATTTTGTAAAGGAGCATGAGGGTTTCTCATTTAAGGAAAATCATTTATGTTTGACTGTGGGTTCATTAAGGGAGTTGGTTATAAAATACACATATGACAGTGGTCTAATGGATCATTTTGGAGTTAGGAAAACCCATGATGTCTTAGCTAAGCATTTCTTTTGATCACACTTGAAACGAGATGTTGAGAGGGTCTGTGAGAAGTGCATGACATGCAAATATGTTGAGCTCATCTTTGATGGCTAATGTTAGATTTGTTGTCAACAGCCTCTCACATATTTGTCCTTGTTGATTTGATGTTGTGAATGACGTTGAGATGTGTTTGCTACATTTACAAAGTGTTGGTAGCTAATTCATTCAAGGGTTAAGGAAGACGGCGTTAGTGGAATGTGACAAGAATGAAGAGAGAAAGTAGGGCCAAAATTAGGATGCTGCCATCCTCACCTTGTGCTGCCAAAAACAATGAGTTGATTCAGATTGCTAGTGGTGTTTTATCTGTAAAGAAAGCACTAGTTGCTACCTTTGACATTGCGTTTAGTAGTGGCACTACAAGTCACTTACTGATTGTGAGTCAATGCTGACCATTGATCCTAAATTCAAGGATTCAATTCTGACCTTTGACCCTAAATTTAAGGAATCAATGCTGACCATTAATGATAGGGCAACCCTAAACTCAAGGCTTGTAAATACCCATGCAGCTGCCAAGAGAAAAAAAGAACAGCAGAGAGAAAGCAAAAAACCTACAGAGAGCATAACCAATAGTGTAAGCTGTAGAAAGAAGGGAATGGCAGAGACTAGCAGAAACACAGTAGCAGGAAAGCATGAGCAGAACTTGTAGAAGAGAGAAACTGCAAATGAGAGAATTTGTAAAGGAAAAAACCAGTAGAGGAGAGAAATTGCAGATGGAGAAAGTAGCACAGTAGAAAATAACAGGCTGTGGCATAGCAAAAAAAAAAAAAAAAGACAGCAGCATAATAAAAAATAATAGGCAGCGGCACTACAAAAAACAACAGATAGTAGCACAGCAGAAAACAACAAGCAGGGGCATAGTAGAAAATAATAGGCTGCAGCACAGTAGAAAACTACAAGCTGCTGTCAGTGGTGGAAACAAAAGAGAAAATGGAGACAGTAGCAGGAAGCTATGACAACAATGTAGAAGGTAAAGACCGCGGTGTAGAAGGTAAAGACCAGTAGTGTAGAAGGCAGAGACCGGCAGTTTAAAAGGTAGAGACCCGCAGTGTAGAAGGTAGAGACTCACAGTGCAAAAGGCAAAGATCGATAGTGAGGAAGAAAAGAACAGCATAGAGAGGAGAAGATCAGTTTGTTGCCACAGTAGCTTGTGCACATGAAGGTATCTTTCTTAGGAAAGTTTTTGTCATGAATTTTTTGTGAACTTTGAAAAAGGGTGGGAAACCCTTAGGGTGATCGGGAGATCATTGTAAGTGGTTAAGGAGTGATCCTTCCACAGTGGTTAGGGACAGATTCTTCCTCAACATCAGCAGTATCCCTTGATAAGAAGAGTGGATCATGTGATCTTATCACATCGTGGGTGTAACTCACACATGTTGGGTGAACCACATAATAATTTTATGTGTTCTTTGGTGCTTATGTTAGCTTGATATTCATACGACTATTCTCATATAAAGGAGCAAGATGAAATCGAATTATAGACTTTAATAGGCCACAAAGGTTTAATCTGGATAAATTTGTAAAAAATAAACATCTAACACTGATTCACCCCCTCTTCCTCTCAGTGTGAGATCTAAGAAGGTCCTTCTCAATTGCTATCAGAGCCTGGTTCCTTTATTGATCCTTTTTGCCTGCTTTGATCTGATTTTTTTTTTGTTGCTGCTAAGAGTTTTGACATCTACTATTGGTTATATCATGCAGAGTATAAACAGTGTTAATAGCAAGGTTATTCCCACTTTTGATGGATAAAATTATCAATTATGGAAAAATAGAGTGCACCCATATTTGCTGTCACTTGGTTTGAATGTGTTCAAATTTGCTGTTAGTGGCTTCACTCTTGTTGCTGAAGGTATTGTTATGAAGTCTACTAATAAAAAGAATTTAGAGTATAATGGAAAGGCTAGAAATGTCTTATATGCCTCCTTATCAGACAAAGAGTTCAATAAAGTGATAAAGTGTAACACAGTCAAACAAATTTGGAACAAATTGAAGAATATTTATGAAGGAAGCCAAGCTACAAAACTAGAGGAGCAAATTTGAAGATATAAAGATGCTGAATGATGAAACAGTAAATGACTTCTTTACAAGAATAAATGAAATTGTATGCTCCATTAAAGGCTATGGAGAGGAGATCAATGATGCTACTGTGGTAAGGAAGATACTTAAAACCTTACCAGATGCTTTTAATGCCAAAGTTTCCTCCATAGAAGATAGAGATTTGGATAGGCTAACCCTAGATGATTTACACAACATATTGGTAGTTTATGAAATGAGAATAGCCCCAATGAAGAAAGAAAAGAAGCCCAAGGTAGAGAAAGAGTTGGCCTTTAAGGCAATGAAGAAATTGAAGACTTGGACAAAAAGGGGCTGAACAAGTTGTCCAAAAATGAAGCTGAGAAGAGAAAGAAATACCATTTGCAGCACTTGTCAAAAAGGAAAGATGGTGAATGCTATCCACAAAAATGTGGAGATTCAAACAAAGAAGCCATTGGAGCTCATTCATTCAGATATATTCGCCAAACCTCTGTCAAGAGAGATGTTCTAGAAGTTATGGCTAAATTTATGTGTTCATCCACCCCCTAAAGGTTGAATTATGCCTCTAACCATTCCCCTCCCCTTCCCTTTTCTATTATTCTTTGGATTTGTTGTCAAATGGGGAGATATTTTGCATAAATCTAAAGAGAGTATATATTGATCAAAAGGGAGAATAGCTTGATGAATCCAAAGGGGAAAATCAAATAAAGGGGGAGAAGCAGAAGAAAGAGGGAGTTACAAATTGAGTTTGTTTCCAATTGCTATCATGCCCACATGTAAAAAAGGAGACATATGTTTTAGGGGGAGCAATGAATGTCAAAAGCTGCTACTTGTGCTTAATTGTTGAATTATGGATTTAATATGTTGCCAACAAATCCAAAAGGGGAGATTGTTAAGCTCATTTTTTATGGCTGATGTTGGATTTGTTGTCAACATAATCTCATATATGTGTCCCTGTTGATTTGATGTTATGAGTGCCTTTGAGATGTGTTTGTTGCGTTTACAAAGTGTTGGTAGCTGATTTATTCAAGGGTTAAAGAAGATGGCGTTGGTGGAATGTGACGAGAATAAGGAGAGAAAGCAGGGCCAAAATCAGGATGTTGCCAGCCTCACCTTGCGCTACCCCTTTTTGACGAGAATAAGGAGAGAACTTACAACAGAGAGCACCTGTAAAGGAGAGAATGCAACAGCAACAAAAAGAAGGAGAGACAGCAGTAATAGTGGAAAGAAAAGGAGAGAACCTACAAAGAAAAGGACTGGTAGAGTATCGCAAAACCTGTAAAGGAGCGAAGTTGTAGAGGAGAGAATCAGCAGAGAGAGCTACAAAAACAGGTAGAGAGAGCTGCACAAACAAGCAGAGAGAACTATAGAAACAGGCATAGAAAAACTTGGCAGAGGAAAGAGAGAAACCCTGTAGAGGCAAGGGACCCAGTAGAAGCAGGAGAGAAACCTTGCAAAGGCAGGAGAGAAACTTGATAAAAGCAGAGAGCTAAGACTAGCAGAGGCTGAGAGTTGAGAACCTACAAAAAGTGTGAGTAGCTGAGAGTTCAGAAATGACAGAAAGTTTGAGCAGTTGAGAGTTCAAAACCGGTAGATAGTTAAACTAGTAGAGGCAAAGAGAAAGCTATGAAACACGACAGAGAGAGAGAGAGAGAGAGAGAGAGAGAGTATGGAGTACGACAAAGAGAAAGCTGTGAAACTGGCAGTGAGAAAGGAGAGATTGGTAGAGCTTAAGTAAAGACTCGCAGTGAAGATGGAGAGAACGACAAAAAGCTTGAGTAGAAACCGGCAATGAGGAAGGAGAAAACTAGTTGTTTGCCACAGCAACATTGCACATGGAGAGAGCTTTCTGAGGGAAGTTTTTGTCATAACCTATTTATGTAATTCTTTGAAAAAGGGTGGGAAACCCTTTGAGTGATCAGGAGATCATTGTAAGTGGTTACGGAGTGATCCTTCCATAGGAGTTAAGGAAAGATCCTTCCATAACATTAATTGTATCCCATGATAATAAGAATGGATCGTGTGGTCTAGGAGTGATCTATCATACCATGGACATAGCTCACACATTGTGGGTGAACCACGTAAAAATTCTATGTGTTCTTGAGTGCTTGCACTTGCTTGATATCCATATAGCCATTCTCACATAAAAAAGCGAGAAAAAAATGGATCATAAACTTTAACAAGTCACAAAGGTTTAATTTGGACAGATTTATAAAAAGTAAACATCTCATACTAATTCACCCCCTCCTGCTCTCAATGTGAAATCCAAGAAGGTCCTTATCAATTGGTATTAGAGCGTGGTTTCTTTGTTGATCCATTTTGCTTGCTTTGTTCTGAAATTTTTTTTGCTGTTGCTGAGAATCTTTACATCTACTGTTGGTTAATATCATTGAGAGTATAAATAGTGTTAATGATAAGGGTATTGCCCCGTTTGATAGACAAAATTATCAATTATGGAAGAATAGAATTCACCTATATCTACCGTCACTTGGTTTGGATATGTTCAAATCTATCGTCAATGGCTTCACTTTTATTACTGAAGGTGCTCTTATGACCCCTACTGATAAGAAAAATTTAGAGTATGATAGAAAGGATAGAAATGGCTTATATGCCTCCTTATCAGACAAAGAATTCACCAAAGTAATGGGGTGCAATACATCTAAACAAATTTGGGACAAATTGATTCAATTATGAAGGAGACAAGGTTGTGAAGGAAGCCAAGTTACAAATCTAGAGTAGCAAATTTAAAGATATAAAGATGCTGAATGATGAATCTATAGATGCCTTCTTTACAAGAGTAAATAAAATTGTATGCTTCATTAGAGGCTATAGAGAGGAGATCAACAATGCTATTGTGGTAAGGAAGATTCTTAGAACCTTACTATAATCTTTTAATGCCAAAGTTTCTTCCATAGAAGTTAGAGATTTGGATAAGCTGCCACTGGATGATTTATACAGCATATTGGTGGCTTATGAAATGAGAATAGCCCTAATAAAGAAAGAAAAAAAGCCTAAGGTAAAGAAGGAGTTGACTTTTAAGGCAATGAAGAAATTAAAGATTAAAGAACAAGAAGAGGAATCCGACAACAGCTTTGAAGTTGGTGTAGCAACTTAAGAATGAATTGAGAGCTTGTTTGTACAAAAATAGCAAGCTAGAAAAGGAGGTAAAGAATCTCAAGAAGCTGAATGAAGATTCTATTGTTGATAAATTTGATCTCCAGGTGAAAGAAAAGAGGATTGAAGTGAAAAAGAAGGACTTGAAAGGAATTGTGATGCGGAAAACCCCAAAAAGACGTGGCTTAGGGACCCAACGCACACAAGGAATCAAAGAACAACCAGGAAAGCTAAACCAGAGTTTAATATCAAAAACCCTAGACCCACCCTTCAAAGGAACACGAACCTAGGGTATTTAAGAAGGATATGGACGCCACACTCCAGAAAAGAAATGAATTGGGAGTAATAAGTGGATTGGAATGCCACAAGAAGAAGTACCTCTTGATAAGTTCTTTAGTCCTTAAAAGAACCGAGGGAGAAAAACCCTTGCTTTCTATTTCACTCAAAATTGTCTACTTTCAAAGCTTACAAGGGGTGCCTATTTATAGGCTAAGATAGCAATCCTAAAGAGGCACAAATTCCTACTTAGGACAAAATCCTTATTTTGGAGGAATTCCTAATTATAGACAAATTCCAACATAGACAATAAACTCCTAGTTAGGAGTGAATGCTATTACTTAGTCTGACCTATTAAGTATTCTAATTATATTAATTAGGCTTGGACTCTTTGTCAAACTTGAATTCGTACCATTTAAAGCTTGGTTGGCCTGAATGTCCTCAATCAGCCCATTTAGTGCTTCTTTAATCTTTTTGGCTCTAGCTCATGTTATTGGGCCTTCTGGAATGCGCAATGGATCTCTTGCATCCATTGAAGCTCTAGCTCGTGTTATTGGGCCTTCTGGAATGTGCAATGGGCCTCTTGCATCCATTGAAGTCTTCCACCTATCATCTTTATGGTTCTCATCATTTTGAGGAGCTAAATGTACTTGAGGTAGAGTAAGGCAAAATACATGAAGATCTTGCAGCTAAAGTGATTGCATAAGAGCAAGAAGTGCTGAATTTGCAAGCCAAGCTCCATAAGGCTTAATCTGAGTTAAAGAAGTATGAAGAGAGCTTTATGCAAGCCATGGAAGTGAGAGGAGAGTTCTCTTCAGCAAATGTTATCAAGGAGGATGCTACTAAAAAGTTGGATAAGTGTCTAAGCAAACAAAGACCTCATTTCATGGGGAAGAAAGGACTTGGCTATATTGAAAAGCCAAAGAGAAGAAGAGAATTGTGTTTATGTATGAAAGCAAACACAAAGAAAAGATGAAATTGAAAGAAGTTGATGTTATGGAGAAGAGAAACCAAGCTAAGCTAAAATGGGTTAGGAAAGATATGAAGAAAACTCCTATTCAAAAGAGATAGGTTGTCAAAGATGGAAAGAAGGTTGCCACACCTAAAAATCAAGTAGCAAAGGGTGTGAGAAATGATTATAATGCTAATTATTATCAAACAGAAGATAAAGATATGAAATATGAACCTGGTAAAAGAAGAAGATTCAAATTTGAAAGATTGTGCTGGTGCTATAGTAAGTATGGACACAAGGCTAGTATGTGTTGGAGTAATGGACCTATAATAAAGAGGAATGTGAGGCAAGAGTCTAAAGGGAGACTCTATCAAGGAAGGAGACAGCCTCAAGTGAAAAGGAGTCAAATTCCACTAAGAAACAAATTTGATATATTGGAAGAAATTTATAGAAGATGTGAAAAGGCTAAACATATTACTAAGGAATGCTTGACATTGCTACTCAGTCAAAGTGATACAAACTCTGATTATATGTAAACGGAACCCAACACCAATGTTGGTATAAGATCGTTCTAACAAAGGTTAAGAGATTTGGAGTTCTAACTCAATGATTTAGACACCACTCCTAACAACAACGACGTTAAAGAAGGTAAGTTTATTGAACCAAGAAACTCAAGTATGAAAGTTCAGAATTAGTTCTCAAAGAACCAGAGAAAATAGCTCTTACACTCGTGAAAATGGGTCTTCCTCCTCCAGCCACCCTTTTTGCCCTTCTTATATGCTAACCCCCAAAAACCCTAGCTAATAAAATGGGATTATTAAGGAAATTCATCCAACCCCTTAAATAATAATAACAACCCATGAAAATAACTCATTAAGATGCTGAAATTCGTTCAACCCACTACATAACGATATAACCCATGAAAATAATCCATTTAAATGCCCAAACATGGGCTCCCAAATCCAACTTCCTTCCCAAGGCCATAGTTCTCAAATTCCTCCACAGATGACACATTTGCAAGCCCTAGTAAAGCCTCCATCATCCTTAACTCGTACCTAGCAACATCCTGATAGTAATTGTTGCACAAGATGTTCTTGAGAGCTTCCTTTATTTTCTTTGACCTTGCCCTTGTCATTGGTCCTCCAAGGTTTTACAAAGCATCAACTCCCTTGTTGATTTGAGCTGGTACAATATGGCTTCCATCATTCCTACTCTCCTCAAAATGATTTGTCCTTAAATCAGCACCTACATCATCAAAGAGAAAAGGAGAAAGGTCAACCCATTTTGCACGTCTCCTATTCAACTTACCTTGCCCCTTCAAGTATTTTAAAGACTCATGATCAGTATGCATTACAAACTCCTTGGGCCAAAGGTAATGTTGCCACGTTTCTAAAGTCCTAACAAGTGCATACATTTCTTTATCATAAGTTAGATAATTCAATGTTGCCCCACTTAACATCTCACTAAAGAACGCCTCATTTCTCTTGCATAAGAGCTCCCCCAATCCCAATGCCTGATGCATCACATTCAATTTGAAAGATCTTAGAAAAATCAGGCAAATCAAGAAGTGGTTCATTACACAACTTTGACTTAAGCAAATCAAAGGCATCTTGTTGTTCCTTACTCAACTTGAAACCCACATTCTTTTTAATCACCTTAATCAATGGTGCAAATATGGTACTAAAATCCTTAATGAACCTCCTATAAAAGCTTGCCAAACCATGGAAACACCTCACATCACTCACACTCTTAAGTGTAGGCCATTCTTGAATTGCCTTAATCTTCTCTTTATCAACCTCTATGCCATGAACAGACACAACATAACCCAAGAAAATGACACGATCCTTGAAAAATCGCATTTCAAATTGGCATACAATTTCTCTTTCCTCAAAACATCAAGCACACAATTCAAATGTTTAACAAGCTCTTCTAAATTCTTGCTATATACTAATGTCATCAAAATAAGCCACAACAAACTTTCCTAAGAAAGGTCTCAAAACATGATTCATTAATCTCATAAAAGCACTAGGTGCATTAGTCAAACCAAAGGGCATAACTAACCATTCATACAAACCATGTTTGGTCTTGAATGCAGTTTTTCCATTCATCTCCTTCCCTCATCCTAATTTGAGATACCCACTCTTATGGTCAATTTTAGAGAAGTAACAAGCACCATGTAATTCATCTAGCATATCATCAAGGTATAGGATGTCAATACATAATTGTTATTTTGTTGATAGCTCTACAATCGACACACATCTTCCAAGATCCATCTTTCACTGGCACAAGTAACACTGCACATGGACTCATGCTCTCCCTTACATGTCCCTTCTTCATCAACTCATCAACTTCCCTCTAAAGCTCCTTTGTCTCATCAGGATTACTTCTATACACTGGCTTATTGGGAATGGGAGCTCTAGGAATAAGATCAATGTGATGTTCAATCCCTCCCCTTGGTGGTAAACCATTTGGGATCTCCTTAGGGAATACATCATTATAATCCTGCAACAAAGATGAAAGAGCACTAGGCAAAGATGAATAAGGTCAGTGTTAGAGAAATAAAAATCCTTATAAAGGATCAAGATCATTTGTTGCCTAGCTTGGAAGGCAACCCTAACATCTGCTACTTTTGCAAACAAACTCACTTGTTTTCTCTCATCTTCACTCTTATGAACCTAACCACTCGTATACTTAGTGCTCTCAATTGCTTTCACCTTGTTTTTCTCACCTTCACTTTCTTTTCTTTCGACTCTCTCTTTCTTTTCACTCCTCCTCTTTTGCTCACTTCCATAAAGTTTCACTTGGCCTTCATATACCTGTTTTGGAGTCAGTGGAACAAGTGTGAATGGTTTTCCATTGATGCGGAAAACCCCAAAAAGATGTGGCTTAGGGACCCAACGCACACAAGGAATCAAAGAACAACCAGGAAAGCTAAACCAAAGTTAAATAACACAAACCTTAGACCCACCATTCGAAGGAATACGAACCTATGGTATTTAAGAAGGATATGGACGCCACACTCCAAAAAAAAAAGGAATTAGGAGTGATAAGTTGATTGTAATGCCACAAGAAGAAGTACCTCTTGATAAGTTCTTTAGTCCACAAAAGAATCGAGAGAGAAAAACCCTTGCTTTCTATTTCACTCAAAGTTGTTTGATTTTCCAAAGCTTACAAGGGGTGCCTATTTATAGGCTAAGATAGCAATCATAAATAGGCACCCCTTGCTTTCTATTTCACTCAAAGTTTTTTGATTTTCCAAAGCTTACAAGGGGTGCCTATTTATAAGCTAAGATAGCAATCATAAATAGGCACAAATTGCTACTTAGGACAAATCCTTATTTTGGAGGAATTTCTAATTATGGACAAATTCCAACACAGATAATAAACTCCTATTTAGGAGTGAATGCTATTACTTAGTCTAACCATTAAGCATTCCAATTATATTAATTAGGCCTAGACTCTTTGCCAAACTTAAATTTGCACCATTTGAAGCTTGGTTGGCCTAAATGTACTCAATGAGCCCATTTAGTACTTCTTTAATCTTTTTGGCTATAGCTCGTGTTATTATGTCGTCTGGAATGTGCAATGGATCTCTTGCATCCATTGAAGCCTTCCACCCATCATGTCTACAGTTCTCATCATTCCCCCACTCCTCAAAAGGATTCGTCCCCGAATCATCACTTACATCAAAATGGGGAAAGATCAAAAACATTAAATATTGCACTCACCGGGAAGGTCCAACTTATAAGCATTGTCATTAATTTGTGCTATAACTTGAAAGGGACCATCTCCTTTAGGTTGTAGCTTTGAATGCCTTTGAGCTAGAAACCGTTCATTGCGCATATGCACCCAAACCCATTCATCAGGTTCAAACACCACCTTCTTTCATCCTTTGTTGACATGGGATGCTTATTGCTTAGTTCATTTTTCAATATGTTGCTGCACCTTCTCATGCAATTTTTTTATTATGTTAGCCTTGCATTCACCATTTAAGTTGGCATACTCATGGACAGGTATAGGTACCAAATCCAAAGGAGTTAATGGATTAAAACCATATACAATTTCAAATGGAGAGTAACTAGTAGTAGAATGAACACTCCTATTATACACAAACTCAACATGTGGTAAACAATCTTCCCATGTTTTCAAATTTGTTCGAATAATAGCACACAAAAGAGTAGAAAGAGTTCGATTAACCACCTCAGTTTGTGGATGACAAGTAATTAAAAACAATAGCTTAGTACCTAACTTACTCCACAAAGTCTTCCAGAAGTAGCTTAAGAACTTTGTATCTTGGTTTGAAACAATGCTTCGTGGCATGCCATGCAAACATACTGCTTTTCTAAAGAATAAGTCAGCCACATTGTTTGCATCATTAGTTTTATGGCATGGGATGAAGTGTGCTATCTTTGAAAATCTATCAACAACAACAAATACAAAATCCCTACCCCTTTTTGTTCGTGGCAATCCTAGTATGAAGTCCATAGATAAATCAACCCAGGGATGGCTAGGGATGGATAAAGGCGTATACAAGCTATGGGGTAAAACTCTAGATTTAGCCTGTTTTCATGTTATGCATTTCTCACATATCCTCATAACATCTCGTTTGATGTGTGGCCAAAAGAAATGTTCATTTAGGACATCTAGGTTTTTCCTAACTCTAAAATGACCAATTAGACCACCCTTATGAGCTTCTCTTACAACCAACTTCCTCAAAGAACTCATTGGCATGCACAAACAATTTTCCCTAAATAAGAAACCCTTATGCCTATAAAACTTCTCAAAGGCTGATGTCTCACATGCTCCATACACATTAGAAAGGTCAGGATCATTCACATTCTAGAAAGCCCAATAACACTAACTAGAGCCAAAAAAATTTGAAGAAGCACTCAATGGGCTAATTGAGGACATTCAAGCCAACCAAACTTCAAACGGTGCGAATTTAAGTTTGGCAAAGAGTCTAGGCCTAATTAATATAATTGAAATGCTTAATGGTTAGACTATGTAATATCATTCACTCATAAATAGGAGTTTATTGTCTGTGTTGGAATTTGTCCATAGTTGGGAATTCCTCAAAAATAAGGATTTGTCCTAAGTAGGAATTTGTGCCTCTTTAAGATTGCTATCTTAACCTATAAATAGGCACCCCTTGTAAAATCTGGAAAATCAAACAACTTTAAGTGAAATAGAAAGTAAGGGTTTTTCTCCCTCGATTCTTTTGAAGACTAATTAACTTATCAAGAGGTACTTTTTCTTGTGGCGTTCCAATGGACATATCACTCCCAATTCCTTTTTTTTTTTTTTCTAGAGTGTGGCAACCATATCTTTCTTAAATACCCTAGGTTCGTTTTCCTTCAAATGGTGGGTCTAGGGTTTGTATTATTAAACTCTAGTTTATCTTTACTAGTTGTTCTTTGATTCTTTATGTGCGTTGGGTCCCCAAGCCACGTCTTTTTAGTGTTTTTTGCATCACCACCCTCATGATCTTCTCTTACAACCAACTCCCTCAAAGAACTCATTGGCATGCATAAACGATTTTCCCTAAACAAGAAACCCTTATGCTTATAAAACTTCTCAAAGGCTGACGTCTTACATGCTCCATACACATTAGCAAAGTCAGGATCATTCACATATAAATCCTTAATATGTTCAAATCCTAATAAGTTTGTAGTAAGAGTAGAGATAAGGGTATACCTGCGAGATAATGCATCAACTACCACATTTTCCTTACCTTGTTTATATTTGATAATATAGGGAAATGTCTCAATGAATTCAATCCACTTGGCATGTCTTTTGTTCAACGTTTCTTGTCCCTTCAATCGCTTCAAAGATTCATGGTCAGTATGGATGACAAACTCCTTGGGCCAAAGGTAATGTTGCCATGTCTCCAAAGCTCGTACCAATGAATACATCTCTTTATCATAAGTAGGATAATTAAGGCCAGCTCCACTTAGCGTTCCACTAAAGTAAGCAATTGGACGTCTTTCCTGCATCAAAACAGCTCTAATGCCAATACTTGAAGCATCACACTCAATCTCGAAAACTTTTGCAAAGTTAGGTAAAGCAAGTAAGGGTGTAGAACTTAATTTTTCCTTGATGCAATTAAAAGCCTTGTTTTGGTCACTACCCCACCTAAAACTCATGTTCTTTTTGATAAGCTGAGTGAGTGGTGCAACAATGGTGCTAAAGTCCTTAACAAAGCATTTATAAAAACTAGCTAGACCATGAAAGCTACGCACATCACTAATTGACTTAGGTGTAGGCCAATCTTGAATTGCCAAGAAATGTGATCTGATTAGTACAAAAGGAACATTTCTGTAAGTTAGCAGACAATTTCTCAAAACGTAAAACGCCTACAATAGAATGTAAATGATCAAGATGCTCTTCTAGGGTTTTACTATAGACCAAAATATCATCAAAATATACAACTACAAATTTAGCAATGAGTGGATGCAAAACATGATTCATTAGTCGCATAAAAGTACTTGGTGCATTAGTCAAACCAAATGGCATAACAAGCCATTCATACAAATCGTACTTAGTTTTGAAAGCTATTTTCCACTCGTCTCCCTCTCTCATCCTAATCTAATGATATCCACTTTTCAAATAAATCTTAGAAAAGACACATGAACCATGCAATTCATCCAACATGTCATCTAATCTAGGTATGGGGTGACGATACTCTATAGTGATTTTGTTGATTGCTCGACAATCAACACACATCCTCCAAGTCCCATCTTTTTAAGGTACAAGTATGACAGAAACAACACATGGACTCATGCTTTCCCTCACATTTGGAAATAAGCTCCTCAACCTGCCTTTGAAGCTCCTTTGTCTCCTCAGTATTACTCTTATATGCTAGTCGATTAGGGATGGATGCGCCTGAGATGAAATCAATTTGATGCTCAATTCCTCTATTATGTGGCAACCACTTGGGACATCGTTACGGAATACGTCTTCAAATTCCTGCAATAGAGCAACAAGAACACTAGGCAAGGATGGGTCAAACTTGTTAGTATTAAAATAAGGCTCCTTGTATAAAAGTATGATTATAAGCTATTTGGCATAGAATGCTCTTTTGACTTCACTTTCTTTTTCATAGAGACTTTCTCTTTTCTTCTCTTTCTCTTGTGTCCTCACGTTTTCTCCTCTCTTTTCTCTTTTATCAATCTCTCCTTTCTGTTCACTCTCATTTTTAATCCTTAAGTGATCCTCATAAGCTTGTTGAGGTGATAATGGTACAAGAGTGACAAGTTTTCCATTCTTGAAGCCATCATGCATAACTCACCTATCAAATTACCATGGTCTTCCTAATAGAATCTGGCCCGCATGCATAGTTACAACATCACATAAAACTTCATCATGGTACCTTCCGATAGTGACACAAAATACCCCAAAAAGACGTGGCTTAGGGAACTAATGCATACAAGGAATCAAGAACAACCAGGAAAGTTAAACCAGAGTTTAATATCATAAACCCTAGACCCACCCCATTGAAGGAACACGAACCTAGGGTATTTAAGAAGGATATGGACGCCACACTCCAGAAAAGAAAGGAATTGGGAGTGATAAGTCGATTAGAACGCCACAAGAAGAAGTACCTCTTGATAAGTTCTTTAGTCCTTAAAAAAACCAAGAGAGAAAAACCCTTGCTTTCTATTTCACTCAAAGTTGTCTGATTTTCTAGAGCTTACAAGGGCTAAGATAGCAATCCTAAAGAGGTACAAATTCCTACTTAGGACAAATCTTTATTTTGGAGGAATTCCTAAATATGGACAAATTCCAACATAGACAATAAACTCGTATTTAGGAAGGAATGCTATTACTTATTATGACCTATTAAGTATTTTAATTATATTAATTATGCCTGGACTCTTTGTTAAACTTGAATTCGCACCATTTGAAGTTCGGTTGGCCTGAATGTCCTGAATCAACCCATTTAGTGCTTCTTTAATATTTTTGGCTCTAGCTCGTGTTCTTGGGCCTTCTGGAATGTGCAATGGACGTCTTGCAACCATTGAAGCCTTCCACCCTTCATCTCTATGGTTCTCATCAGATAGAAAATGATATGAGCACTTGCTTATTTACCTTGACTTCACCATTCTCATTCAACCATTGAAGCTTATATGGCTTAGGATGCTTCATAGTAGGTAAATCTAGCTTCTCAACCATAGTTGTGCTAGCAACATTACTGCAACTCCCACCATCAATAATCATACTACATACCTTATCTTTGATGAAACACCTTGTTTGAAAGATGTTATCTCATTGCACCTAATTTGCTTCCTTTACTTGCATATTCAATGCTCGCCTTGTAACGAGAGCTACTTCATTAACTGGATACTCCTCTCCATCACTTTCACCCCCTGATGATGGCACAAAATCATTAGCTGATTCACTTTCAGTTTCAACATCACCATTACTTCTCAAGATCATTGCACACTTATTTGGGCATTGAGATGCAATGTGACCTCTGCCCAAACACTTGAAACATTTAATATCTCTATTTCTACTTGGTTGGGGTTCAAACTTACTTGTCTCCTTGCTAGAACCCATATTCTTGTGCTTAGGTAGCTTAGGTTTGGACTTGTAATTGGCTATCTCGTCCCTTTGACTCCAATTTGGCTTCCAAGATGAGGTAGAACCCGAATTCTGCCCAAACTATGTGGAGCCCTTTCTTTTAAGTTGCCTTTTAACTTTCATTGTCATGTGCACCATGTCTTCTAATTCCACATAGTGTTGCAATTCAACCATGTTTGCTATGTCCCTATTTAGCCATTGCAGAAATCGAGCCATGGTTGCCTCTCTATCTTCCTCTACATTCACCCTAATCATGGTAAATTCCATCTCCTTGTGGTAGTCCTAAACACTTTTGATACCTTGAGTGAGCCCTTGCAGCCTTTGATACAACTCCCTATAATAGTGATTAGGGACAAACCTCCTCCTCATTATAGCCTTCATCTCTTCCCATGTATCAATAGGCCACTTATGATTCCTTCTCTTAGTCAAAACAAGTTGATCCAACCAAATAATAGCATAATCAGTAAATTCAATTGCAGGAAGCTTTACCTTTTTCTCCTTGGAATAGTTGTGGCAGTCAAAGAACAATTCAACCTTCTTCTCCCATTCTAGGTATGCATTAGGATCATTCTTAACTTGGAATGGTGGAATTGTCATTTTAACATTGCCCAAATTATGGTCATAGGTGCCTTGCCTCCCAAATTCTCTTTGATCCCTTCTATTGTTAATAGTTCTAACCACGGTAGTTTGATCATCAAATTCATCATCTTTTACATCATCTTCATGGTCATAGGCATGTCTCAACTTCCTTCTTGCTTTAGGAGCCTCATATTCCCTATGCCTCCTTTGCAACTCTGTTATTGTATTAGCTTGCTCCTCCATCTTCTCCTTCATATCATCAAATTTGGTATTCATGCACTCAAATTGTAGTTGCATAGCTTTGATCATGAAGGACACATCACCAGCTCCCTCCTGAGCTGCACCTTTTAATGCGGAAAACCCCAAAATGATACGAACTCCGATTATATGTCAATGGAACCTAACACCAATGTTGGTATAGGATCGTTCTAATAAAGGTTAAGGGATTTGAAGTTCTGACCCAATGATTATAAACAACTAAGAACCAGAACTATAAGATTCAAACTCCACTCCTAACAACAACAACGTTGAAGAAGATAAGTCTATTGAACCAACACACTCAAGTATGAAAGCTCAAAATTAGTTCTCAAAGAACCAGAGAAAATAGCTCATACGCTTATGAAAATGGGTCTTTCCCCTACCCTTTTTGCCCTTTTCATATGCTAACCCCCAAAAACCCTAGCTAATAAGATGGGCTTATTAAGGAAATTTGTCAAACCCACTAAATAATAAAAACTCATGAAAATAACCCATTAAGATGCTGAAATTTGTCCAACCCACTACATAATAATATAACCCATGAAAATAATCCATTTAAATGCCCATTGTCAAATTCCTCCACAGATGACACATTTGCAAGCCTTGGTACCTAGCAACTTTTTGATAGTAAATATCGCACAACAAGCTGTTGAGAGCTTCCTTTATTTTCTTTGACCTTGCCTTTGTCATTAGTCCTCCAATGTTTTGCAAAGCAACTCCCTTGTTGATTTGAGCTGGTACAATATGGCTTCCATCAGTTCTCTGTCCTTTGGCCAATTCTCTCAAAATTCTGCAGTACACCCCCTTCTTGCAAGACGTAAAGGGGTATTTATAGAACCTTGAGATTAGGGCTACATGATCATTAACGGTCATTGTTAATTGCCACATGTTGCCTTACAATTAACAACTAGATTTGAGTCCTAAAATTTAGGATCAATGGCCAACATTGACTTCCTATAATTTAGGGTCAATGGTTAACGGTTAACAGTCAATCTTGACCCCTAAAATTTAGGGTCACGATCAACATTAACTCTTTAACGCCAAGGTTGACCTGTCATCATCAGTTTCTCCTAATGACCTCAATACATCTCAATGGCATTCACAACATCAAATCAACACATTTAACTATGCGAGATAGTGTTGACAACAAATCCAACGTTAGCCATCAAAGATGGACTCAACAAATAGCATACTAGAAAAAGGGGTAAAGAATTTCAAGAAGTTGAATAAAAATTATGATGTTGATAAATCTAATCTCCAAGTGAAACAAAAAGAGTTTGAAGTGAAAGAGAAGGAGTAATTAAAAAGAATTAAGGAGTTGTATGCACTTGAGGCAAAGCAAGGCAAAATACATGAAGATCTTGGTGCTAAGGTGATTGCACAAGAGCAAGAAGTGCTGAATTTACAAGCCAAGCTTCACAAGGCTGAATGTCAATTGAAGAAGTATGAAGAAAGCTTTATACAGGCCATCGAAGTGAGAGGAGAGTCCTCTTCAAGAAATGCTATCAAGGAGGATGTTACCAAAAAGTTGGATAAGTGTCTAAGTAAACAAAGACCTCATCCCATAGGGAAGAAAGGACTTGACTATATTGAAAAGCCAAATGAAAGGGTAAAAGAGAAGAAGAAAATTGTGTTGGTACTTGAAAGCAAACACAATGACATTTTGGAGAAGCGAAACCAACCCAAGCTAAAATGGGTTAGGAAAGATGTGATGAAAACTCCTATCCAAAGGAGACAAGTTGTCATAAATGGAAAGAAGGTTGCAAAACAAGTATTAAAGATAGGGGATATGAACTTGGTGAAAGAAGAAAATTCAAATTTGAAGGATTTTGCTGAAGCTGTAGTAAGTATGGGCACAAGGCTTTGTGTGCTAGAGTAATGGGCCTATAATAAAGAGGAATGGGAGGTGAGAGTCTAAGGGAGGCTCTATCAAGAAAGGAGACAGCCTCAAGTGAAATGAAGCCAAATTCCACTAAGAAACAGATATGATATATTGGAAGAAATCTATGGAAGATTTGAAAAGACTAGATATACTGCTGAGGAATGCTTGAAATTGCTACCCAGTTAAAGAATGCAAAAGAGAGCACCTACATATGCTCCTATGTTTGGTCAGAGAAGAAGAAGAGGAAGGGAAATGGTATACTCCTATGTTTGGTCAAAGAAAAAGAAGAGGAAGGGAAATGACTATGGTTATGGAAGTAACCTTAAAAGCTTCCAAGAAAGAAAAACCATAGATCTTGGATAGTGGCTGCTCTTCACATATGACAAGAGACTCTAAGTTACTGAAGGAAGTAGAAAAATATCACATTTGGCAATGATGGTGCTTTGAAGAGGTATTGGTGCGGCTGAAATTGGTGCAGAAGAGCTATAATCAAGTGAAGTGCTTTACGTTGAAGGGCTAAAATACAATCTAATCAGTGTTAGTCAATTTTATGATAATAGGCATGAAGTTACTTTCAATAAGAATGGTTGTACAGTAAAGAGATTAAGTGATGGTGTTGTTTTTACAAAGGGATAAAGAACAAATGGAAACTTATACCAAGTTTCTAGTAGCAAAAACACATGCAACATAAGCACCATAGAGGAGAATTTGTTGTGGCATAAGAGATTAGGACATCTTGGACAAAAGGGGTTGAACAAATTGTCCAAAAATGAAGTTATGAAAGATGTAACCAAGCTGAGAAGAGAAAGAAATGCAATTTGCAGCACATGTTAAAATGGGAAGATGGTGAATGCCACCTACAAAATTGTGGAGATTCAAACAAAGAAGCCATTGGAACTCATTCATTAGGATGTTTGTGGGCCTATGAGACAAAAATCATCAAAGGGTGATAGGTACTTCATTTCTTTTATTGATGATTTTACAAGAATGACTTATATTATGTTCTTGAAACATAAATCAAATGCTCTCAATAATTTCAAGAGCTAAGGAGGCTAGCTGAAAATCAATTGGGGAGAAGAATTAATGTACTCAGGACAGACAATGGGACATAATACACTTGCAATGAATTTGAAAATTATTTGGAGAAGTATGGAGTAAAGTATGAATATGCTAGTCCCTACACACCCCAACAAAATGGAGTGGGCAAAAGAAAGAATAGAAGCCTAGTAGATCTGGCAAGAACTATGTTGGCTGAGCATGGTACCTCACATGGCTATTAGAGAAAGACTATCACTAATGCCGCTCAGATTCAAAACAAATGCTTGATAAATCCAAGGGGGAAAAATCAAATAACGGGGGAGAGATTGTCAAGGGGGAGAAGCCAAAAAAAGGGGGAGTTAAAAATTAAGGTTGTTTCTAATTGGTATCATGCTCATATGCAGAAAGAGAAATGCATGTTTCAGGGGGAGCTATGAATGTCAAAAGCTACTGCTCGTGCTTAATTGTGATTTATGGATTTAATGTGTTGCTAACGAATCCAAAGGGGGAGATTGTTGAGCCCATCTTTGATGGCTAATCTTGGATTTGTTGTCAATAGCATCTTACATATTTGTCCTTGTAGATTTGATGTTGTGAATGCCATTGAGATGTGTTTGCTACATTTACAAAGTGTTGGTAGCTAATTCATTCAAGGTTTAAGGATGACAGTGTTAGTGGAATGTGATGAGAATGAGGAGAGAAAGTAGGTTTGAAATCAGGATGCTGCCAGCCCCACCTTATGTTGCCAAGAGCGGCGAGTTGATTAATATTGCTAGTGCTGTTTTTGCTATAAAGAAAGTACAAGTTTCTGCCTCTAACAATGCATTTAGCAGTGGCTAACCATTGACCATAAATTCTAGGAGTCAATGCTAATTGTTGACTCTAAATTCAATGAGTCAATGTTGACCATTGACCTTAAATTGAAGGAATTAATGTTAACTGTTGATGGTAGGGCAACCTTAAACTAAAGGCTTATGAATACCCAAGCAGCTACCAAGAGAAAAATACATTAGAGAGAGGGTAGAAAACCTGCAAAGAGCATAACCAATAAGGTGAGCTACAAAAAGAGGGGAATGAAAGAGAGCATAGCTGAAAAAATAGGTGAGCTGTAGAAAGCAAGGAACGATAGAGACTAGCAGACATAGGAAGAGGAGAAAACAAGCAGTAAAGCAGACGTAGCAGGATAAAAGAAAAGAGACATAGCAACAGAAAGGAAAGAGAGACAATAGCAAAAAAGCTTGAGAGCAGAACCTGTAGAGGAGAGAACCTATAGAAGAGAGAACCTGGAAAGGAGAGAACCTACAAAAGGAGAAAGTGATTCATCTTCTTTGTCACTTGTAATTTGAGAATCAACATCTTCCTCATACTGAACAACCTCTGATTTATCACTTTCAGATTCCTTTTCATTATCACACACAGCATCTTCAGCTTCCTTATGCTGTGATTGCATTATGGAACCATCTTCAATCACTTTAACATCAAAGATGTTTATGATTTTCTACACCCTTTTGTTGTAACGTCTGAAGTCTCTTCCATTTGGTACATAGCCTAAGAATATGCTTTCATCAGCCTTTTCATCAAATTTTCCAAGATAAATTTGATTTTAATGAGGCACAGGTTTCCAAATACCTTAAAATGTTTTATACTTGGCTTCATTCCATTCCATAGCTCATAGGGTGTATTCTCTGTATGTGTTCTCATCAAGCATCAATTTTGAATCTGAGTGGTAGTAGTGATAGCCTCACTCCAATAGCCATGTGAGGTACCATGCTTAGCCAACGTGGTCCCTGCCATCTAAACTAGGCTTCTATTCTTTCTTTCAGCCATAATATATTGTCGAGGTATGTAGGGACTAGCATATTCATGCTATACTCCATGCTTCTCCAAACAATTTTCAAATTCACTATAAGTGTATTCTATCCCATTGTTTATCTTAAGTCTTTTAATTCTTCTCCCCAACTGATTTTCAGCTAGCCTCCTATAGCTCTTGAAATTGTTGAGAGCATCTAACTTATGTTTCAAAAACATAAGTCATTCTTGTAAAATTATTAATAAAAGAAATGAAGTACCTATCACCCTTTGATGATTTTTGTCTCATAGGCCCATAGATATCTAAATGAATGAGCTTTAATGGCTTCTTTATTTGTATCTCCACATTTTTAAGGGTAGCATCACCATCTTTCCTTTTTGACAAATGCTGCAAATGGTATTTCTTTCTCTTCTCAGCTTGGGTGCATCTTTCACAACTTCATTTTTAGACAATTTGTTCAGCTCTTTTTGTCTAAGATGTCCCAATTTCCTATGCCACAACAAATTTTCATCTTTCATGCTCATGTAGCATATGATTATGCTTCTAGAAACTTGGTATAAGTTTCCATTTGTTCTTTCTCTCTTTGTAAGAACAGCACCATCACTTAATCTTTTTACCATGTAGCCACTCTTGCTAAAAGTAACTTCATGCCCATCATCACAAAGTTGGCTAACACTAATTAGATTGTGTTTTAGCCCTTCAACATAAAGCACTTCCTCTAATTTCAGCTTTTCTACACCAATTTCAGTAGCACCAACACCTTTAATCTTTAAGGCATCATCATTGCCAAATGTGGTTGACCCTCCATTATATTTTTCTACTTCCTTCAGCATCTTGGACTCTCTTGTCATATGTGAAGAGCAGCCACTGTCGAGGATCCATGACTTTTCTTTCTTGGAAGCTTTTAAGGCTACTTCCACAACCATTGTCATTTCCCTTCCTCTTCTTCTTCTTCAACCAAACGTAGGAGCATATTTAGGTGTTGTCCTTTGCATTCCTTAACCTAGTAGCAATGTCAAAGACTCCTCAACAGTATGTCCAGCCTATTCACACAAATTTCTTCCAATACATCAAATTTGTTTGTTAGTGGAATTTGGCTTCTTTTCACTTGAGGCTGTCTCCTTTCTTGATAAAGTCTCCCCCTAGATTCTTGCCCCAAATTCCTCTTTATTATAGGCTCATTACTCTAGCACACACTAGCCTTATACCCATATTTACTACAACACTAGCAAAATCCTTCAAATCTAAATTTTCTTCGTTCACCAAGTTCATATCTTTTATCTTCAGTTGCTATTTAGTAATAATCAGCATTACAATCATTCCTCACACCCTTTGCCACTTGATTTTTAGGTGTGGTAACCTTATTTTTGTCTTTGACAACCTGTCTCCTTTGGATAGGAGTTTTCATCATATCTTTCTTAACCTATTTTAGCTTGGGTTGGTTTCTCTTCTTAATAACATAACTTCTTTCAATTTTATCTTTTCTTTATTTGCTTTTAGGCACAAACACAATTTTCTATCCTCTCATTTGGCTTTTCAATACACCCAAGTTCTTTCTTCCCCATGGAATAAGGTCTTTGTTTGCTTAGACACTCATCCAACTTTTTAATAGCATCCTCCATGATAGTATTTGTCGAAGAGGACTCCTCTCATTTCCACGTACTGTATAAAGCTTTGTTCATACTTCTTCAATTTAGATTTAGCCTTATGGAGCTTGGCTTGCAAATTTAGCACTTCTTGCTCTTGTGCAATCACCTTAGCACCAAGATCTTCATGTGTTTTGCCTTGTTCTACCTCAAGTACATTCAGCTCCTCAATTCTTTTCAAGTACTCCTTCTCCTTTACTCTTTTTCTTTCACATGGATATCAAATTCATCAACATCAAAATTTTTATTCAACTTCTTGAGATTCTTTACCTCATTTTTTCAGCTTGCTATTTTTGTACAAACAAGTTCTCAATTCATTCTCAAATTGCTGTACCATCTCTTTCTCTTCCTCTTCAGCTGATTCCTTACCACTTCAGGATTCCTTTTCATCATTTACCTTGGTAAGGACCTTCTTGGGTCTCACACTAAGAGATGAAGGGGTGAATCAGTGTAAGATGTTTACTTTTTACAAATCTATACAAATTAAACCTCTATGACATGTTAAAGTCTATGATCCAATTTTATCTTAGTTCTTTATGTGAGAACCGCCATATGAATATGAAGCAAGCACAAGCATCCAAAAACATATAAGATATTTACGTCGTTCACCCACAATGTGTGAGCTACATCCACGGTGTGATAGGATCTCTTTGATGGAAGCCATACTGTACTAGCTTAAATCAACAAGAGAGTTGATGCTTTGTGATGCGGAAAACCCCAAAAAGACGTGGTTTAGGGACTCCACACACACAAGGAATCAAAGAACAACCAGGAAAGCTAAATCAGAGTTTAATATCACAAACCCTAGACCCACCCTTCAAGGAACACGAACCTAGAACATTCAAGAAGGATATGGACGCCACACTCCAGAAAAGAAAGGAATTGGGAGTGATAAGTCGCTGGGAACGCCACAAGAAGAAATACCTCTTGATAAATTCCTTAGTTCCTAAAAGAACCGAGAGGAAAAAGCCCTTGCTTTCTATTTCGCTCAAAATTGTCTGCTCTCCAAAGCTTACAGGAGTGCCTATTTATAGGCTAAGATAGCAATCCTAAAGAGGTACAAATTCCTACTTAGGAGAAATCCTTATTTTGGAGGAATTCCTAATTGTGAACAAATTCCAACATAAATAATAAACTCTTATTTAGGAAGAAATGCTATTACTTATTCTGACCTATTAAGTATTCTAATTATATTAATTGGGCCTGGACTCCTTATCAAACTTGAATTCGCATCATTTGAAGCTGGATTAGCCTGAATGTTCTGAATCAGCCCATTTAGTGCTTCTTTAATCTTTTTGGCTCTAACTCATGTTATTGGGCCTTCTGGAATGTGCAATGGACTTCTTGCAACCATTGAAGCCTTCCACCCATCATCCCTATGGTTCTCATCACTTTGCAAAACCTTAGACTACCAATGACAAGGGCAAGGTCAATGAAAATAAAGGAAGCACTCAACAACTTGTTGCGTGAGATTTACTTACAAAAAGTTTCTAGGGACGAGTTAAGGATGATGGAGGCTTCACCAGGGCTTGCAAATGTGTCATCTATAGAGGAATATGAAAACCACGACCTTAGGAAGGAAGTTGGAGTTGGGAGCTTGTGTTTGGGCCATTTAAATGGGTTATTTTTATGGGTTATATTGTTATGTAGTGGGTTGGATGAATTTTAGTATCTTAATGGGTTTTCATGGGTTTTATTATTATTTAGTGGGTTGGACAAATTTCCTTAATAAGCCCACCTTAACAGTTAGGGTACAAAAATCCTTAATGAACCTCCTATAAAAGCTAGCCATGCTTGAAAACTCCTCACATTACTCGCACTCTTAGGTAGGCCATTCTTGAATGGCCTCAATCTTCTCTTTTTAAACCTCTTTGCCATGAGTAGATACAACATAACCCAAGAAAAGGACATGATCCTTGTAAAAATCACATTTCTTCAAATTGGTAAACAATTTCTCTTTTCTCAACATATCAAGCACACAACGCAAATGTTCAACATACTCTTCTAAATTCTTGACGTATACTAATATGTCATCAAAACAGGCTACAACAAATTTTCCTAAGAAATGTCTCAAAACATGATTCATTAGTCTCATAAAAGTGCTAGATGCATTTAGTTAAACCAAAGGGCATAACTAACCATTCATACAAATCATGCTTAGCTTTGAATGCAGTTTTCCATTCATCACCTTGCCTTATCCTAATTTGATGATACCTACTTTTAAGGTCAATTTTAGAGAAGTAACAAGCACCATGCAATTCATCAAGCATATCATCAAGCCTAGGTATAGGATTTCGATACTTAATATTTTGTTGATAGCTCTACAATCGATATACATCCTCCAAGATCCATCTTTCTTTGGCACAAGCAACACTTGCATTGCATATGGGCTCATGCTCTCCCTTATATGTCCCTTCTTCATCAATTCACCAACTTGCCTTTGAAGCTCCTTTCTCTCCTCAAGATTACTTCTAAATGCTGGCTTGTTAGGAATGGGAGCTCCAGGAACCCTAAGGAAACTAAGTCCTAAAAGCCCCAATCTTAAGACACCATAAAGGTTAATCACTCCATTGATAAGTTAAGACAATGTATTCTTACAATAGCACAAGAAAGTAGAGCAAAGTTTGCTGAAAAAAATACCTCAATCTTGTTCGTTCTGTTTTACATAGTTGTAACCTTTATATATAAAGGCATGTAAATATTACAATCCTATAAGGAAAAGGTGTTTCTTAAAATACTTACATAGGAAAACCTTAATTACAGGTGATCCCTCTAGTTAAGGAATACAATTCTATTTTGATTAGGAATCCTAAATCTGCCTTGAATCCTAAATCTGCTTGGATTATGAATTCTTAAAAAGACTACCCCTAATGATATAAAGTTAAAGTAAAGACCAAACTAATGTATCAAGACTGAACTGAACCTACAAGCTCAAATAAACTCAAGAAGTTAAGCTTTTTCTACATGTAATTGGGCCTTAACTTAAAATCCAGCAACCTAACACAAAATCAGGCCCATTAATACAACTTAGCATGCAATTGAGCCTTTCCTTAGCTTGGTCATACAGCTTGGACTTATATCATAGGCTCCAAGTTTTGTTCTTTAAGTCTTAAGCCTTGTCCATCATCTAACACATAAAGATAAGTGATTATCCTTGGTGTACCATTGAAAACTTTTATAAGAGTCTTGGAATCTTTTGGAGCACCCTCTTTGTCATCCAGCTTCATGATTAAGCCTTGTAAAGTCATTTTCATCCTCTTTGTCCTTGCCCTAGTCATTGGACCACCGATACCTTGCAAAGGATCTAGGAAATACTTGCTTTATTGCACTTGAATAGCACCTTGTTCTCCATCATTCCTTCCCTTCTCAAAAGGATGATTATTGTTCCCACAGCCTTGTATGGGTTGTAATTGTTGTCAACTATCTGTGTGCAAGTAAATTAAAGCCACGTGGAAGGGCAAAAAGGTAAATTCACTGCGTAAGCCCTATTAGGGTTTCATGGAGTAGAGTATATAATGGTCTTGAAAGACAAAGAACAGTGAGTCGGCAATATTGAGCATTCAGCAAAATCTAGACAACCGACCAACCAAAGAGAACACCAACCCCTACACCGAAGAACACCACCGAACGAATCGAGTGAACAGGAGCCGTCATGAACAGTAACCTCGTGAACAGTTTCGTCGAGTGAACAGTACCGCACAGTGAAGCCGTCGTCGGAGATAGGAGAGAAACGGCTATAACGGCGAGACGATCAGTGAGGAGAGTGGACGGTCGAAACAATTGAGCAGCCGTCGACAGAAAGGAAAGAAAACGCAGCCATCGACAGTCGGAAAATCGAGCAAAAAGGCAAATCCGTTGAGAGAGAAGGAGGCGGCCGAAGGGGGGCTGAACGTTGAACGTAAGACGGCCGGAAGGCGGCTGAGGAAGGTGAGTCGTGAGGGAGAACAGATCCGAACTGGAACGAGACGAGACCAGATCGGGAACGGGTGAGAGAGATCCGGCGGCTAGACGTTGGAAGAGAGAGAAAGAGACGGTCGGAAAATCGAGCAAACCGGCGGACCAAGAGAGAGAAAACGCAGCTGACGGATGAAGAGAGAGAAAACGCAGACTGGAGAAGGAGAGAAACCCGTGAGGAATGGCACACCATTGGTACACCAGCGGTCGGTGAGGAGACGACACGGCTGGACGATCGAAAGTGGGTGGACAGCAAAGACCTATACAGCCAGATCGGAAAGAGAGAGAAACCCGACGGCCAAATCAGAGCACAGCAGCGGGAAGAGAGAGAAACCCGACGGTGAACGGAAAAGTGAAATCTGGTGAAGAGAGAGAAATACGGCGAAGAGAGAGAAACCCAGCTGGACAGCAGGAGAGAGAAACGGACAGGCGAGCCGTGAGACAGTGAGATTGTGAGACAAGGAGACGGGTGAGACCGTAAGACGGTAAAAGCAGGAGTTGTGTGAAACAACGTAGAAATTCGGCAAAGCATTGAACTTAACGTATTTCCAGACTTCTTCAAGAGAGGTTAGAGAGCGTTGCGGTGAACTTCTAAGCGGCAGTGGAGCAGCCTTTCAATTCAACAGAGGCAAGACAAGCTAGAAGAAGAGTAGACACAGTAAGTGACACTCTTTGTATTGTATTTGCTTAGTAATTGCAATATTAAAAGAAGCAGAGAATTAAAGACATCCATGAACGTGGTGAAATGCATACAAGAGGGTTTTGTGGCTCCGGAAGAAGGTAAAAACCCAATCCCAGAGGAGTTAAGGTAGTTTGAGATAAATGGGAAAGCCTCAAACGTCATCATCTTAGCGTTGACAGATGCTGAGTATGCTAAAGTTATGGACTGCAAATCTGCTAAGGAGATATGGGACAGATTGCAGAAAATCTATGAAGGTGATGACAGAATGAAGGAGGCTAAACTTCAAGTGTTCAAGGAGAGATATGAATCTCTCAGAATGCAGAAAAATGAGACAGTCCAAGAGTTCTTCACCAGGATTATTGATGCTGTGAACAACCTAAAAAGTCATGGGAAGAACAAGAAGGACTCATCTGTTGTGAAGAAGATTTTGAGAATTCTACCTGAGAGGTTTGCCTCAAAGGTAGCAGCCATAGAGGAGAGTCAAGATCTCAATTCTTTGTCTCTGCATGATCTCCAGTGCAATCTCATTGCATATGAGATGAGGGTAAAGTCAGCTGAAAGCTCTGCAACAACAAAAGTATCAAAGGATGCAGCTTTTAAAGCTATGAAGCAATTGAAGATAAGAGAAGAGGAAGAATCATCTAGTGAAAATGATGATGGTGATGAGGAAGAAAGTGAAGGTGAAGTGTTGGCTTACTTCACAAGGAGATTCAAGAAGGGGTCTAAGAAGGGAAAAGGACAGTTGTCCTTGAGATGTTATCGTTGTGGGAAGACTGGACACTTTGCTTCTAAGTGCAAAGTGAAGCTTGATGATGAAGATAAGGATGACGATGATGATGAGCCGAATTCAAGATGGAGAAGATCATCATTCAAATCAAAGAAGTCCAATAAAAAGACTGCCAACCCAAAGAGGAAGGAGAGAGACTCATTCAAGAGTTATGTGAGTCAGAGAAAAGAAGCTGACGAGGAGGAAGATGAAGACTCATTAGATGAGTATGTCTTTATGGCATCAGCACAAGGTGGTAGCTCAACCTCTGAAGAGGAGGTTGATAAAGAAGAGCCAGATCTTGAAGCTGAGCTGGAAGCAGCTTTAAAGGAGATAGTCAGAAGGGGCAGAACCATAAGAAGGTTTGAAACAGTGCTTAACATTGTGTATACTGATTTGTGTGGACCGATGAGGACAAAAGGGTTGAAAGGTGAGAGGTACTTCATTTTGTTTATTGATGATTATTCGAGAAGGACTTGCCTCATGCTCCTTAAACACAAGTCAGAAGTTTTGAATTGCTTCAAGAGATATAGAAGATTGACTGAAAATGAGCGTGGAAGGAAGATCAAAGTATTGAGGTCAGATCAAGGCACTGAATTTACAAATGAAGCTTTTGAAGATTACCTTGAGAAGCATGGTATTCATCATCAGATGGCAGCAGCAAGAACACCTTAACAGAATGGGGTGGTAGAGAGGAAGAATAGAGCTGTGGTTGAAATGGCAACAACTCTACTGCTGGAATCCAAGTTTCACACAAGATTTTGGACAGAAGCAATATTTACAGCTGTACATATACTAAACAGAGTATTACTGAGGTCCAATACTGATAAGACTCCAATGAGCTATGGAGTAGAAAGAAGACAACAGCCAAGTATCTCAGAGTCTTTGGCAGCCCTTGTTTTGTGAAGAACAAGGAGCAAAACTTAGGAAAATTCAACGCTAGGTCTGATGAAGGCATCTTTGTGGGATACTTAGAAAAGACAAAAGGTTACAGAGTTTTCCTGCATAAGCTGGGAAAAGTGATCACTCCAGTGATGTGAGAATAGATGAGAACTGGAAATCAATGCAGAATGGAGAAGCTGAGGACAATGAAGAAGATGACTTCAATATAGATGAAAAATCAGACCAACCTGAAGAAAAAGAACAAGAAGTAAGTTCAGACTCGGAGAAGAGTGAGTCTGAAGATGAAGGAAGAGATCCTCTTGCAACTAAGACGAGGCAAGGTAGAAGGACAAAGAAAACATGGATCAGTACTCATCAAGAAGATCAGATCATAGGTGACCCATCAGCAGGAGTTACAACAAGAAGAAGAATTGTGGGAGCTACTGCTTTACTCTCACAAGTTGAACCTAAATCTATTGAAGAGGCTATTCAAAACAAAGCCTGGGTCAAAGCTATCAATGAAGAGCCGGATCAAATTGAGAAGAATGATACATGGGAGCTAGTTCCAAGACCCACTAACCAAAATGTCATAGGAACGAAATGGGTGTTTAGGAATAAACACAATGAAGATCGCAAGGTGGTGAGGAACAAGGCCAGGCTGGTTTGCAAAGGCTACACAAAGATAGAAGGTGTAGATGTTGATGAAACTTTTGCACCAGTAGCAAGGTTAGAAACTATCAGAATGTTCCTAGCTTTCGCAGCACACAAGAGGTATAAAGTCTATCAAATGGATGTGAAATCCACCTTCCTGAATGGGCTCTTGAAAGAAGAGGTGTATATTGAACAACCCGATGGAGTACAAATCAGTGAGGATGAGAATCACGTGTGCAAGCTGAAGAAAGCCTTGTATGGTCTTAAGCAAGCCCCAAGAGCATGGTACAACAGGCTAGATGCGTACTTGAGAAGGTTGAACTTCAGAAAAGGAACGGTTGATAATAACCTATATGTGTTCAACTCAGAGAAAGGCCAGCTGATAACCATAGTATATGTGGATGACATCATCTTTGCAGGTGATCACTCTGAGCTATGTCAAGATTTTGCACAGAAGATGAGTGAAGAATTTGAGATGTCATTGATTGGAGAAATGATGTACTTTCTTGGATTACAGATAAAGCAGTGTGAAAAAGGTATCTTTATTTCTCAGACGAAATATGCCAAAGAGATGCTGAAAAAGTTTGGCATGGAGGATAGTAGACCTATCAGTACCCCTATGACAGTAGGCTGCAAGTTAACAAAAGATCAAGAGGGAAGGAGTACAAGCCCTATAGAATACAGGAAGATGATAGGGAGCCTTCTGTACCTTACAGCATCAAGGCCTGATCTTATGCAAGTTGTGTGCGTTGCCAGCAAATTCCAAGCTAATTCTAAGGAATCTCATGTGTTGGCAGTAAAAAGAATCCTACGGTACCTCAAAGGAACATTGGAAATGGGCTTGTGGTATCCAGCAATGGATTCTGTTAAACTACAAGCATACACTAATGCAGACTGGGCAGGAAGTATAGATGACAGAAAATCAACCAGTGGCTGCAGCTTCTACTTGGGTTCAAAGTGTGTTGCATGGTTAAGTAGAAAGCAGAACAGTGTTGCTTTGAGCACAGCTGAGGCGAAGTAGATGGCTGCTTGTGCAGCATGTACACAGGTGATATGGATGTTAAGACAATTGGCAGACTTAGGTGTTGAAGTAAAGTTACTAGTGAGTGTACTTTGTGATAATCAAAGTGCTATTGATCTCAGCAAGAATCCAGTTCAACATTCAAGGAGCAAGCATATTGACATCCGGTATCACTTCATCAAAGATCAAGTGGAACAGGGTACAATTCAATTGGAGTATGTTGGCACTAAAGATCAAATTTCAGATATTCTAACTAAACCTTTGTCCATAGAGTTGTTTGAAAAGCACAGATTGAGTCTATCTGTGCAGATGCCTCCTCAAGCCTAACGTTCAGGTGAATCCTCCATCTCTACTTTGCGAGTTTTTCACATTTGTAATTGGTTGGCAAAGGGGGAGAGAAGCAACAGTGCAGGGGGAGCTGTTAATGAAGGGGGAGTACATATTTAGGGGGAGTTGAAGTTGAAATTGCTGCATAATGGCCTTTGTTATGAGTGTTGCCAACAATTACAAAGGGGAGATTGTTGTTCCTACAGCCTTGTATGGGTTGTAATTGTTGTCAACTAGCTTTACGTGTGCAAGTAAATTAAAGCCACGTGGAAGGGAAAAAAGGTAAATTCACCGCGTAAGCCCTATTAGGGTTTCATGGAGTAGAGTATATAATGGTCTTGAAAGACAAAGAACAGTGAGTCGGCAATATTGAGCATTCAGCAAAATCTAGACAACCGACCAACCAAAGAGAACACCAAACCCTACACCGAAGAACACCACCGAACGAATCGAGTGAACAGTGCCGTCGAGTGAACAGTGAAGCCGTTGTCGAGAACATCCGTATTGTCTATTAGGCAAGGTGTCTGAAAGGTGACTTTGGGGACTATTGTGATTAGTAGGTAGCAATAGATCTACCTTAGTCAAGTCTGAGAAAGAGTTTGCTTTTAAGAAGAGGTTGAAGTTGTTCACTTACCTGCGAATTGCGAATTGTGGTAATACTGATTCACCCCCCTCTGAGTATCACAAACTAGTAGATCCTAGGGAGAAGTCGGGAACTTCAATGATAAAGAACCCGCTAGGCAACTTGCCCTAGAAACCCTTGAATCAATTTGTTATGCATAGCCCAGAAAGCTAGGAAACAAGTTAGGTTGATCTGATTAGAACCCTAAAGAAACAAAGTCCAAAAAATGCCCCAATCTTAAGACACCACAAAGGTTGATCGCTCTGTTGATAAGTCAAAATAATGTATTCTTTCAAGAACACAAGAAAGTCAAGCAAAGCTTGCTGAAAAATACCTCAATCTTCATTTATTCCATTTTACATAGTGGTTGCCTTTATATAGGCATGTAAATATTACAATCTTACAAGGAAAAGGTGTTTCTTAACATACTTATATAAGAAAACCTTAATTACAGGTGATCCCTCTAATTAAGAAATAAAATTCTACCATAATTAGGAATCCTAAATCTGCCTTGATTAGGAATCTTAAATCTGCCTTTATTAGGAATCCTAAATTTTTCTTCATTAGGAATCTTAAATTTACCTTGAATAGGAATCCTAAATCTACCTTTACTAGGAATTCTTAAAAGGGACTACCACTAATGATATAAAGTCAAAGTAAAACCCTAACTAATGTATCAAGCCTCAGCTAAACCTTTAAGCCCAAATAAACTAAACAAGTAAAGCCTTTTTTTCTTTTACATGTAATTCAGACTTAACTTTAAATCTAGCAACCTAAAACAAAATCAGGCCCATTAATACAACTTAGCATGCAAGCCTTTCCATAGCTTGGTCATGCAATTTGGACTTATATCATGGGCTCCAAGTTTTGTTCTTCAAGCTCTAAACCTTGTCCATCATCTTGCACATAAAGATAAGTGATTATCCTTGGTATAGCATTGAAAACTTTTAGAACAGCCTTGGAATCGTCTAGAGCACCTTCTTTGTCTTGCAGCTCCATGATTAAGCCTCGTAAAGCCTTTTTCATTCTCTTTGTCCTTGCCCTAGTCATTGGACCACTGATTCCTTCCAAAGGATCTAAGGAATACTTGCTATATTGCACTTGAATAACTGATATGAACTCCAATTATATGTAAATGGAACCCAACACCAATGTTGGTATAGGATTGTTCTAACAAAGGTTAAGGGATTTGGAGTTCTGACCTAAAGATTATAAACAACCAAGAACCAAAACTATAAGATTTAGATGTCATTCCTAACAACAACAATGTTGAAGAAAATAAGTCTATTGAACCAACACATTCATGGGCTAAAATTCGTTCAACCATGAAAATAATAATAAAAACCCATGAAAATTACCCATTAAGATGCTAAAATTCGTTCAACCCACTACATGACAATATAACCCATGAAAATAATCCATTTAAATGTCCAAACATGGGCTCCCAAATCCAACTTCCTTCCCAAGGCCATGGTCCTCAAATTCCTCCACAGATGACACATTTGCAAGCCTTGGTGAAACCTCTATCATCCTTAACTTGTACTTAGCAACTTCCTGATATGTCACACCACAAGTTGTTCAGAGCTTCTTTTATTTTCTCTGACCTTGCCCTTGTCATTGGTCCTCCAAGGTTTTGCAAAGCATCAACTCCCTTGTTGATTTGAGCTGGTACAATATGGCTTCCATCATTCCCACTCTCCTCAAAATGATATGTCCTCAAATTAGCACCTACATCAAAGAGAAAAGGAGAAAGGTCAAAAACATTTAATGTTACACTCACATTATACTTACCTGGCAAGTCAAGTTTATATGCATTATTGTTGACACTTGCCACCACTTGAAAAGGACCATCTCCCCTTGGTTGCAACTTTGATTTCCTTTGCATAGGAAACCTATCCTTCCGCAAATATACCCAAACCCAATCACCAAGTTTAAAAGTGATATGCCTACGACCTTTGTGGCCTTGTGTTTCATAATGTTTGGTTTTTCTCTCAATGTTAAGCCTAGCTTTCTCATGAAGTTGCCTAACCACTTCAACCTTCTTTTTCCCATCGAAATTAGCCCTGTCCTGTATAGGCAATGGTACTAAATCCAAAGGAGATAATGGATTAAAACCATAAACAAGCTCAAAAGGAGAATAACCTGCAGCACTATGAACAACACCATAGAGAAACTCCACAAAAGGCAAACATTCTTCCCAGGTTCTAGAGTTCTTACCAATAATAGCATGCAACAACGTACCAAGAGTTTGATTTATTACCTCTGTTTGTCCATCGATTTGTGGATGGCTAGTTGTAGAAAACAACAACTTTGTTCCAAGCTTACCCCACAATGTCTTCCAAAAATGGTCAAAAATTTTGCATCACGGTTTGATACAATACTCTTCGACACTCTATGTAGGTGAACAATCTCTCTAAAAAATAAGTCTGCAATATGTGTTACATCATCTGTTTTGGTGCAAGCAATGAAATGTGTCATGTTTGAAAACCTGTCAACTACAATAAGAATCCAATCTCAGCCCTTCTTGGACCTAGGTAACCAAAGAATAAAATCCATAGAAATGTTGGTCCAAGGTTTACAAGGAATTTCTAAAGGCATATACTTACCTTAGACTTAGCTTGTCTAATGGCAATACATTTGGCACAGATTCTTTCAACATCCGTTTTCATATGTAGCCAAAAGAAATGTTCATTTAAAACATCAAAAGTTTTTTAAATGTCAAAGTGTCCCATTAAACCACCCCCATGTGCTTTTGTCACAAGTAATGCTATTAAAGACCCTTGAGGAATACAAAGCTTATTATTTTAACAAATACACCTCATGTCTATAAAACTTACAAAAGGTAGCTTTCTCACATGCAGCACATATGTTACTAAAGTCAGCATCATTAGCTTACAAATCAATAATGTGCTGAAACTCCAGCAACTTAATGCTCAAAGTGCTAATCAATGTGTACCTACGTGACAATGCGTCAACAACAACATTTTCCTTACCTGATTTGTATTGAATTACATAAGGAAAAGTTTCAATAAACTCAACCCAATTTGCATGTCTCCTATTTAACTTACCTTGCCCCTTCAAGCATTTTAAAGATTCATGATCAGTATGAATTGCAAACTCCTTGGGCCAAAGGTAATGTTGCCATGTTTCTAAAGTCCTAACAAGTGCATACATTTCTTTATCAATCAATGGTGCAGCTATGGTACTAAAATCCTTAATAAACCTCCTATAAAAGCTTGCCAAACCATGGAAACTCCTCACATCACTCACACCCTTAGGTGTAGGCCATTCTTGAATTGCCTTAATCTTCTATTTATCAACCTCTATGCCATGAGCAAACACAACATAACCCAAGAAAATGACATGATCCTTGCAAAAATCACATTTCTTCAAATTGGCATGCAATTTCTCTTTCCTCAAAACATCAAGCACACAATGCAAATGTTCAACATGCTCTTTTAAATTCCTACTGTATACTAATATGTCATCAAAATAAGCCAAAACAAACTTTCGTAAGAAAGGTCTCAAAACATGATTCATTAATCTCATAAAAGTACTAGATGCATTAGTCAAACCAAAGGGCATAACTATTCATGCAAACCATGCTTGATCTTGAATGCAGTTTTCGATTCATCTCCTTCCCTCATCCTAATTTGATGATACCCATTCTTAAGGTCAATTTTAGAGAAGCAACAAGCATCATGGAATTCATCTAGCATATCATCAAGTCTGGGTATAGGATGTCGATACTTAACTGTTATTTTATTGATAGCTTTACAATCGACACACATCCTCCAAGATCCATCTTTCTTTAGCATAAGCAACACTGGCACTGCGCATGGACTCCTGCTCTCTCTTGCATGTCCATTCTTCATCAACTCATCAACTTGCCTTTGAAGCTCCTTTGTCTCCTCAGGATTACTTCTATATGCTGGCTTATTGGAAATAGGAGCTCTAGGAATAAGATCAATGTGATGTTCAATCCCTCTCCTTGGTGGTAAACCATTTGGGATCTCCTTAAGGTTGCAACAAAGATGAAATAGCATTAGGCAAAGATGAATCAAGGTCAGTGTTAGAGAAATAAGAATCCTTGTAAAGGATCAAGATCATTTGTTGCCTAGCATGGAAGGGAACCCTAACATCTTCTCCTTTTACAAACACGCTCACTTGTTTTCTCTTATCTTCACTCTTGTGAACTTGACCACTCTTGTACTTAGCACTCTCAAATGCTTTCACCTTGTTTTTCTCTCCTTCACTTTCTTTTCTCTTGACTATCTCTTTCTTTTTGCTCCTCCTCTTTTGCTCACTTTCATAATGTCTCACTTGGTCTTCATACACCTATTTTGGAATTAATGGAACTTGAGTTCTGACTTGAGTTCGGCTTCACTTGAACTTGGCCTTCACTTGAGTTCTTTTTGCTCCTCCTCCCCTAACATCTTCTCCTTTCATAAGTCATCTTCTCTTCCTTCTTCCCCCAGTTCAACTTCCAAAAAGATGAACTTGAGTTCTGATTATATCTAGAAGTGCTTCTTCCCTTAACTTGCCTCTCAACTTTCATGGCAATGTGTACTATGTCTTTAAGCTCTACATAGTGTTGCAGTACTACCACATCAGCTATGCTGCTATTCAACCCTTGGAGGAACCTAGCCATGGTTGCCTCCTTATCCTCCATTACATTTGCCCTAACCATAGCAATTTCCATCTCCTTATGGTACTCTTCCACACTCTTGGAACCCTGCGTAAGGCTCTGCTACTTGTTATACAAATCCTTATAATAAGAGCTGGGAACAAATCTCCTTCTTATCACAGTCTTCAACTCATTCCAAGTTCCTACGGTTCTCTTAAAATTTCTTCTCTTAGTGGTAACTTGCTAGTCCCAGCATACTACAGCATAATCAGTGAACTCTGCTATAGCTAACTTCACTTTCTTCTCCTCAAAGAAGTTGTGGCACTCACATATTAATTCTACCCTTTGTTCCCAATCCAAATAGACATTAGGGTCAGCTTTCCCTTAGAAAGAAGGTATTTTCATTTTAATACTACTAAGATTTTTGTCTACTTCTTCCTCCACTCTATTTCTATTATCCCACCTCCATTGTACCTATGATAAACATTTCCATTGCCTCTTACTCCTCTACCATTTCTATTACCACGTCCTCTAAATCCACCTCTGAATTTCTACTAGGATTATCATTGTCATGATAACAATCATCACCATCTTCACCAAAATCATGTTCAAACACTTCATGACCGTCTGAGCTAGCCTCTTAGGATTGACACTTAATTCCCCTTCTATTTTACCCATTCTGTCTCGCACTTCCCAAAACATTTGGTCAATCCTATCAAACTTCTGCTCTAAGGATTTCATAAGCAATTTGAAATTTGAAACAACTACTTTCTCCTCTCCATGTGGGAAACTGCTTTCTTTAGCATTAGACGTTGTACATGCAAGATTATTAGTAAATAAAGAATATACCTCACAAAACTCACTCCCTATCGTATTTGCTCTCCACTCAACTATAGTAGTCCTTAACTCTCATGTTTTACACTATGAATTGCAAGTCTCTAAGAGCTCTTTTAATAGTTCCAAGCACACTAAATTTAGAACAAACAAAACTTGAATATATCAATCCTAGACCTACCTCTTCAAAGAAGTGACATGATCAAAAAAGATGAGCAATAAAGTAAACAAAATGACAAGGAATTCAATGATATGAGCAATGCAATTGGACAACAATCAATTATCAAATATAATTGAGTAAATGACCTATTAAGCAATGAAGCCTTTTTTTTTTTTGGGTTAACTAATGGGTATTTTTATAGAAGGAACGAATAGCAGAAAGGCAACCCAACAAATATACGAGTTGTTTTTTTTTTTTTTGGTTAACTAATGAGTATTTTTACAAAATGAATGATAGCAGCGACCAAATACAAGAACACATGAATTTCTTCTTTTCTTTTATTTTCTTTTTTGATTATTCAACCAACAATGAAGAATGCACAAAAGAGATGATAACAAAAGTATAACCAACCTGAGTTAAAGCCAAGGCTCTGATACCAAATGATACGAACTCTGATTATATGTAAACAGAACCCAACACCAATGTTGGTATAGGATTGTTCTAATAAAGGTTAAGGGATTTGGTGTTCTAACCCAATGATTATAAACAACCAAAAACTAGAACTATAAGATTTAGATGCCAGTCCTAACAACAACAACGTTAAAGAAGATAAGTCTATTGAACCAACACACTCAAGTATGAAAGTTCAGAATTAGTTCTCAAAGAACTAGAGAAAATAGCTCATACACTCATGAAAATGGGTCTGCCGCCTCTAGCCACCCTTTTTGCCCTTTTTATATGCTAACCCTAAAAAACCCTAGCTAATAAGATGGGCTTATTAAGGAAATTCGTCCAACCCACTAAATAATGATAAAAATCCATGAAAATAACCCATTAAGATGCTGAAATAGCCCACTACATAACAATATAACCTGTAAAAATAATCCATTTAAATGCCCAAACATGGGCTCCCAAATCCAACTTCCTTCCCAAGGCCATGGTTATCAAATTCCTCCACAGATGACACATTTGCAAGCCCTGGTCAAGCCTCCATCATCCTTAACTCGTACCTAACAACTTCCTGATAGTAAATGTCGCACAACAAGTTGTTGAGAACTTCCTTTATTTTTTTTGACCATGCCTTTGTCATTCATCCTCCAAGGTTTTGCAAAGCATCAACTCCCTTGTTGATTTGAGCTGGTATAATATGGCTTCCATCAATAGCACCTTGTTCTACATCGAAGGATTTGTCCTCGAATTACATACATCAAACAAACATAAGTCAGCAACATTAAAAGTAGCACTAGCATTACCATAGTTGCTTGGTAAATCTAGCTTGTAGGCATTGTCATTAATCCTTTCTAAGGCTTGAAAATGTCCATCTCCTCGAGTTTGCAATTTGGAGTTTCTTTGTGGGGGAAGTCATTCCTTCCTCATATGCACCCACACCTAATCACCAAGTTCAAAGACACCCTTCACACGCCCCTTATTGACTTGCTTAGCATATTGTTCATTCTTCCTTTCAATGTTAGCCCCTATTCCTATTCTAGATGCATCACATTCTATGTCAAAAACTTTATCAAAATTAGGCAAACATAACAAAGGTACATTAGTAAGCTTTTCTTTCAAAGTACTAAAAGCCCAATCATGGACATCATCCCACTTGAAAACAACATTCTTTTGAACAAGTTCATTTAAAGGTGCAGCAATGGAAATAAAATCCTTAACAAACCTTTGATAAAAACTTGCTAAACCATGAAAGCTTCTTACTTTGTCTGCATTCTTAGGTGTAGGCCAGTCCCTTATCACCTTCCTTCTCAACATTCACACATAACCTTGTGCCTAGCAACATAGCCAAGAAACACAATGGATTCCATGCAAAATGTGCACTTTTTGAGATTAGCATATAATTGGTTCTTTCTTAACACACTGAATACAGCATACAAGCATTTCACATGTTCATCCAAATTCTTGCTATAAACTAAAATATCATCAAAGTAAGCTACTATAAATTTCCCTATGAAAGCACACAAGACATGATTCATTAACCTCATGTATGTAGTAGGTGCATTGGTTAATCCAAAAGGCATTACTAACCACTCATACAATCTATATTTAGTTTTAAATGCTATTTTCCATTCATCTCCCTCTTTCATGCAATTTGATAATAGTCATTCTTTAAATCAAATTTTGAAAATGCACACGAACCATGCAACTCATCAAGCATATCATCTAATCTAGGCATAAGATGTCTATACTTTACAGTGATTTATTGATGGCTCAACAATTGATGCGGAAAACCCCAAAAAGACATGGCTTAGGGATCTAACGCACACAAGGAATCAAAGAATAACCAGGAAAGCTAAACCAGAGTTTAATATCACAAACCCTAGACCCACCCTTTGAAGGAACACGAACCTAGGGTATTTAAGAAGGATATGGATGTCACACTCCAGAAAAAAAAGAAATTGGGAGTGATAAGTCGATTGGAACGCCACGAGAAGAAGTACCTCTTGATAAGTTCTTTAGTCCTTAAAAGAACTGAGGGAGAAAAACCCTTGCTTTCTATTTCACTCAAAGTTGTTTGCTTTCAAAGCTTACAAGGGGTGCCTATTTATAGGCTAAGATAGCAATCCTAAAGAGCACAAATTCCTACTTAGGACAAAATTCTTATTTTGGAGGAATTCCTAACTATGGACAAATTCCAACATAGACAATAAACTCCTATTTAGGAGTGAATGCTGTTACTTAATCTGACCTATTAAGTATTCTAATTATATTAATTAGGCCTGGACTCTTTGTCAAACCTGAATTCGCACCATTTAAAGCTTGGTTGGCCTAAATGTCCTCAATTAGCCCATTTAGTACTTCTTTAATCTTTTTGGCTCTAGATCGTGTTATTGGGCCTTATGGAATGCACAATGGATCTCTTGCATCCATTAAAGTTCTAGCTCGTGTTATTGGGCCATCTGGAATGTGCAATGGATCTCTTGCATCCATTGAAGTCTTCCACCCATCATCTCTATGGTTCATCATTCCCGCTCTCCTCAAAAGGATTCGTCCCCGAATCATCACCTACATCAAAAGGAGAAAGATCAAAAACATTAAATGTTGCACTCACATTATACTCACCAGGAAGGTCCAACTTATAAGCATTGTCATTAATTCGCGCTACAACTTGAAATGGGCCATCTCCTTTAGGTTGTAGCTTTGAACGCCTTTGAGCTGGAAACCGTTCCTTGCGCATATGCATCTCTTTTTCTTTTCCCCTTGTTCTCTCATTTGTTCTTCACTTATTTTAAACTCTCTTGATATCTTAATCTGATCTTTATATGCTTGAATAGGTTTGAGTGGAGTTAATACAACAATCTGATTATTAATTACAAAGGATTTTTGCTCTTATTGCCATTGTGAGTAACTTTCCTATTAAATTGTCATGGTCACCCAAGAAGTATATGACCAACATGCATTGGTGCGACATCACAGAGAACCTCATCCTTGTAATTACTAATAGAAAAGACAACTAAAACTTACATGGTGACTCTAATTTCTCCATAATCATTCAACTATTGTGGCTTATAAGACTTAGGATGCTTGAAGGTATCCAGATTCAACTTCTCTACCAATAAAGTATTAGCAACATTAGTATAACTTTCACTATCGATAATCATGCTGCATTCTCTATTTTTAATGTGGCATCTTGTATAGAAAATGTGCTCACGTTGCTCCTCATCATTATCATTTTTAGGTTGAATACTTAGTGCACGCCTTACAACTAGCATATCTCCATAAATAGGTTCTTCAACTTCAACATCAAAACAATCCTTCAATGGTGGCATGTCATTACCACTTTAACTAATGCTTTCTATGTCACCATTGTCTAACATGATCATAGCTCTTTTATTTGGACATTGAAAAGCAATATGTCCATTTCCTTGACACCTAAAGCACTTAACACACGAGATTTAGAAGATTTCATTTTGGTTTTACCTTTAGAAACAGCACCTGATTCCTTTGACCTTGCATCTTCTTTTGTCGTTAAAGCTACTTTGGCATCTTTCTTAGTTGCCTTCCATGCAGAACTAGAAGCTGATCCAAATTTGGATCCTTTGAACTTGATTTGTTTTTCCACCTTGATAGCCTTATGCAATAGCTCCTCCATCTCCAAATAGTGTTGCAAATCTACTACATCTACAATTTCCTTATTCAAACCACCAATAAACCTTGCCATGGTAACCTCTTGGTCTTCCTCTACATAAGCTCCAATCATGGCTATCTCCACCTCCATGAAATAGTCCTCCACACTCATGGACCCTTGCAACAGCCCCTACAATATTCTATACAAATCTTTATGACTGGATTGGCCTCTCACCATTCCTCCTTCTACTTATCATCCCACCAAAATACTTGCATAATCAGTGAATTCTACAGCTACCAATTTTACTTTCTTCTTTTTGGAATAATTATGGCAATCAAATACATGCTCAACCTTTCTCTCTCACTCCAAATAGTGTTTAGGATTATTCTTCCCTTGAAATGTTGGAATCTTCATCTTTATTGATGGAAGCCATATTGTACTAGCTCAAATCAAGAAGGGAGTTGATGCTTTGCAAAACCTTGGAGGACCAATGACAAAGACGAGGTCAAAGAAAATAAAGGAAGCTCTCAATAACTTGTTGTGTAACATTTATTATCAGGAAGTTGCTAGGTACGTGTTAAGAATGATGGAGGCTTCATTAAGGCTTGCAAATGTGTCATCTATGGAGAAATTTGAGAACCATGGCCTTGGGAAAGATGTTGGATTTTGGAGCCCATGTTTGGGCATTTAAATGGATTATTTTCATGAGTTATATTGTTATGTAGTGGGTCGAACGAATTTCAGCATCTTAATTGGTTATTTTCATGGGTTTTTATTATTATTTAGTGGGTTGGACGAATTTCCTTAATAAACCCATCTTATTAGTTAGGGTTTTTAGGGCTTAGAATATAAAAAGGGCAAAAAGGGTGGCTGGAGGAGGAAGACCCATTTTCATGAGCGTATGAGCTATTTTCTCTAGTTCTTTGAGAACTAAATTCTGAACTTTCATACTTAAGTGTGTTGGTTCAATAGACTTATCTTCTTCAATGTTGTTTTTGTTAGGAGTGGCATCTGAATCTTATAGTTCTGGTTCTTGGTTATTTATAATCATTGGGTTAGAACTCCAAATCCCATAACCATTGTTAGAACGATCCTATATCAACATTGATGTTTGGTTTCATTTACATATAATCGGAGTTCGTATCATTTATGCTGCCCAAATTGCTATCTCTTTTGGAAATAACCTTCCTGCCAACGTAAGCTTGATTCTTCATAGTCTAACTCTTTCTCATCTTCTTCCTCAATCACACACCTTCTAGAGGATTTGGATTTACTAGGTGATTGTAACTCATTTAGCCTTGCATTTATATCATCTTAAATTGCTCGGTGACAGCCTTCATCCAAATCTTCACATCTATATCATGCATTTCTCCACATGCTTACTACTTGCAAAAACACGTTAGTAATTAAAAGAAATTTGTTTCTCACACACTTCCTCATGTGTTTGCCCTCAAATCAAATTGTTATCATTCGTGTTTCACTCTATTTTGGCTTTTCTCGATGATGATCTCACCACTCTTGCCTTTTTCCACTCAAGCTAGCACACTTTATGTTCTTGAAAGACTTAGATTAACAAATTGTGAAAAGCAATCTGTTAGATAGTGGCAAACCTCAAAATCAGAACTTTTAAAAGAGATTTAGGATATCCTTTTTTTTTATTTGGAAAAAAAAAAAGAAAAAATCAGATTTGCAACCTTGTACACAAATTGAAAGAATCAAGATGCACTAGTCAACCCAAACACAACTTCTTCTTCTTACTTTTTTTCTTTTTTTTTTCTTTTTTTTTCAACCTTTTTCTTTTTTTTTTTTTTATCAAAACACCCATAAAATTTACACAACTTCAAGAGTCATAAGCTGATCAGAACAAACCAGAAGAACTAAGTAAAGAAACACAACGAATGCATAAAGTATAGAGAAAATTACTCAAGAAAGATGGAAAAGAGATACATAACTTATTTCTAAAACCAAGGCTCTGATACCAACTGATAAAGAATCCGTTAGGCAACCTGCCCAAGGAACCCTTGAATGAATTTGTTAAGCACACTCCAAAAAGCTAGGAAACAAGTTGAGTTGATCATATCAGAACCCTATGGAAACTAAGTCCTAAAAGCCCCAATCTTAAGATGCTACAAAGGCTGATCACTCCTTTGATAAGTCAAGACAATGTATTCTTCCATGAACACGAGAAAGCAGAGCAAAGCTGGCTAAAAAAAAAAAAACCCTCAATCTTGTTCATTCCGTTTTGCATAGTTGTAGCCTTTATATAGGCATGTAAATATTACAATCTTATAAGAAAAAGGTGTTTCTTAACATACCTATATAAGAAAACCTTAATTACAGGTGATCTCTCTAATTAAGGAATACAATTTTACCTTCATTAAGAATCCTAAATCTGTCTTGATTAGAAATCCTAAATTTGCCTTGATTAGGAATTCTTAAAAAGACTACCAATAATGATATAAAGTCAAAGTAAAGACCCAACTAATGTATTAAGACTCAGCTGAACCTACAAGCCCAAATAAACCCAAGAAGTTAAGCCTTTTCTAGATGTAATTCGGCCTCAACTTAAAATCCAGCAACCCAACACAAAATCAGGCCCATTAATACAACTTAGCATGCAATTGAGCTTTTCCTTAGCTTGGTTATGCAGCTTAGACTTAATATCATGGGTTCCAAGTTTTGTTTTTTAAGTCCTAAGAGTCCATCATCTTGCACATAAAGATAAGTGACTATCCTTGGTATAGTATTGAAAACTTTTAGGACAGTCGTGGAATCTTTGGGAGCACCTTTCTTGAGCCTACCTTTGATGGCTAATGTTGGATTTGTTGTCAACAACATCTCATATATTTGTTCTTGTTGATTTGATGTTATGAGGGCCTTTGAGATATGCCTTTGACTTGGTACATTTGCAAAGTGTCGGCAACTGAATTATTCAAGGGTTAAAGAAGATAGTGTTGGTGGAATGTGACAAGAATGAGGAGAGAAAGTAGGGCCAAAATCAAGATGCTGTCAGCCCCACCTTGCGTTGCCAAAAATGACGAGTTGATTCAGATGGCTAGTGGTGTTTTGGTTGTAAAGAAAACACTAGTTGCTACCTTTGGCATTGCATTTTGCAGTGGCACTGCAAGAAGTCAATGCTGACCATTGACCTTAAATTCAAGGAGTCAATGCTGATCGTTGACCCTAAATTCAAGGAATCATTGCTATCCATTGACCCTATATTGAAGGAATCAATGTTGACTATTGATGGTAGGGCAACCCTAAATTCTAGGAATCAATGCTGACCGTTGATGGTAGGGCAATCCTAAACTAAAGGCATATAAATACCCATGCAGCTGCCAAAAGAGAACACGACGTAGAGAACAAAAGAGGCTGCAGGAGAAAGAAAAGAGAGTTGTGAGCAAGAACGTAAAGAAAGCTACAGAAATAGAAAGAGAGAGCTACAGAAACACAAAGAGAGAGCTGCAGAAATAGGAAGAGAGAGCTACAGAAACACAAAGAGAGAGCTGCAGAACAAAAGGGGAACAACAGAGAGCACAGATCGACAAAGGCATAAAGTTGAGACCCACAGAGGTAGAGAGTTAAGACTAGCAAAGGTAGAGAATGACAATGAGGACAGAAAAGCGGAAAGAAAGGAGAAGATCAATTTTCTACCATAGTAGCCTATGCACATGGAAAGATCTTTCTTAGAGGAGTTTTTGTTATAATCTTTTTATGTACTTCTTGAAAAAGGGTGGGAAACCCTTGGGGTGATCAGAAGATCATTGTAAGTGGTTATGGAGTGATCCTTCCATAGTGGTTAAGGAGTGATCCTTCCACTACATCATTTGTATCCCTTGATTTCAAGAGTGGAACATGTGATCTCGATCCTATCACATCGTGGATGTAGCTCACACATTGTGGGTGAACCACGTAAAAATTTTGTGTGTTCTCTGGTGCTTGTGCTTGCTTGATATTCATACAGCTGTTCTCACATAAAGAAGTAAGATAAAATTGGATCATAGACTTTAACAGATCACAGAGGTTTAATCTAGATAGATTTGTAAAAAGTACTCATCTCACACTAATTCACCCCTTCCTCCTCTCAATGTGAGACCCAAGAAGGTTCTTATCAATTGGTATTATAACGTGGTTTCTCTGTTAATCCATTCTGCTAAGATTTGAAATTGTTTGTTGTTGTTGTGAATCTTTACATCTACTGTTGGTTAATATCATGGAGAGAATAAACAATGTTAATAGCAATGGTATTCTCATGTTTGATGGACAAAATTATCAATTATGGAAGAATATAATTCTCCCATACCCACTATCACTTGGTCTGTGTTTGAATTTGTTATCATTGGCTTCACTCCTATTGCTAAGAGTGTTGTTATGACGCCTACTGATAAGAAGAATTTATAATATGATGGAAAGCATAGAAATGCCTTATATGCTAGATCAGACAAAGAATTTACCAAAGTGATGGAGTGTAACATAGCCAAACAAATTTGGGACAAATTGAAGAATATTTATGAAGGAGACAAGGTTGTGAAGGAAGCCAAGCTACAAATCTAGAGGAGGATATTTGAAGATATAAAGATGCTAAATGATGAATCTGTGGATGTCTTCTTTACAAGAGTAAATGAAATTGTATGCTCCATTTGAAGCTATGAGGAGGAAATCAAGGATACTACTATGGTAAGGAAGATACTAAGAACTTTACCAAAAGCTTTTAATGTCAAAGTTTCCTCCATAGAAGATAGAAATTTGGATAGGCTACCCCTAGATGACTTACAGAACATATTGGTGGCTTATGAAATGAGAATAGTCCGAATGAAGAAAGAAAAGAAGCCTAAGGCAGAGAAGGAGTTGGCCTTCAAGGCAATGAAGAAATAAAAGATTAAAGAACAAGAAGAAGAATCCAACAACAGCTCTGAAGTAGAAGATGGTGATGCTAAATTTGATAAAGTCACCAAAAAGGTATACATCACCAAAAATATGAGGAAAGAAAAAGGGAAGTACAAGGGAAAATTACCCTTGAAGTGCTTTAGTTATGGAGGTATTAGACACTTTGCAGTGGATTGCCCAAAGAGAAAAGAAGGAGACAGTGACGATGATGATGAGTTGGCCTCAAGGAGGAAAAAAAGAAATCTAGCAATTCGTTGGGAATTAAGCGCCAAAGCAAAAAAGAAATTCTTCAGATTCAAAAGAAGAAATTTCTTGAACAAGTTGGATGAAGAAAATTCTAAAGAAGAAACTGATGATGATTCAAAAGGTGATGCTGTAGAAAATGTGCTGGTTAGATAGGTAAATGATGGAAAATAATCCTCAAGTGATAAGGATTTAGTTGAAGAGGAAGAGAAAGAGAAAGAGATGGTGCAGTAACTTGAAAATAAATTGAGAACTTGTTTCCACAAAAACAACAAGTTGGAAAAGGTAGTAAAGAATCTCAAGAAGCTGAATAAAAATTCTGATGTTGATAAATCTGAACTCCAAGTGAAAGAAAAGGAGTACTTGAAAAGAATTAAGGAGCTGAATGTACATGAGGCAGAACAAGGCAAATACTTTGCACAAGAGCAAGAAGTGCTATATTTACAAGCCAAGCTCCACAAGGCTGAATCTGAATTGAAGAAGTATGAAGAGAGCTTTATACAGGCCATAGAAGCGAGTGGAGAGTCCTCTTCAGCAAATGCTATCAAGGAGGATGTTACCAAAAAGTTGGATGAGTGTCCATGCACACAAAGACATCATTCCATGGGAAAGAAAGGACTTGGCTATATTGAAAAGCCAAATGAGAGGGTAGAAGAGAAGAAGAAAATTATATTTGTACTTGAAAGCAAACACAAAGAAAAGATAAAATTGAAAGAAGCTAATGTTATAGAGAAAAGAAACCAACCCAAACTAAAATGGGTTAGGAAAGATGTGATGAAAACTCCTATCCAAAAGAGACTAGTTGTTAAAGACGGAAAGAAAGTTGCTACAACAAGTGCTGAAGATAGAGGATATGAACTTATTGAAAGAAGAAAATTCAGATTTGAAGGATTTTACTAATGTTGTAGTAAGTATAGGCACAAGGCTAGTGTATGCTAGAGTAATGTGCCTATAATAAAGAGGAATGTTGATAGAGAACCTGATGGAAGCCATATTGTACCAGCTCAAATCAATAAGGGAGTTGATGCTTTGCAAAACCTTGGAGGACCAATGACAAGGGCAATGTCAAAGAAAATAAAGGAAGCTCTCAACAACTTGTTGTGCGACATTTATTATCAGGAAGTTGCTAGGTACGAGTTAAGGATGATGGGGGCTTCACCAAGGCTTGCAAATGTGTCATCTATGGAGGAATTTGAGAACCATGGGCTTGGGAAGGAAGTTGGATTTGGGAGCCCATGATTGGGCATTTAAATGGATTGTTTTCATGGGTTATATTGTTATGTAGTGGGTTGAACGAATTTCAGCATCTTAATGGGTTATTTTCAGGGGTTTTTTATTACTATTTAATGGGTTGGACGAATTTCCTTAATAAGCCCATCTTATTAGCTACGGTTTTTAGGGACCCATTTTCATGAATGTATGAGCTATTTTCTATGGTTCCTTGAGAACTAATTCTAAACTTTCATACTTGAGTGTGTTGGTTCGATAGACTTATCTTCTTTAACGTTGTTGTTGTTAGGAGTGGTGTCTGAATCTTATAGTTCTGGTTCTTGGTTGTGTATAATCAATGGGTTAGAACTCCAAATCCCTTAACCTTTGTTAGAATGATCCTCTACCAACATTGGTGTTGGGTTCCGTTTACATATAATCAGAATTCGTATCATTTGGTATCAAAGCCTTGGCTCTAACTGAGGTTAGTTATACTTTTGTTACCATCTCTTTCATGTATTCTTCATTGTTGGTTTAACAATCACAAAAAAGGAAAATCGCATATTTCTTCGGTTGCCTTTTTGCTATTTGTTCCTTCTATAGAAATACCCATTAGTTAACCCTAAAAAAAAAAAAAACAAACAAATCGTGTTTTCTCGGGTTGCCTTTCTGTTATTCATTAGAAATACCCATTAGTTAACCAAAAACAAAAACGTCTTTATTGCTCAATTGGTCATTTACTCAATTATATTTGATAATTGATTGTTGTCCGATTGCACTGCTGATATCATTGAATTCCTTTCATTCTGTTTGCTTTATTGTCCATCTTCTTGATCGTGTCACTTCTCTGAAGAGGTAGGTCTAGGATTGATATATTCAAGTTTTTGTTTGTTCTGAATTTAGTTTGCTTGGAACTATTGAAAGAGCTCTTAAAGTTTTGCAATTCATTGTGTGAAACACGAGAGTTGAGGACTACTATAGTTGAGTGGAGAGCAAACACGCAAGGGAGTGAACTTTGTGAGGTATATTCCTTATTTACTAACAATTTTGCATATTCAATGTCTAATGTTAAAGAAGGCAGTTTCCTACATGAAGAGGAGGAAGTAGTTGTTCCAGATCATTGATGGAGGTAGTTGCACTAATGTAGCAAGTACAAAGTTGGTGGAAAAATTGAACTTGCTTACAACCAAACATCCTAGGCCATATAATTTGCAATAGTTGAATGACAGTGGAGTGGTAAAAGTGACTAAACAAGTTGTGGTTCTATTTTCCATTGGTAGATATAAGGACGAGTTGTTTTGTGATGTTGTACCTATGCAAGCCGGGCATTTGTTATTGGGCCGTCCTTGGAAATTTGATAGAAAAGCTTTGCATGACGATTACAAGAACTGCTATTCTTTCACCATGGATGGAAAACCATTCACACTTGTTCCATTGACTCCAAAACAGGTGTATGAAGACCAAGTGAGACTTTATGAAAGTGAGCAAAAGAGGAGGAGCCAAAAAAGGGAGAGAGTCGAGAGAAAAGAATGTGAAGGAGAGAAAAACAAGGTGAAAGCATTTGAGAGTGCTAAGTACAAGAGTGGTCAGGTTCACAAGAGTAAAGATGAAAGAAAACAAGTGATTGTGTTTGCAAAAGGAGCAGATGTTAGGGTTGCTTCCAAGCTAGGCAACAAATGATCTTGATCCTTTACAAGGATTCTTATTTCTCTAACACTAACCTTGATTCATCTTTGTCTAGTGCTATTTCATCTTTATTGCAGGATTATAATGATGTATTCCCTAAGGAGATCCCAGATGGTTTACCACCAAGGAGAGGGATTGAACATCACATTGATCTTATTCTTGGAGCTCCCATTCCCAATAAGCCAGCATATAGAAGTAATCCTGAGGAGACAAAGGAGCTTCAGAGGCAAGTTGATGAGTTGATGAAGAAGGGGAATGTAAGGGAGAGCATGAGTCCATGTGCAGTGCCAGTGTTGCTTGTGCCAAAGAAAGATGGATCTTGGAGGATGTGTGTCGATTGTAGAGCTATCAACAAAATAACTGTTAAGTATCGACATCCTATACCCAGGCTTGATGATATGCTAGATAAATTACATGGTGCTTGTTACTTCTCTAAATTTGACCTTAAGAGTGGGTATCATCAAATTAGGATGAGGGAAGGAGATGAATGAAAAACTGCATTCAAGACCAAGCATGGTTTGTATGAATGGTTAGTTATGCCCTTTGGTTTGACTAATGTACCTAGTACTTGTATGAATTGCCTTTTTTAGGAGCATGTTGAACATTTGCATTGTGTGCTTGATGTTTTGAGGAAAGAAAAATTGTATGCCAATTTGAAGAAATCTGATTTTTGCAAGGACCATGTTATTTTCTTAGGTTATGTTGTGTCTGCTCATGGCATAGAGGTTGATAAAGAGAAGATTAAGGCAATTCAAGAATGGCCTACACCTAAGCGTGTGAGTGATGTGAGGAGTTTCCATGGTTTGGCTAGCTTTTATAGGAGGTTCATTAAGGATTTAGTACCATAGCTACACCATTGATTGAGGTGATTAAAAAGAGTGTGGGTTTCAAGTGGAGTAAGGAACCACAATATGTCTTTGATTTGCTTAAGTCTAAGTTGTGTTGTGCACCACTTCTTGCTTTGCCTGATTTTTCTAAGATCTTTGAAATTGAATGTGATGCATCGGGCATTGGGATTGGGGAAGTTCTCATGCAAGAGAAAGGACCTATTGCATTCTTTAGTGAGAAGTTGAGTGGGGCAATATTGAATTATCCAACTTATGATAAAGAAATGTATGCACTTGTTAGGACTTTAGAAACGTGGCAGCATTACCTTTGGCCAAGGAGTTTGTAATTCATACTGATCATGAGTCTTTAAAATACTTGAAGGGGCAAGGTAAGTTGAATAGAAGACATACAAAATGGGTTGAGTTTATTGAAACTTTTCCTTATGTAATTCAATACAAATCAGGTAAGGAAAATGTTGTTGCTAACGCATTGTCACATTAGTACACATTTATTAGCACTTTGACCATTAAGTTGTTGAGGTTTGAGCACATTATTGATTTGTATGCTAATGATGCTGACTTTAGTAACGTATATGCTGCATGTGAGAAAGCTACCTTTGGTAAATTCTATAGACATGAGGGGTATTTGTTTAGAGTAAATAAGCTTTGTATTCCTCAAGGGTCTATGAGAGCATTACTTGTGAGAGAAGCTCATGGGGGTGGTTTAATGGGTCACTTTGGCATTCAAAAGAATTTTTATGTTTTAAATGAACATTTCTTTTGGCCACATATGAAAAGGGATGTTGAAAGAGTTTGTGCCAAGTGTATTACCTGTAGGCAAGCTAAGTCTAAGGTTTTGCCCCATGCTATGTATATACCTTTAAAAATCCCTTGTGAACCTTGGACCAACATTTCTATGGATTTTATTCTTGGGTTACCTAGGTCCAAAAAGGGCCGAGATTGTATTTTTGTTTTAGTTGACACGTTTTCAAAGATGGCGCATTTCATTGCTTGCACCAAAACGGATGATGCCACACACATTGCAGACTTATTTTTTAGAGAGATTGTTCGCCTACATGGAGTGCCGAAGAGTATTGTGTCAGACCGTGATGCAAAATTTTTGAGCCATTTTTGGAAGACATTGTGGGGTAAGCTTGGAACAAAGTTGTTGTTTTCTACAACTTGCCATCCACAAACCGATGGACAGACTGAGGTAGTAAATCGAACTCTTGGTACATTGTTACACGGTGTTATTGGTAAGAACTCTAGAACCTGGGAAGAATGTTTGCCTTTTGTGGAGTTTGCCTATAATCGTGTTGTTCATAGTGCTATAGGTTATTCTCCTTTTGAGCTTGTTTATGGTTTTAATCCATTATCTCCTTTGGATTTAGTACCATTACCTATACAGGACAGGGTTAATTTAGATGGGAAAAAGAAGGCTGAAGTGGTTAAGCAACTTCATGAGAAGGCTAGGCTTAACATTGAGAGAAAAACCAAACAATATGAAACACAAGCCAACAAAGGTCGTAGGCATATCACTTTTGAACCTAGTAATTGGGTTTGGGTACATTTGTGGAAGGAGGGATTTCCTATGCAAAGGAAATCAAAGTTGCAACCAAGGGGAGATGGTCCTTTTCAAGTGGTGGCAAAAGTCAACGATAATGCATATAAACTTGACTTAACAGGTGAGTATAATGTAAGTGCAACATTTAATGTTTCTGACCTTTCTCCTTTCCTCTTTGATGATGTAGGTGCTGATTTGAGGACAAATCATTTTAAGGAGAGTGGGAATGATGGAAGCCATATTGTACCAGCTCAAATCAATAAGGCAGTTGATGCTTTGCAGAACCTTGGAGGACCAATGACAAGGGCAAGGTCAAAGAAAATAAAGGAAGCTCTCAACAACTTGTTATGTGACATTTACTATTAGGAAGTTGCTAGGTATGAGTTAATGATGATGGAAGAATTTGAGAACCATGGGCTTGGGAAGGAAGTTGGATTTGGGAGCCCATGTTTGGGCATTTAAATGGATTATTTTCATGGGTTATATTGTTATGTAGTGGGTTGAACGAATTTCAGCATCTTAATGGGTTATTTTCAGGGGTTTTTAATATTATTTAATGGGTTGGATGAATTTCCTTAATAAGTCCATCTTATTAGCTAGGGTTTTTGGGGGTTAGCATATAAAAAGGGCAAGAAGGGCGGCTGGAGGAGGCAGACCTATTTTCATGAGTGTAGGAGCTATTTCTCTTGTTCTGTGAGAACTAATTTCTGAACTTTCATACTTGAGTGTGTTGGTTCAATAGACTTATCTTCTTCAACGTTGTTGTTGTTAGGAGTAGTGTCTCAACCTTATAGTTCTGGTTCTTGGTTGTTTATAATCATTGGGTCAGAACTCCAAATCCCTTAACCTTTGTTAGAATGATCCTATACCAACATTGGTGTTGGGTTCCGTTTACATATAATCGGAGTTCATATTAGAACCTGTTAGGCGACCTACCCTAGGAACCCTTGAATCAATTTGTTATGCACACCCCAGAAAGCTAAGAAACAAGTTGGATTGATCAGATCAGAACCTTAAGGAAACTAATTCCTAAAAGCCTTAAAGGTTGATCTCTCCTTTGATAAGTCAAAACAATGTATTCTTCCAAGAACACAAGAAAGCAAAGCAAAACTTTCTAAAAAATAACTCAATCTTCATCGATCTCGTTTTACATAGTTGTAACCTTTATATACACATATGAATATTACAATTCTATAAGTAAAAGGGGTTTCTTATCATACATATATAGGAAAACCTTAATTATAGGTGATCCATCTAATTAAGGAATCCTAAATCTAGCTATATTAGGAATCCTAAATCCACCTTGATTAGGAATCCTAAATCTGCTTTGATTAGGAATCTGAAATCTGACTTTATTAGGAATCCTAAATCCACCTTGATTAGGAATCCTAAATCTTCCTTGATTAGGAATTCTTAAAAAGTTTACCACTAATGATATAAAGTCAAAGTAAAGACCTAACTAATGTATCAAGACTCAACTAACCCTACAAGCCCAAAAAACCCAAGAAGTTAAGCCTTTTCTTCATGTAATTCAGCCTTAACTTAAAATCTAACAATCCAACACAAAATTAAGATCCAACAACCCAACACAAAATTAGGCCCATTAATACAACTTTGCATGCATTTGAGCCTTTCCTCAACTTGGTCATGTAGCTTGGACTTATATCATGGGCTCCAAGTTTTGTTCTTCAAGTTCTAATTCTTGATCATCATCTTGGACATAAAGATAAGTGATTATCCTTGGCATAGCATTGCAAACATTTAGAACAACCTTGGAATCTTTTGGAGCACCCTCTTTGTCATGCATCTCCATGATTAAACATTGTAAAGCCTCTTTCATCCTCTTTGTCCTTGCCCTAGTCATTGTACCATAGATTCCTTCCAAAAGATCTAGGGAATACTTGCTATGTTGCACTTGAATAACAACTTGTTCTCCATCAAATGTGAGGCAAGAGTCTAAGGGAGACTCTATCAAGAAAGAAGACAGCCTCAAGTAAAAAAGAGCCAAATTCCACTAAGAAATAGATTTGATATATTGGAAAAAATCTGTGGAAGATGTGAAAAGGTTGGACACACTACTGAGGAATGTTTGACATTATTGCCAGGTCAGAGAATGCAAAGGAGAACTCCTACATATGCTCTTACATTTGGCTAAAGAAGAAGAAGAGAAAGGGAAATGGTAATGGTTGCGAAAGTTGCCTTAAAAGCTTCCAAGAAAGAAAAGCCATGGATCCTTGATAGTGGCTGCTCTCATACATGACAGGAGACTCCAAAGTGCTGAAGCAAGTAGAAAAATATAACAAGTCATATTTGGCAATGATCGTACTTTGAAGATTAAAGGTGTTGGTGGTGCTAAAATTGGTGTAGAAAAGTTGAAATCAAAGGAAGTACATTATGTTGAAGGGCTAAAACACAATCTAATCAGTGTTAGCCAACTTTTTGATGATGGACATGAAGTTATTTTCAGCAAAAGTGGCTGCACAGTAAAAAGATTACAAAGGGAGAATTTGTTGTGGCATAGGAGATTGAGACATCTTGGACAAAAGGGCTGAACAAATTGTCCAAAAATAAAGTTGTGAAAGATGTACTTGAGTTGAGAACAGAAAGAAGTACCATTTGCAGCACTTGTCCAAAAGGGAAGATAGTGAATGCTACCCACAAAAATGTGGAGATTCAATCAAAGAAGCCTTTGGACTCATTCATTTAGATATTTGTGGGCCTATAAGACAAAAATCATTAAAGGGTGATAGATACTCTATGTCTTTTATTGATGATTTTACAATAATGACTTGTATTATGTTTTTGAATCATAAGTCAAATGCTTTCAATAGTTTCAAGAGCTACAAGAGGCTAGCTAAAAATCAATTAGGGAGAACAATTAAAAGACTCAAGACAGACAATGGGATAAAATATACTTGCAATGAATTTGAAAATTATGTGGAGAAGCATGGAGTAAAGCATGAATATGCTAGTCCCTACACACCTCAACAAAATGGAGTGACTAAAAGAAAGAATAAAAGCCTAGTGGAGATGGCAAGGACCATGTTGGTTGAGCATGGTACCTCACATGGCTACTGGAGAGAGGCTATCACTATTGTCACTCAGATTCAAAACAGATGCTTGATGAGACCACATACAGAGAAGACACCCTATGAGCTATAGAATGGAAAGAAGCCAAGTGTAAAACATTTTAAAGTATTTGGAAGCCCATGCCTCATTAAAATCAAAGGCAAGAATCTTGGAAATTTTGATGAGAAAGCTGATAAAGGCATATTCTTAGGCTATGTACTAAATGGAAGAGGCTTCAGATGTTACAACAAAAGGCTGCAAAAAATTGTAGACAACTTTGATGTTTCCATAATGCAATCACAGCATGAGGGAGCTAAAGATGCCATGTGTTATAATGAAAAGGAATCTAAAAGTGATAAATCAGAGGTTGTTCAACATGAGGAAGACATTAATCCTCAAATTACAAATGATGAAGAAAATGAATCAAGACATTCCTAAACTCACAGAAGAGTTAGAGCTGAAGTTGAGGCTAAAATCATTATTAGTAGCAAAGAGGATTTTGGGCAGACTAGAAGAAGGCTAAAAAGTGGTGAACAAACCTCATTGATTTTTGAAGCTGAACCCAAGTTAGTGTGGAAGAAGCATTAAAGCACAAGGAATGGGTGTGTGCTATGAATGAAGAGCTTGATCAAATTGAAAAGAACAACACTTGGTGTTTAGTTCCAAGACCTAAGGGGAAAAACATCATTGGAACCAAGTGGGTGTTCAGAAATAAGCTTAATGAAAATGTTGAGGTTGTAAGAAACAAAGCAAAACTTGTTTGCAAAAGCTACTCACAAGTAAAAGGTGTTGATTTTGAAGAGATCTTTGCTCCTGTGGCCAAACTTGAAGCAATCAAAATATTCATGGTCATTGCTGCTCAAAGAAATCACAAAGTTTATTAGATGGATGTGAAATCAACATTTCTGAATGAAAAGCCTGAGAAAGAGGTATTTATTGAACAACCTGATGGTTTTATACTTGATCACGATGGTTCAAGTGTGTGCAAATTGAAAAAGGCTTTATACGGCTTAAAGCAAGCTCCAAGAGCATGGTATTCCAAGTTAGATACATGTTTCAAAGATATGAAATTTAAAAAAGGGAATGTGGACAGCAACTTGTACCTAAAGGAAGAGAAAGAGGGTCAATTAATTGTTATGGTTTATGTTGTTAACATAATTTTTGCTACTAAAAAGGAGGCCCTTTGCACTACTTTTGCTGATCAGATGAAGAAGAAGTTTGAGATGTCTATGCTAGGTGAAATGAAATTTTTCTTAGGGCTATAAGTTTTGCAAATCCAAGCTGGAATTTTCCTCTCCCAAGAAAAATATGCTTGTGAGTTGTTAAAAAGGTTTGGGATGGAGAACTCCAAAAGAAGTAAGTACTCTCATCGCTGTTGGAACAAAGTTGAGCAAAGATGAAGAAGGCAAAAATGGTTGATCAGAAGGAATATAGAAAGTTGATTAGAAGTTTATTGTATTTCACAGTATTAAGGTTTGATCTTGTTTTTGTTGTAACATTGTGTGCGATTTCAATGTGAGCCCAAGGAATTTCACCTCATGGCTACTAAAAGAATCCTGACATATGTTAAGGGCACAACAAATTATAGGACAGAAGTGGACAACTTAATTTATATTGGTATACAGATGTTGATTGGGCTAAAAATTGTGATGACAAAAGGTCTACATCAGGTGGTGCATTTTATTTGGACAGTAGATATGTTTCATGACACAACCAGAAGCAAAATTTAGTAACTCTAAGCACTGTAGAGGCTAAATATGTGGCTCCTACTCAGACATGTACTCAAATGTTATGGATGAAATAACAACTTGAAGATTTGAAGGTGGATGTGCAGTTGCCATTGTTGATTGGTTGTGACAACCAAAGTGCCATCAACTTATCAAAGAATCTTGTCCAACACTCCATATCAAAATATATTGAAATTAGGTACCACTTCATTAAAGAAAAAATGGAGAAAAATGAAGTAAAGCTGGAGTACGTGCCTACCTCGAAGCAAGTTGTAGATATATTCACCAAACCTTTGTCAAGAGAGAAGTTCCAAAGGTTAAGGCTAACCTTTTATGTTCAACCACCCCCTAGAGGCTGGGGTATGCCTCTAAACTCTCCCTTCACCTTCCCTCTTCTTCAACTTGATTCTTCATAGTCTGATTCTTCCTTTTCTTCTTCCTCAATCACACACCTTCTAAAGGATTTGAATTTGCTAGGTGACTGGAACTCATCTAGCCTTGCATTTATCAACTTAAATTGCTTGGTGATAGCCTTCATCCAAATCTTGACATCTATGTCATGCACTTCTCCTTCATTCCTCATGTTTACAACTTGCAAATACATGTTAGTAATTAAAAGAAATTTGTTCCTCACACACTCCCTCACATGTTTGCCCTTAAATCAGATTGTTATCACTCATGTTTCACTCCATTTTGGCTTTTCTCGATGATGATCTCACCACTCTTGCCTTTTTCACTCAAGCCAGCCCCCTTTATGCTCTTGAAAAACTTAGATTAAAAAATCACAAGGAGGTTGTATTAGATAGTGGCAAATCCCAAAATCAGAACTTTTAAAAGAGATTCAAGATATTCTTTTTTGACTTGGAAAAAAAAAAGAAAATCAAATTTGCAACCTTATAGGTTGAAAGAATCAAGATGCACTACTCAGCTCAAACACAACTTCTTCTTCTTCCTTTTTTTTTTCTTTTTTTTGTTTTTTCTTTTTCTTCTTTTTTTGTTCTCAACCTCTGTTTTTTTTAATCAAATCAAACACCCACAAATTAACACAACTTTAAGAGTAATAAGCTGATCAAAACAAACCAAAAGAACTAAGCAAAGAAACACAAAGAATGAATAAAGCACAAAGAAAAGTACTAAACAAAGATGGAAAGGAGATATGCAACTTATTTCTAGAACCAAAGTTCTGATACCAACTGATAAAGAACCTGCTAGGCTACCTACCCTAGGAACCCTTAGATCAATTTGTTATGCACGCCCCAAAAAACTAAGAGACAAGTTGGTGATGGAGAACAAGGTGCTATTCAAGTGCAATATAGGAAGTATTCCCTAGATCCTTTGGAAGGAATCGGTGATCCTATGACTAGGGCAAGGACAAAGAGAATGAAAGAGGCTTCACAAGGCTTAACCATGGAGTTGCATGACAAAGAGGGTGCTCTAGACGATTCCAGGACTGTTCTAAAAGTTTTCAATTCTACACCAAGGATAATCAATTATCTTTGTGTGCAAAATGATGGACAAGGCTTAAAACTAGAAGAACAAAACTTGGAGCCTATGATATAAGTCCAAGCCATATGACCAAGCTATGGAAAGGCTCAATTTCATGCTAAGTTGTATTAATGGGCCTGATTTTGTTTTGAGTTGCTAGATTTGAAGTTAAGTCTGAATTACATGTAAAAAAAAGGCTTAACTTCTTTCGTCTATTTAGGATTAAAAGTTTAGTTGCGACTTGATACATTAGTTAGGGTTTTACTTTGACTTTATATCATTAGTAGTAGTCTTTTTTAAGAATTCCTAATCAAGGTAGATTTAGGATTCCTAATCAAGGCAGATTTAGGATCAAGGTAGATTTAGGATCAAGGTAGAATTTTATTTCTTAATTAAAGGGATCACTTGTAATTAAGGTTTCCTATATATGTATGCTAAGAAACACCTTTTCCTTATAGGATTGTAATATTTACATGCTTATATAAAGGCTACCACTATGTAAAATAGAATCAGTGAAGTTGAGGTATTTTTCAGCAAGCTTTGCTTTGCTTAAAAGAATACATTTTTTTGACTTATCAAGGGAGTGATCAACCTTAAACCTTTTATAAAAGCCCTAGAGGGCAAGTTTGAGTTTCTTGTGAAATGTTGGATAGAGTAGAGAGAATTGAAAGGGAGTTTAATGGAAGACTTGGGAGAGTAGCTAGAAGAATGGTACATGCATTGTTAACATAAGAGCTGGGTGAAAAGGATAAAGATGAGTATGAAGAGGGTAATAACATTAGTGGATGTTATAGAAGGGGCTTTAGAGGGGGTCAAGGTAGTAGAACAGGTAAAGGAATCCATGGTAGTAGAATCAAGAATGATAAGTATATTAAAAATCATGAGGACTAGGAGGGAAGAAGGGGTAGACAAAAATCATAGTAGTATTAAAATGAAAATACCTTCTTTCCAAGGGAAATATGATCCTAATGTCTATTTAGATTGGAAATGAAGGGTAGAATTAATATATGAGTACCACAACTTCTCCAAGGAGAAGAAGGTAAAGTTAGCTGTGGCAAAGTTCACTAATTATACTATAGTATGGTGGGACTAGCAAGTTACCACTAGGATAAGAAACTTTGAGAGAATCATAGAAACTTAGAATAAGTTGAAGACTGTAATGAAAAGAAGATTTGTTCCTAACTCTTATTATAGGGCTTTGTATAACAAGTTGCAGAATCTTACGCAAGTTTCCAATAGTGTGGAAGAGTACCATAAGGAGATGGATATTGCTATGGTTAGGGAAAATGTAATGGAGGATAGGGGGGCAAACATGGCCAAGTTCCTCCAAGGGTTGAATAGAAGCATAGTTGATGTGGTAGACTGCAACACTATGTAGAGGTTGAAAACATGGTACACATTGCCATTAAAGTTGAGAGGTAGCTTAAGGGAAGAAGTACTTCTAGATATAATCAGAACTTGGGTTCATCTTTTTGGAAGCCGAACTGGGGGAAAAAGAAAGAGAAGATGACTCCCAAGCTTAAAACCAATTCACATAGACCCAAGACTAGTGGGGGCAGCCTTGAAAAGGGCAAATTTGAGGAAAAACTCAAGGGCACCCAAGGAAAAATTAGGGACATCAAATGCTTTAAATGTTTGGGTAAAGGTTATGTAGCTTCACAATGTCCTAACAAGAGAATCATCTACCTTAAAAAGAATGATGACTATGTGTTTGGCAGTGAAGTTAGTGATGAAGACTAAATGCCACCACTAAAAGATGCTAGTGATGTTGATAAGGGGATAGAGTATCCAGAGCATGGTGGAAGGCTTTTAGTAGCAAGGAAAGCCCTTAATGTGTATGTTAAGGAGGATGATGTTGAGATGTAGCAGGAAAATATTTTATAAACTCTGTTGCTTGATCATAGATGGAGGGAGTTGCACTAATGTAGCAAGTGTAGAGTTGGTGGAGAAATTGAAATTGCCTATAACTAAACATCCTAGGTCATATAACTTGCAATGGTTGAATGACAGTGGAGTGGCAAGAGTGACTAAACAAGTTATGATTCCATTTTCCATTAGTAGATATAAAGATGAGTTATTTTGTAATGTTGTACTTATACAGGTAGGGCATTTGTTGTTAGGCCATCCTTGGCAATTTGATAGAAATGTTTTACATGATGGTTATAAGAATCGTTATTCTATCACTATGGATGGAAAACATATGTATAAAGACCAAGTGAGACTTTATGAAAGTGAGCAAAAGAGAAGGATTGAAAAGAAAGAGACAGTAGAGAGAAAAGAAAGTGAAGGACAGAAAAACAAGGTGAAAGCACTTGAGAGTGCTAAGTACAAGAGTGGTTGGGTTCAAAAGAGTGAAGATGAGAGAAAAGAAGTGAGTGTGTTTGCAAAAGGAGTAGATGTTAGGGTTGCCTTCCAAGTTAGGCAACAAATGATCTTGATCCTTTACAAGGATTCTTATTTCTCTAACCCTGACCTTGATTCATCTTTGCCTAGGGCTATTTCATTTTGTTGTAGGATTATAATCATGTATTCCCTGAGGAGATCCTAGATGGCTTACCACCAAGGAGAGGGATTGAACATCACATTGATCTTATTCTTGGATCTCTTATTCCCAACATGCTAGTGTGTAAAAGTAATCCTGTGGAGACGAAGGAGCTTTAGAGGCAAGTTGATGAATTGATGAAGAAGGGATATGTAAGGGAAAGCATGAGCCCATGTGTAGTGCCAATGTTGCTTGTGCTAAAGAAAGATGGATCTTGGAGGATGTATATCGATTGCAGAGCGATCAACAAAATAATAGTTAAGTATCGACATCTTATACCTAGGCTTGATGATTTGCTTGATGAATTGGATGGTGCTTGTTACTTCTCTAAAATTGACCTTAAGAGTAGGTATCATCAAATGAAGATGAGGGAAGGTGATGAATGGAAAAATACATTCAAGACTAAGTATGGTTTGTATGAATGGTTAGTTATGCCCTTTGGTTTAACTAATACACCTAGCACTTTTATGAGATTAATGAATCATATTTTGAGACCTTTCTTAGGAAATTTTATTGTGGCTTATTTTGATGACATATTAGTATACAATAGGAATTTAGAAGAACCAAACAGTATGAAACACAAGCCAACAAGAGTTGTAGGCATATCACTTTTGATCCTAATGATTGAGTTTGGGTACATTTGTGGAAGGACAAATTTCCTATGCAAAGAAAATCAAAGCTGCAACCAAGGGGAGATGGTCCTTTTCAAGTGGTGGCAAGAGTCAACTATAATGCATATAAACATGACTTGCCAGGTGAGCACAATGTAAGTGCAACATTTAATGTTTCTGACCTTTGTCCTTTTCTCTTTGATGATGCATGTGCTGATTTGAGGACAAATCATTTTAAGGAGAGCAGGAATGATGGAAGCCATATTGTATCAGCTCAAATCAACAAGAGAGTTGATGCTTTGCAAAACCTTGGACCACCAATGACAAGGGCAAGGTCAAAGAAAATAAAGGAAGCACTCAACAACTTGTTGTATGAGATTTACTTACAGGAAGTTGCTAGGCATGAGTTAGGGATGATGGAGGCTTCATTAGGGCTTGCAAATGTGTCATGTGTAGAGGAATATGAAAGCCATGGCCTTAGGAAGGAAGTTGGAGTTGGAAGCCTGTTTTTAGGTATTTAAATGGGTTACTTTCATGGGTTATATTGTGATGTAGTGGGTTAGATGAATTTCAGCATCTTAATCAGTTATTTTCATGGGTTTTATTATTATTTAGTAGGTCGAACGAATTTTCGTAATTAGTCCACCTTAGCAGCTAGGGTTTTTATAGTTTAGCATATATAAAGGGAAAAAGGATGGCTGGAGGGGGCAAAACTTTGTTGATGAGTAAATGAGTAATTTTGTCTAGTTCTTTGAGAACTAATTCTGAACTTTCATACTTGAGGATGTTAGTTTAATAGACTTATTTTCTTCAATGTTAACATTGTTAGGAGTGGCGTCTGAATCTTGTAGTTCTAGTTCTTGGTTGTTTATATTATTGGGTCAAAACTCCAATCCCTTAACCTTTGTTAAAAGGATCTTATACCAACATTAGTGTTAGGTTCCATTTACATATAATCGGAGTTTATATCACCCCTCTTAGTGTGAAACCCAAGAAGTACCATTGCACATTCCAGAAGGCCCAATAACACGAGCTAGAGCCAAAAAGATTAAAGAAGCACTAAATGGGCTGATTGAGGACATTCAGGCCAACCAAGCTTCAAATGGTGTGAATTCAAATTTGACAAATAGTCCAGACCTAATTAATATAATTGGAATACTTAATGTGATGCGGAAAAACCCCAAAAAGACGTGGCTTAGGGATCAACACACACAAGGAATCAAAGAACAACCAGGAAAGCTAAACCAGAATTTAATATTACAAACCCTAAACCCACCCTTCAAAGGAACACGAACCTAGAGTATTTAAGAAGGATATGGACGCCACACTCCAGAAAAGAAAGGAATTGGGAGTGATAAGTCCATTGGAACACCACAAGAAGAAATACCTCTTGATAAGTTCCTTGTTTGCATGGGAAGAGAGGTATACAAGCCATAAGGTAAAACTCTAGATTTAGCTTGTTTGCATGTTATGCATTTTGCACATATCCTCTCAACATCTTGTTTCATTCGTGGCCAAAAAAAAATGTTCATTTAGGACATCTAGGGTTTTCCTAACTCCGAAATGACCCATTAGACCACCCTCATGAGTTTCTCTTACAACCAACTCCCTCAAATAACTCATAGGCATGCATAAACAATTTTCCTTAAATAAGAAACCCTTATGCCTATAAAACTTCTCAAAGGCTGACACCTCACATGCTCGATACACATTAGCAAAATTAGGATCATTCACATATAAATCCTTAATGTGTTCAAATCCTAATAAGTTTGCAGTAAGTGTAGAGATAAGGGCATACCTGCAAGATAATGTATCAGCTACCACATTTTCCTTACCTTGTTTATATTGGATGATGTAGGGAAAGGTCTCAATAAATTCAACCCACTTGGCATGTCTTTTGTTCAACTTTTCTTGTCCCTTCAAGTGCTTCAAAGATTCATGGTCAGTATGGATGACAAACTCTTTAGGCCAAAGGTAATGTTGCCATGTCTCCAAAGCCCGTACCAATGCATACATCTCTTTATCTTAAATAGGATAATTAAGGCTTGCTCCACTTAACTTTTCACTAAAGTAAGCAATTGGGTGCCTTTCCTGCATCAAAATAGCTCCAGTGCCAATACCTGAAGCATGACACTCAATCTCGAAAGCTTTTGCAAAGTTAGGTAAAACAAGTAAAGGTGCAGAACTTAATTTTTCCTTGATGCAATTAAAAGCCTTGTCTTGGTCACTACCCCACCTAAAACTCATGTTCTTTTTTATAAGCTCAGTGAGTGGTGCGGCAATGGTGCTAAAGTCTTTAACAAAGCGTCTATAGAAACTAGCTAGACCATGAAAGCTACGCACGTCACTAGTTGACTTAGGTGTAGGCCAATCACAAATTGCCTTAACTTTTTCCTCGTCAACCTCAACACCTTTAGCACTGACAACATAGCCAAGAAATGTGATCTGATCAGTACAAAAGGAACATTTATGTAAGTTAGCATACAATTTCTCAGAATGTAAAACACTTACAACAGAACGTAAATGATCAAGATGGTCTTTTAGGGTTTTACTATAGACCAAGATATCATCAAAATACACCACTACAAATTTACCAATGAATGCACGTAAAACATGATTCATTAGTCGCATAAAAGTGCTTGGTGCATTAGTGAGACCAAATGGCATAACTAGCCACTCATACAACCCATACTTAGTTTTGAAAGCTGTTTTCCACTCATCTCCCTCTCTCATCCTAATCTGATGATATCCACTTTTCAAATCAATCTTAGAAAAGACACATGACCCATGCAATTCATCTAACATGTCATCTAATCTAGGTATGGGGTGACGATACTTTACAGTGATTTTGTTTATTGCTCGACAATCAACACACATCCTCCAAGTCCATCTTTTTTTGGTACAAGTAGGACAGGCACAACACATGGACTCATGCTTCCCCTCACATATCCTTTGGACATAAGCTCCTCAACCTGCCTTTGAAGCTCCTTTGTCTCCTCAGGATTACTTTTATATGCTGGCCGGTTAGGGATGGATGCACCTGGGATGAAATCAATTTGATGCTCAATTCCTCTATTAGGTGGCAATCCACTTGGGATATCGTCAGGGAATACATCTTCAAATTCCTGCAATAATGCAACAACAACACTAGGCAAAGATGAGTCAAACTTGTTAGTGTTAAAATAAGCCTCCTTGTACAAAAGTACAATCCATTTTCTTCTTTTGCTTGCACATTCAATGCTCGCCTTGTAACGAGAGCTACTCCGTTAACTGGATACTCCTCTCCATCACATTCACCCTTTAATGGTGGCACAGAATTATCATCTGATTCACTTTCAGTTTCAATATCACCGTTACTTCTCAAGATCATTGCATGCTTATTTGGACATTGAGATGCAATGTGACCCCTGCCCAAACACTTAAAACATTTAACATCTCTATTTTTACTCAGTTGGGGTTCAAATTTACCTGTCTCCTTGCTAGAACCCACATTCTTGTGCTTGGGTAGCTCGGCTTTGGACTTGTAATTGGCCATCTCGTCCCTTTTACTCCAGTTTGGCTTCCACGATGAGGTAGAACCTGAATTCAGCCCAACCCGTACGGAGCCCTTTTGTTTAAGTTGCCTTTCAACTTTCATGGCCATGTGTACCATGTCTTCCTAATAAAATATGTCCCGCATGCATAGGTACAACATCACCTAAAACTTCATCATGGAACCTTCTGATAGAGAATGATATGAGCACTTGCTTATTTACCTTCACTTCACCACTCATTCAACCACTGAAGCTGATATGGTTTAGGATGCTTCATGGTAGGTAAATCCAGCTTCTCAACCATAGTTGTGCTAGCAACATTAGTGCAACTCCCATCATCAATAATCATGCTACATACCTTATCTTTGATGAGACACCTTGTCTAAAAGATGTTATCTCATAGCACCTGATTTTCTTCCTTTACTTGCACATTCAATGCTTGCCTTGTAATGAGAGCTACTCCGTTAACCGAATACTCCTCTCCACCACTTTCACCCTCTGATGATGGCATAGAATCATCATCTGATTCACTTTCAATTTCAACATCACTGTTACTTCTCAAGATCATTGCACGCTTATTTGGACATTGAGATGCAATGTGACCCCCGCCCAAACACTTAAAACATTTAACATCTCTATTTCTACTCGGTTGGCGTTCAAATTTACTTGTCTCCTTGCTAGAACCCATATTCTTGTGCTTGGATAGCTCGGTTTTGGACTTGTAATTGGCCATCTCATCCCTTTTACTCCAATTTGGCTTCAAAGATGAGGTAGAACCTGAATTCTGCCCAAACCGCGTGGAGCTCTTTTGTTTAAGTTGCCTTTCAACTTTCATTGCCATGTGCACCATGTCTTCTTATTCCACATAATGTTGCAATTCAACCACATTTGCTATGTCCTTATTTAGCCCTTGTAGAAATCGAGCCATGGTTGCCTCTCTATCTTCTTCTACATTGGCCCTAATCATGGTTAATCTCCATCTCCTTGTGGTAGTCCTCCACACTTTTGGTGCCCTGAGTGAGCCCTTGCAGCCTTTGGTACAACTCCCTGTAATAGTGATTAGGGACAAACCTCCTCCTCATGATAGTCTTCATCTCCTCCTATGTATCAATAGGCCACTCATGATTCCTTCTCCTAGTCAAAACAAGTTGATCCCACCAAATAATAGCATAATCAGTAAATTCAACTGCAGCAAGCTTTACCTTTTTTCATCGAAATAGTTGTGGCGATCAAAAACCAATTCAACCTTTTTTTCCCATTCTAGGTATGCATCAGGATCATTGTTACCAGTTCTAACCATTGTAGTATGATCGTCAACGTCATCATCTTCTACATCATCTTCATGGTCATAGGCACGTGTCAATTGCCTTCTTGCTTTGGGAGCTTTATGTTCCCCATGTCTCCTTTGCAACTCTGCTATTGTATTAGCTTGCTCCTCCATCCTCTCCCTCATATCATCAATTCTGGTATTCATGCGCTCAAATTGTTGTTGCATAGCTTTGATCATGAAGGACACCTCACTAGCTTCCTCTTGAGCTACACCTTTGTCTTTGGACATCATAGTCTTACTTCTGCACAAAACAAATGAAATACCTCACAGAACACTCCCTCACGTGTTTCTCTTAAAGATTATGTCACACTCCCTCGTGTTTACACTCTTTATGGTTTTTTCTTTATATGAACGAACCACTCTTACCTTTTACCACTCAGATTTTCCCTTTCAGCTCTATAAAGAACTAAACAACATAAATCAAGGGTATTGATTTTGAGCAGAATAAGCTAAATGGCATAGAATTGAACAAATTGGAGAACAAAGAATCAAGCGAAAAAGGATGTCAACACAAACGGATTTAATGAACTAAATTCACAAAAATCAGGATAGGGGTAATATAACCTAGAGGACAACTTGGGTAACAAAATAGGAAAACAGATGGTAGAATTGGAGTTGAACAAGAAAACTTTATTATTATTGTGGTCAATATGACCAAACTGTTAACCTTATCAATAACTTTGAATTTGATGTTTTCTTTCTTTTGTTCTTCTTCCTTCCCTTTTTTTTTTGTTTTTCTTTTCCGTCGTTTTTTTTTCGTATTTTTTATTCGTATTTTTTTTCATTTTTTTTTCAACACAAAACAATAGTAGAATACTTAAACATACCAATTGGAATTAAAATTAGCATGTTTATGAGCTTAAACAAACAAGCAAAGAGAGAAGGATTCCAAATAAACAGATTTGTGCATTTGAATGATAATGCACATAATAGACAAACTAAACAACAATAAATAAATCAAAAGATAGAAAATTGAAGAGTGAGTGGATTCAACCTGATTTAGAACCTGACTCTGATACCAACTGATGCGGAAAAACCACAAAAAGACGTGGCTTAGGGATCAACGCACACAAGGAATCAAAGAACAACCAGGAAAGTTAAACCAGAATTTAATATTACAAATCCTAAACCCACCCTTCAAAGGAACACGAACCTAGAGTATTTAAGAAGGATATGGACGCCACACTCCAGAAAAGAAAGGAATTGGGAGTGATAAGTCGATTGGAACGCCACAAGAAGAAGTACCTCTTGATAAGTTCCTTAGTCCTTAAAAGAACCGAGAGGAAAAACCCTTGCTTTCTATTTCACTCAAAATTGTCTCATCTCTAGAGCTTACAAGGGGAGCCTATTTATAGGCTAAGATGGCAATCCTAAAGAGGCACAAATTCCTACTTAGGACAAATCCTTATTTTGGAGGAATTCCTAATTGTGAACAAATTCCAACATAAATAATAAACTCTTATTTAGTAAGAAATGCTATTACTTATTCTGACCTATTAAGTATTCTAATTATATTAATTAGGGCTGGACTCCTTGTCAAACTTGAATTCGCCCCATTCGAAGCTGGGTTGGTCTGAATGTCCTGAATCAGCCCATTTAGTGCTTCTTTAATCTTTTTGGCTCTAGCTCGTGCTTCTTTAAGTTTCTATTAGCATTATCACCCTCATCATAATAATCGTCACCATCTTCACCAAAAGATGTTCAAATTGCTCCTTCAGGACCCTTCCAACTATCCTCTTAGGATTCACACTCGATTTCCCTTCTATTTTATCCATCCTTAGGGATTTCATAAGCAATTTGAAGTCTAGAATAACTATTTCATCTTCTCCACATGAGAAACTATCTTCTTTAACATTAGAAATTGTTACCTACGAGAATATTAGTAAATAAAGAATATACCTCACAAAACTTACTCGCTTATGTGTTTGCTCTCCACACGACTATAGTAGTCCTCAACTCTTATGTTTCACACAATGAAATGCAAGACTATATGAACTCTGTCAATAGTTCTAAGCAAACTAAATTCTAAACAAACAAAACTTGAATATATCAATCTTAGACCTACCTCTTCAGAGAAGTAACACGATCAAGGAGGACAGGCAATAAAGCAAATAGAATGACAAGGAATTTGATGATATAAGTAGTGCAATCAGACAAAAATTGATTATTGAATATAATTGAGTAAATGACTAATTGAACAATGAAGTCGATTTTCTTTTTTGGTTAACTAATGGTATTTTTGAAGAAGGAAAGAACAGCAACAGCAAAACATAAAAAGCACACGAATTTTTTTTTTTTTGGTTAACTCATGGGTATTTTTGCAGAACGAATGAATAGCAACAGCGAAACACAAGAAACACATGAATTTTTCTTTTCTTTTCTTTTTATTGATAATTCAACCAACAATGAAGAACACACAAAAAGATGATAATAAAAGGATAACTAACCTGAATTAGAGCTAAAGCTCTGAAACCAAATGATATGGACTCTAATTATATGCAAACGGAACCCAACACCAATATTAGTATAGGATTGTTTTAACATAGGTTAAGGGATTATAGTTTTAACCCAATGATTATAAAAGAACCAAGAACCAGAACTATAGGATTTAGATGCCACTCCTAACAATGACAACATTGAAGAAGATAAGTAGTCTTTTGAACCAACACACTCAAGTATGAAAGTTCAGAATTAGTTATCAAAGAACCAGAAAAAATAGCCTATTCACTCATAAAAAGTTCTGCCTCCTACAGCCATCCTTTTTCACTTTTTATATGCTAACCCCTAAAAACCTTAACTGCTAAGATAAGCTTATTAATGAAATTCGTCTAACCTACTACATAATAATAAAAACCCATGAAAATAACCCATTTAGATGCCCACACATAGGCTGCCAACTCCAACTTCCTTCTCAAGGCCATGGTTTTTATATTCCATCAAAGATGACACATTTGCAAGTCTTGGTGAAGCTTCCATCATACTTAATTTGTGCCTAGCAATTTCCTATAAGTAAATGTCACACAACAAGTTGTTGAGTGCTTCGTTTATTTTCTTTGACCTTACCCTTACCATTGGTGGTCCAAGGTTTTGCAAAGCATCAACTCCCTTGTTGATTTGAGCTGATACAGTATGGCTTCCATCATGTTCCATCTTTCTTTGGGACTAGGATGACAAGAATCAAGCATGGGCTAAGACTCTCCCTTACAAATCCTTTTTGCACCAACTTATCTACTTGCCTTTGTATCTCCTTGTTTTCCTTAGGATTAGCTTTATTGGTAAGTCAATTTGGTACGGCAATACTAGGTATTAAGCTTAATTGGTGGTTAATTCCTCTTAAAGCTAGGCAATCCATGGGGAATCTGTTTGAGAAATTAATCTTCAAACTCCTATAATAATGAAACAACCATACTAGGCAAAGAGAGGTTAAGGTCATTAGATAAAAAATAAACATCTTTGTACGTAAGTACATGTAGTTACTACCTTGCTACCATAGAACTCTTGACCTCACTTTCCCAGCAAACACTCAACCTCTTACTTTTCTCTGCTTTTTGCACTCTTTTCTCTCCAGCCTTTCTCTTGGCCTCACTCTTTTCACTTGAATTTTTCCCTTTAACCTCACTTTCTCCTTTTTCCTTTGACCTCTTATTCTCTTTCGTTTTGTTTTCTTCTTTTTCTCTCTTTTGTTCTTCTCTCATTTTGCTCTGACTTGCTATCTTAATTTGATATTCATATGCTTCAATACGTTTGAAAGAAGTTAATACAACAATTCAATTATTAATTACAAAAGAGTATATATCTGTTTTTGTGGCCATCATGACTAACCTTCCTATCAAATTTCCATGGTTAGTTAAAAAATATATGACCAACACGCATTGGTGCCACATCACAAAGAACCTCATCCTTTCAATTGCCAATATTTGGATAACTAAAACTTCCTTGATTACTGATGGAAGCAATATTGTACCAGCTCAAATCAACAAGGGAGTTGATGCTTTGCAAAACCTCAGAGGACCAATGACAAGGGCAAGGTCAAAGAAAATAAAGGAAGGTCTCAACAACTTGTGCGATATTTACTATTAGGAAGTTGCTAGGAGTTAAGGATGATGGAAGCTTCGCCAGTGCTTGCAAATGTGTCATCTGTGGAGGAATTTGAGAACCATGGCCTTAGGAAGGAAGTTGGATTTGGAAGCCTATGTTTGGGCATTTAAATGGATTATTTTCATGGGTTATATTGTTATGTAGTGGGTTGAACGAATTTCAGCATCTTAATGGATTATTTTCATGGGTTTTTATTATTATTTAGCGGGTTGGACGAATTTCCTTAATAAGCCCATCTTATTAGCTAGGGTTTTTGGGGGTTAGCATATCAAAAGGGCAAGAAGGGTGGCTAGAGGAGGCAGACCATTTTCATTAGTGTATGAGCTATTTTCTCTAGTTCTTTGAGAACTAATTTTGAACTTTCATACTTGAATGTGTTGGTTCAATAGACTTATCTTCTTCAACGTTGTTGTTGTTAGGAGTGGCATTTGAATCTTCTAGTTCTGGTTCTTGGTTGTTTATAATCATTGGTCAGAACTCCAAATCCCTTAACCTTTGTTAGAACGATCCTATACCAATATTGGTGTTGGGTTCCGTTTACATATAATCGGAGTTCGTATCATTACTCTAATTTCTCCATAATTATTTAACCATTGCAGCTTATATGTCTTAGGATGCTTGAAGGTATATAGAGTTAACTTATCTACCAACAAAGTATTAGCAACAATTGTACAACTTCTACTATCGATAATCATGCTACATGCCAAGTGCACATTACTCCTCATCATTATCATCCTTAAGTTGAATACTTAGTGCACGCCTTGCAACTAGTATATCTCCATGAATGGGTTCCTCAACATCAATATCAGAATGATCCTCTAATAATGGCATATCATTATCACTTGAACTAATACTTTTTATGTCACCATTCTCCAACATGATCTTAACTCTTTTATTTGGACATTGAGAACAATATGTCCATGCTCTTGACACCTAAAACACTTAATATCATGAGATTTAGAAGAAGATTTGGTTTCAATTTCACCCTTGAAAAAAGCAACCGAATCCTTTGGCTTTCCATATTTTCTTGACTTTGAGGCTGATTTGGTGTTTTTCCAAGTATTTCATGTAGAACTTGAAGCTGAACCAAATTTAAACCCTTTGGACTTAATTTGTTTCTCCACCTTGATAGCCTTATGCAAAAGCACCTCCATCTCCAAATAGTGTTACAAATCCACTACATCAGTGATCTCTTTATTCAAACCACCAATAAACCTTTCCATAGTAGCCTCTTTGTCTTCCTTTATATTAGCTCTAATCATGATTATTTTTATCTCCTTGACCATATTCATGGACCCTTGAGTTAGCCCTTGCAGCTTTCTATGCAAGTCTCTATAGTAGTGGTTAGGTATAAATCTCTTGCGCATTATTAATTTCATCTCTTCCTATGATTGAATTGGTCTCTAACTATCCTCTTCCTATTTATCACTAATTGGTCCCACCAAATACTTGCATAACAAGTGAATTCTATGGTTGCCAACTCTGCTTTCTTCTCCTCAAAATAATTATGGCAATCAAATATATGCTCAACCTTTCTTTCCCACTCCAAAAATAAAGCTCAGGATCATTTTTCCCTTGAAAATGCAAGAATCTTCATTTTTATGCTACCTATCTTTTGGATACAACCTTCTTGCCTTTTCTTGAGTTTGATTCTTCCTCAATCACCGGCCACTTAGAAGATTTGAATGATAACCCACTAGGCAACCTGCCCTAGGAACCCTTGAATCAATTTTTTATGCATGTCCCAGAAAGCTAGGAAATAAGTTGGGTTAATTAGATCAGAACCCTAAAGAAACTAAATCCTAAAAGCCCCAATCTTAAGATGCCATAAAGGTTGATCACTCCTTTGATAAGTCAAAACAACGTATTCTTCCAAGAACACAAGAAAGCAGAGCAAAGCTTGCTGAAAAAAATACCTCAATCTTCATTCCGTTTTACTTAGTTGTAGCCTTTATGTAGGCCTGTAAATATTATAGTCCTATAAGCAAAAAGTATTTCCTAACATACCTATATAGAAAAACCTTAATTACAAGTGATCCCTTTAATTAAGGAATACAATTCTACCTTGATTAAGAATTTTAAATCTATCTTGATTAGGAATCCTAAATCTGCCTTGATTAGGAATCCTAAATCTATCTTGATTAGGAATTCTTAAAAAGACTACCACTAATGATATAAAGTCAAAGAAAAACTCTAACTAATGTATCAAGACTTAGTTGAACCTATAAACCTAAATAAACCCAAGAAGTTAAGCCTTTTCTACATGTAATTCGGACTGGACTTAAAATCCAGCAACCCAACACAATATCAGATCCATTAATACAACTTAGCGTACAATTGAGCCTTTCCTTAACTTGGTCATGCAGCTTGGAGTTATATCATGGGCCCCAAGTTTTGTTCTTCAAGTTCTAAGCCTTGTTCATCATCTTGCACGTAAAGATAAATGATTGTCCTTGGTGTAGCATTGAAAACGTTTAGAATAGTCTTGGAATCTTTTGGATCACCCTCTTTTGTCATGCAGATCCATGATTAAGCCTTGTAAAACCTCTTTCATATTCTTTGTCCTTGCCTTAGTCATTGGACCACAAATCCCTTGCCTAGCGAATACTTGCTTTGTTGCACTTGAATAGCACCTTGCTCTCTTGCTCTCCATCATTGGATTTGCTAGGTGATTGTAAATCATCTAATTTGATTGTAAATTGCTTGGTAATAGCCTTCATCCAAATCTTCATGTTTATATCATGCTGTTCTCCTTCGCTACCCATATATACAACCTGCAAAAACATGTTAGTGATTAAAAAAAAAATTGTTCCCCACACACTCCCTCACGTGTTTGCCCTCAAATCATATTGTTATCACTTGTGTTTCACTCTATTTTGGCTTTTCCCGATAATGATCCCACTACTCATGTCTTTTTCCACTTAAGCTAGCCCCCTTTATGTTCTTAAAAAACTCAAGGTTGACAAATCACAAGAAATAATATGTTAGATGGTGGCGAAGTTTACAATTAGAACTTTTAAAATAAATTCAAAATATCCTTTTTAGGCTTGGAAAGAAAAAAAAAATAGATTTGCAAACTTATAAATGTACACAATAGGTTACAAGAATCAAGATGCACTACTCAACTCAAGCACAACTTCTTTGTCTTCTTTTTTCTTTTTCTTTATTTTATTTAATTTGCAACATTTTTCTTATTTAAATCAAACACCCATAGAATTAACACAACTTCAAGAGCAAGAAGCTGATAAAAACAAACAAGAAGAATTAAGCAAAGAAACACAATGAACGCATAAAGTACAAAGGAAAGTATTAAGCAAAGATAAATAAGGGATATGTAACTTGTCTCTAGAACCAAAGCTCTGATGTCAAATGATAAAAAACCCTCTAGGCTACTTACCTCAAGAACCCATGAATCAAATTGTTATGCACACCCCAAAAAGCTAGAAAGCAAGTTAGATTGAATAGATAAAAACCCTGAGGAAACTAAGTCCTAAAAGCCCTATTCTTAAGATGCCACAACAATTGATTATTCCTTTGATAAGTCAAGATATGTACCTTCTAAGAACATAGGAAAGAAAAGTAAAGTAAAGCTTGCTGAAAATACTTCAACATTATTGATTCTCATTTTACATAGTTGTAACCTTTATATAGGCATTTAAACATTATAATCCTATAAGGAAAAGGTGTTTCATAACATACCTATATACAAAAGACTTTAACTATAGAGAATCCATTTAAATAAAGAATACAAATCTGTCTTGATATAGAAATCCATTAAAGTTTGTAGCTAATGACAACTACATATAAAAGTCAAAGTAAAAGTCCTAACTAATTTATCAAGATTTAGCCAAATCTACAAGTTCAAATAAACTTAAAAGTTAAGCCTTTTTACATTTATATTTGATCTTAATTTAAAATCTAGCAATCCAAAAGAAAAATAGTCCCCTTAATACAAGTAAGCATGTGGATCAAGTCTTTCCTTAACATAGTCATCCAACTTGGACATATATAATGAAGTTCCTGACTTCTCCCTAGGATCTACTAGTTTATGATACTAAGAGGGAGGGTGAATCAGTATCACCACAATTCGCAATTCGCAGGAAAGTGAACAACTTCAACCTCTTCTTAAAAGCGAACTCTTTCTGGTGAAGCAGTATCACCACGTTTCTGGTTTGCACCCTTTGCTGGTCACACACCTCACGCATGCTTCTGGTTTGGCGTTTCACGTCTCACGTACATTTCTGGTTTGCACGCCTTGCTTGTCACACGCCTTACGTACGTTTCTGGTTTGCATGCCTTGCTGGTCACACGCCCCACGTACGTTCTGGTCTCACGCTGTCTCCTGACGTACACCCACACTTCTGCTGCGCTCTCGTCACAACTTTGCTGGTCTTGCATTTCAGCTTTGCTGGTCTCCCGTTTCAGCTTCGCTGGTTTCCCGTTTCAGCTTTGCTGGTCTCGCGTTTCAGGTCACCAGTTTTTGGTCTCCCTTTTCTGGTCACCCGTTTCTTCTAGAGGTGGTGCGTTTCTGGTTTTTGCTCTCACCTTACGTTTTTGGTTTTCTTCTCTTTCAGGTCTCATGCCTCACGCCTCACCTATCCGTTTCTGGTTTTCTTTCGGCCGATGGTCTCACGCCTCACGCCTCACCTGTTCGTTTCAGGTTCACTGGTCTCCCGTTTCAGATCTCACCTGGTCTCACGTTTCTAGGTCTCACATTCTGATCTGGTCTGGTCTTACCTGGTCTCACGTTTCCAGGTCTCACCTAGTCTCACGTTCTGGTCTGGTCTGGTCTCACCTGGTCTCACGTTCTAGTCTAGTCTAGTCTTCTCTTCCAGGTGGTCTCACAGATACCAAGTCTGCTGTCTTCCGATGTGCTTTGGTCTGTATCCCCAACGTTTCTGGTTTGTATCCCCAACGTTTCTGGTCTGTGGTCTGTATCTCCAACGTTTCTGGTCTGTATTTCCAATGTTTCACCTTCTCCAAGTCTCACATCCTCTCTTTCTCCAAGTCTGGTCTGCTCTAACGTCTCACCTGCTCCAGGTCTCATGTCCTCTCTTTCTCCAAGTCTGGTTTGCTCTAACGGGTGTGCCGTTTTTTCTCTCCTTTTGCCGTCCAGCACTTGCTTGTGTTTGCCAAGTATTCAATTGTGTTAGCCTTTATATACTCCTCCATGAAACCCTAATAGGGTGAATTTACTGTCTTGTCCTTCCATGTGGCTTTTACGTTCTTGCCCCTCCATGTGGCTTTTACCTTCTTGCCCTTCCATTTGGCTTTACTTTCTTGCACACTTAAACCTAGTTGACAACAATTACAACCTATACAAGGCTGTGGGAACAACAATCTCCCCCTTTGTAATTGTTGGCAATACTCATAACAAAAGCCATTATGCAGCAGTTTCAACTCCCCCTAAATATGCACTCGCCCTTTTTTAACAGCTCCCCCTGCATTGTTGCTTCTCTCCCCCTTTGCAAACCAATTACAAATCTGAAAAAAATTTGCAAAGTAGACATGGAGAATTCACTTGATTTTCAGGCTTGTGGAGGCATTCGCATAGACAGACTTATTCTGTGCTTTTCAAACAACTCTGTGGACAGAGATTTAGTTAGATCTTGTGTAGCCTCTTTAACAGATTTAGGTTTAACTTGTGAGAGTAAAGCAGTAGCTCCCACAATTCTTCTTCTTATTGGCCACCCTAGGTTGGTTCTTCAGATCTTCTTTATTCTCAGCTATCTTCTTCTGAGTCACAACCTTCTCTTTCAACTTCTGTGGCACATTCTTATTTTCTTTAGCCATTGCAGCTTCAGATTGCTGCACTTTCTCTACATTCTTCTCTCCTTTTGCAAAACTTGTTTCTCCTATCATTTCAAGCTTTTGCAAGTTCTCTTTGCTACCTTTGAGTTGTTGCTGAAGTCTCAGCAATTCTTTCTCCATTTCTTCAATTTTTGAAACCCTTGAGCCAAGCTCTACTGTAAGGTCTTCACATATTTTGATCTGTTCTTCAAATCTTCTCTTCAAGTCAATATGCTCAGCCCTTATTTCATCCTTTTGACTTTCAGCTTCCTCAGACTTTGCTTCAACTTGTTTTATATGGGCCTCCAACCTTCTTATGGTTCTGCCCCTTCTGATTATCTCCTTTGAAGCTGCTTCTGACTTAGCTTCAAGATCTGGTTCTTCTTCATCAACCTCCTCTTCCTCTTCAGAGGTTGAACTACCACCTTGAGCTAATGCCATAAAGGCATGCTCATCTGATGAGTCTTCATCTTCCTCCTCATCAACTTCTTTTGTCTAACTCACATAACTCTTGAATGAGCCTCTCTTCTTCCTCTGTGGGTTGGCAATCTTTTTACTGGACTTCTTTGATTTGAATGATGATCTTCTCCATCTTGAATTTGGCTCATCATCATCATCCTCATCTTCATCATCACCATCCTCATCTTCATCATCAAGTTTCACTTTGCACTGAGAAGCAAAGTGTTTAGTTTGCCCACACCGATACATCTCAAGGACAACTGTTCTTTTCCCTTCTTAGACCCCTTTTTGAACTTCCTTGTGAAGTATGCCAACACTTCACCTTCACTTTCTTCCTCATCATCATCATCATCCTCACTGGATGATTCTTCTTCTTCTTTTATCTTCAAGTGCTTCATAGCTTTGAAAGCTGCCTCCTTTGATACCTCATTGTTGCAGAGCTTTCACCTGACTTTATCCTCATCTCATATGCAATGAGATTGCACTGGAGATCATGCAAAAACATTGAATTGAGATCTCTACTCTCCTCTATGGCTGCCACCTTTGAGGCAAACCTCTCAGGCAGAATTCTCAGAATTTTCTTTACAATCGATGAGTCCTTCTTGTTCTTGCCATGACTTCTCAGGTCGTTCATAGCGTCAATAACCCTAGTGAAGAACTCTTGAACTATCTCATTCTTCTGCATTCTGAGAGATTCATATCTCTCTTTGAACACTTGAAGCTTAGCCTCCTTCATTCTGCCATCACCTTCATAGACTTTCTGCAATCTGTCCCATATCTCCTTGGCAGATTTGCAGTCCATAACTTTAGCATACTCAGCATTTGTCAATGTTGAAATGATGACATTTGAGGCATTCCCATTTATCTCAAACTGCCTTAACTCCTCTGGAGTTGGGTCTTTACCTTCTTCCAGAGCCACAAAACCCTCCTGTACACATTTCACCACATTCATGCCCATGGTTGTAAATATCACTTGCATTCTTGCTCTCCACATATGGTAGTTGGTTCCGTTGAAGATTGGAACCTTCTTGCTGTAAGTGGTGCTAGTGCTGGTATCGGCTTCCATTTCTCAGTATGTTGAACAAGTCAAACTTCTAGATCTCTTCAAACTAGTACACCAAGCTGTTAAGCTTCAAATTGGTGAACCTGTGCTCTGATACCAATTGAAGTTCCCAACTTCTCCCTAGGATCTATACTGAGAGGGGGGTGAATTAGTATCAATACAATTCGCAATTCGCAGGTAAGTGAACAACTTCAACCTCTTCTTAAAAGTCACCTTTCAGACACCTTGCTTAATAGACAATTCGGATGTTCTTGTTTAGGTTTTCGTTAGGTTATAGGTTGGCTGATACTTTAGCTGCGTTCACAACTCAATTCAAAACACTGAACGTAAAGCAAATTAAGGAGACACGAGATTTACGTGGTTCTGTCAACGTGACGTACATCCATGGTGGTAGGGACTCTCCCTTACCGAGACTATCCACTATACTCGAAAATTTCAGTTACCATGGATGTCTTAATCCTCTGCTTCTTTCATTATTGCAATTACTAAGCAAGTACAATATAGAGAGTGTCACTTACTGTGTCTACCCTTCTTCTAACTTGTCTTGCCTCTGTTGAATTGAAAGGCTGCTCCACTGCCGCTTAGAAGTTCACCACAACGCTCTCTAACCTCTCTTGAGGAAATCTAGAAATACGTTGAGTTCTTTCTGATGCTTCGCCGAATTCCTTCTCCAGGTTATTTCACACAACTCCTGCTTTCACCGTCTCACGGTCTCACCCGTCTCCTTGTCTCACGACTCGCCTCATGTTTCTGGTTTGCCGTTCCACGTCTCACGACCTGCCTCACGTTTCTGGTTTGGTGTTACATGTCTCACGTACGTTTCTGGTTTGCACCCTTTGCTGGTCACACACCTCACGCACGCATCTGGATTGGTGTTTCACGTCTCACGTACGTTTCTGGTTTGCACGCCTTGCTGGTCACACGCCCCACGTATGTTCTGGTCTCACGCTGTCTCCTGACGTACACCCACGCTTCTGCTGGGCTCCCGTCACAGCTTTGCTGGTCTCCCATTTCAGCTTCGCTGGTTTCCCGTTTCAGCTTTGCTGGTCTCGCGTTTCAGGTCACCAATTTCTGGTCTCCCTTTTCTGGTCACCCGTTACTGGTCTCACGGCCTGGTCACCCGTTTCTTCCAAGGGTGGTGCATTTCTGGTTTTTGCTCTCACCTTACGTTTCTGGTTTTCTTCTCTTCCAGGTCTCATGCCTCACGCCTCACCTGTCCGTTTCTAGTTTTCTTCCAGCTGGTGGTCTCACGCCTCACCTATCTGTTTCAGGTTTGCTGGTCTCCCGTTTCAGATCTCACCTGGTCTCACGTTTCTAGGTCTAACCTGGTCTCACGTTCTGATCTGGTCTGGTCTCAGGTTTGCTGGTCTCCCATTTCAGATCTCACCTGGTCTCACATTTCCAGGTCTCACCTGGTCTCACATTCTGGTCTGGTCTGGTCTCACCTGGTCTCACGTTCTGGTCTAGTCTGGTCTCCTCTTCCGGGTGGTCTCACGGATACCAAGTCTGCTGTCTTCCGGTGTGCTCTGGTCTGTATCCCCAACGTTTCTGGTTTGTATCTCCAATGTTTCTCTCCAACGTTTATGGTCTGTATCTCTAACATTTCTGGTCTGTATCTCCAATGTTTCTCTCCAACGTTTATGGTCTGTATCTCTAACATTTCTGGTCTGTATCTCCAATGTTTCACCTTCTCCTCTCTTTCTCCAGGTCTGGTCTGCTCTAACGGGGTGTGCCGTTTCTTCTCTCCTTTTGCCATCCAGCACTTGCTTGTGTTTGCTGAGTATTCAATTGTGTTGGCCTTTATATACTCCTCCATGAAACCCTAATAGGGCGAATTTACTATCTTGCCCTTCCATGTGGCTTTTACGTTCTTGCCCCTCCATGTGGCTTTTACCTTCTTGCCCTTTCATGTGGCTTTACTTTCTTGCACACTTAAACCTAGTTGACAACAATTACAACCTATACAACGCTGTGGGAACAATATATAAACAACTGCAATTCGAGTTCTAAGCCTTGTCCATCATCTTGCATATAAACATAAGTGGTTATCCTTGGTGTGGCAGTGGAAACTTTTGGAATTACCTTAGAATCTTCTAAAGCAGCCTCTTTTTCGTTCATCTCCATGATTAAGCCCTGTAAAGCCTTTTTCATCCTTTTTGTTATGGCCCTAACCATTGGATCACTAATTCCTTGTAAAGGATCTTGGGAATAATTGCTTTATTACACTTGATTAACTCCTTATTCTCCATCAGTAATGGTGATATTGAGATGAAAATGAGACCAATGATGACTCCATAACACCAGTAGTGGATGTAAGTGATGCTGAGAAATACCGATTTGAAGGAGATGAGTTAGTGGCTAAATGAGCATTAAGTGCACAAGCCAAGGAAGATGATGAATTGTAGAGAGATAATATCTTTCATACACAATGCCACATCAAAGATAAGGTATATAGTATGATCACTGGCGGGCACTATTCTAGTTGAAAAACTTAATTTGTCTACCATGAAGCACACGCTAAGCCATTTAAATTTCAATGGTTAAATGAATGTAATAAACGATCATAAGTGTATTTTGGTAGTCTGAATCCTTTGAAGTCCATTAAACATTTGGATCATTAATCTTGATTAACTTTTCTTTCCTGATTTGAATGGTTTATTGCCTAAAAAGATCAAAACATGATTTCATTTCCTGCTAATAATACTTCTACTTTCATTGAAAGGTAAGTATGCATAGATAATGATTATGAAATTAACTTCTATTTCCACAAAAAATATTAAATTCAATACAGTAAACACATCAATACTCTTTTAGTAGTCTATATCCATTTAAGTGTACAAAACATATGAGTTATTCATTTTAATTTACTTTTCTTGAACGCTTTGAATGGTTTATTCTCTAAAATTGACTTCTTTTTTTTTTTTTTTTAACTAAAAAGGCTTGTCATTTTGTTGCAAGGACCAGTTCATATAAAATAATTATGAAATTAACCATTGTGTCAATACTAAATGATAGATTCAATGAGACAAGCATGCCAATACACTTGTGGTACTATAAAGCCATTAAAGTGGATAAAACTTAAGAGTTATTAATCTTGAGTAGCTTTTCATGCATTGTTTGAATGGTCAAATGTCTAAAAGATGAGGTTATTAGTTGAGTTCTTCCTAACAAGGTCCTTTCACTACAAGGACTCATTTAGCCAAACGATCATAAAATCAACCTTTATGTATTCATTGAACATTACATTCATTGTAATAAGCACTTCAGTATAGCTTTGATAATCTAAATCCATTGATTTTGATTAGCTAGTCTTATAGGGATTGGATGGTTGAACTTTTATAAGATGAGACTATTGCATCATTTCTTGTTAATAAGGCTTGTACTTTTGCTACAATGATTTATTTGTACAAAAAGATCATGAAATTAAGTATTGTGGATACACCAAATGCCTTATGATAGGTACTTTGATACAATTTTGGTAGTTTGAGTCCATTGAAGTCTATCAAACGTTAGACCTATTAATCTTAATTAGCTTTTCTTGCATGGGTTGAATGGTTCATTGTCTAAAATATGAGATCATTACTTCATTTCTCAATAACAAAAGAATTAGCATTCTTCTTTGTTCAAATGGTTAATTGTTAGAAAGATGAGATTCTCACTTTATTTCTTGCTTCTATTTTCACTCCAAAGTGATAAAGAATCCACTAGGTGAGTTGCCTTAGGAACCTCTGAATCAAATTGTTATGCACACCCCATAAAGCGAAGAAACACATGGGATTGATTAGATTATAACCCTTAGGAAACTAAGTTTGAAAAGTCCAATCTTAAGATGCCACAAAAGTTGATCACTCTTTTAATAATCAAGACAATGTATTCTTCTAATACCTTATTTTCCATCATTCCTTCCCTCCTTGAAAGGACTTCTCCTTCAATCACCAACATCAAACAAAGATAATTCAACACACTAAAAGTAGCATTAATATTACTATAGTTGCTTAGTCAATCTAACTTGTAGGCATTGTCATTAATCCTCTTCAAGACTTGAAAATGTCCATTTCCTCGAAGCTACAATTTGGACTTTCTGTAGGTGAAATCATTCCTTCCTTATATGTACCCACACCCAATCATCAGGTTCAAAGACAACCTTCATATGCCCCTTATTATCTTGCTTAGCATATTGCTCATTTTTCATTTCAATGTTAACATGAACCTTAGCATGTAAATCTTTCTCAAATTTTGCCTTTTTCTTACCATCAATATTAGCATGTTCATTAGTAAGCAAAGAAAAAATATCCAAGGAAGTTAAAGGATTAAAACCATAAGCAACTTTGAAAGGTGACAAGGAAGTAGTAGAATGAACAAATCTATCATTAGTAAACTCAACATGTGACAAACACGCTTCCCATTGCCTTATGTTCTTTTAAATGATAACACATAAGAAAGTAATGAATGTCCTATTAACCATTTCAATTTGTCCATCCATTTGAGAATGTGCAATAGTAGAAAATAAGAGTCTAGTTCCCAATTTATTCCATAAAGTGCACCAAAAATAACTTAAGAAGTTAACATCCCTATCACTAACAATGGTTAATGGAGAACAAGATGCTGATCAAGTGCAACAAAGCAAGTATTCACAAGATCCTTTGTAAGGAATTGGTGGTCCAATGATTAGGGAAAACGACAAAGAGGATGAAAGAGGCTTTATAAGGCTTAATCATGGAGATCCATGACAAAGACGCTGCTCTAGAAGATTCTAAAGTTGTTTTAAAAGTTTCTAATGTTGCACTAAGGATAATCACTTTTCTTTATGTACATGATGATGCTTGAAGAACAAAGCTTGGAGCCTATGATATTGGTCCAAGCTGCATGACCAAGCTAAGGAGAGGCTCGATCCACATGCTAAGTTATATTAAAGAGTCCTTTTTTTTTTGGGTTGCTAGATTTTAAGTTAAGGCTAAATATACATGTAGAAAGGCTAATATCTTAGGTTTATTTGGGCTTATAGATTCAGCAGAGTCTTGATACATTAGTTAAGATTTTTATTTTGACTTTTATGCCTAGCTATCATAAGCTATAGTATTTTTAAGGATTCCTATATCAAGGTGAATTTATATTCCTTGATGAAAGTGATCTCCCATAATTAAGGTTTTCCTATATAGGTATGTTCACATGCTTATAGGATTGTGATGTTCACATGTCGATATAAAGGCTACAACTATGTAAAATGGGAATCAATAAAATTGAGGTATTTTTAACAAGCTTTGATTTGCTTTCTTGTGTCCTTTGATATCTTGATTTATCAAAGGAGTGATCAACTGATAAAGAACCCACCATGCGACCTACCCTAGGAACCCTTGAATCAATTTGTTATGCATGCCCCAAAAAGCTAGGAAACAAGTTGGGTTAATGAATAGGAAGAGGAATGGTGAGAGGCCAATTCAGTCATGGGAAGAGATGAAATTGGTAATACACAAGAGATTTATACCTAGCCACTACTATAAAGACTTGCATAGAAGGTTGCAAGGGCTGGTACAAAGGTCCATGACTGTGAAGGACTATTATAAGGAGACGAAGATAACTATGATTAAAGCTAATATTGAGGAAGATCAAGAGGCTACATGACAAGGTTTATTAATGGTTTGAACAAAGAGATTGCTGATGTAATAGATTTGCAGCACTATTGCATAAGGCTATCAAGGTGGAGAAACAAATTAATTACAAAGGCTCCAAATCTAGTTGGACTTTTAATTCTACATGGAAGGCAACTTGGAAAGACCACAAATTAGTCTCAAGGTCAAAAGAAGATACAAAGTCAAAGGAATCAATTGTTGTTTCTAAAGGTAAAGCCAAAATCAAATCTTCATCCAAATCTTGTGATATTAACTACATTTGGTGTCAATAGCATGGACATATTGCTTCTCAACGTCTAAATAAAGGAATGATGGTCATGTTCAAGTGATAATGACATGCCATAATTGGAGAATTGTTTTGATGTTGATGTAAAAGAACCTATTCATAAAGATATGCTACTTGCAAGGCATACATGTACTTAACCTAAGGGTGATAATGATAAGGAGCATCGTGAGCACATTTTCCACACAAGATGCAATGTTAAAGACAAGGTATGTAGCATGATTATTGATAATAGAAGTTGTAGTAATGTTGCTAATACTTTGTTGGTAGATAAGCTAAATCTAGATGCCTTCAAGCATCCTAAGCTACATAAACAGCAATGGTTGAATAATTACGGAGAAATTGGAGTAACCAAGCAAGTTCTAATTGCCTTGTTTATTGGAAATTACAAGGATGAGGTCCTTTGTAATGTGGCACTAATGCATGCTAGTCATATACTTCTTGGCTGACTATTGTAATTTGATAAAAATGTTAGTTATAATGGCCACAATAATAGATACTCTTTTGTGATTAATGATTGGATTATTATATTAACTCCTCTTAAAACTGTTAAAGCATATGATGATCAAGATAGCAAGAGAGTGCAAAATAAGAGAAGAACACATGAGAGAATAAAAGGAAAAGAAAGAGAATGAGAGGTCAAAGGAAAAGAGAGAAAGTGAGGTGGAGGGAAAAAATTTAAGCAAAAAGGGTGAGGCTAAGAGAAAGGTTGGAGAGGAAACTAAAGGGTGAGTGTGTTTGTGGGGAAAGGTGAGGACAAGAGTGTTATGATAGCAAGGTAGCAACTAATATAAACTTTGATTATATGTAAACAAAAACCAACACCAATGTTGGTATAGGATTGTTCTAACAAAGGTTAAGGGATTTGGAGTTTTGACCCAATGATTACTAAGAACCAGAACTATAAGATTCAAACACCACTCCTAACAACAACAACGTTAAAGATAAGTCTATTGGACCAACATACTCAAGTATGAAAGTTCAGAATTAGTTCTCAAAGAACTAGAGAAAATAACTCATACACTAATGAAAATGGGTCTGCCTCCTCCAACCATCCTTTTTGCCTTTTTTATATGCAAACCCCCAAAAACCCTAGCTGGCTTATTAAGGAAATTCGTCCAACCCACTAAATAATAATAAAAACCCATGAAAATAACCCATTAAGATGCTAAAATTCGTTCAACCCACTACATAACAATATAACCCATGAAAATAATCCATTTAAATGCCCAAACATGGGCTCCCAAATCCAACTTCCTTCCCAAGCCCATGGTTCTCAAATTCCTCCACAGATGACACATTTGCGAGACCTAGTGAAGCTTCTATCATCTTTAACTCATACCTAGCAACTTCTTGATAGTAAATGTCGTATAACAAGTTGTTGAGAGCTTCCTTTATTTTCTTTGACCTTGCCCTTGCCCTTGTCATTGGTCCTCTAAGGTTTTGCAAAGCATCAACTCCCTTATTGATTTGAACTAGTACAATATGGCTTCCATCATTCTGGTTCTACTTAAAATGATGTGTCCTTAAATCAGCACCTACATCATCAAAGAGAAAAGGAGAAAGGTCAGAAACATTAAATGTTACAATCAAATTATACTCACCCGGCAAGTCAAGTTTATATGCATTATTGTTGCCTCTTGCCACCACTTGAAAAGGACCATCTCCCTTTGGTTGAAACTTTGATTTCCTTTGCATAGGAAATGTATCCTTCTACAAATGTACCCAAACCCAATCACCAAGTTCAAAAGTGATATGCCTACTACCTTTGTTGGCTTGTGTTTCATAATGTTTGGTTTTTCTCTCAATGTTAAGCATAGCTTTCTCATGAAGTTGCCAAACCACTTCAGCCTTCTTTTTCCCATCTTAATTAACCCTGTCCTGTATAGGCAATGGTACTAAATCCAAGGAGATAATGGATTACATAAAACCATAAACAAGTTCGAAAGGAGAATAACCTGGTAAACTCCACAAAAGGCAAACATTCTTCCCAGGTTCTAGAGTTCTTACCAATAACAGCATGCAACAACGTACCAAGAGTTCAATTTACTACCTTAGTTTGTCCATCAGTTTGTGGATGGCAAGTTGTAGAAAACAACAACTTTGTTCCAAGCTTACCCCACAATGTTTTTCAAAAATGGCTCAAAAATTTTGCATCACAGTCTAACACAATACACTTCGGCACTCCATGTAGGTGAACAATCTCTCTAAAAAATAAGTCTGCAATGTGTGTGGCATCATCCCTATTGGTGCAAGCAATGAAATGTGCCATCTTTGAAAACCTGTCAATTACAACAAGAATACAATCTTGGCCCTTCTTAGACCTAGGTAACTCAAGAATAAAATCCATAGAAATGTTAGTCCAAGGTTCACAAGGAATTTCTAAGGGCATATACTTACTATGGGGCAAAACCCTAGACTTAGCATGTCTATAGGTAATACACTTGGTACAGACTCTTTCAACATCCCTTTTCAACACTCTTAGGTGTAGGGCATTCTTGAATTGCCTTAATCTTCTCTTTATCAACTTCTATGCCATGAGCAAACACAACATAACCCAAGAAAATGACATGATCCTTGCAAAAATTGCATTTCTTCAAATTGGTATACAATTTTTCTTTCTTGAAAAAATCAAGCACACAATGCAAATGTTCAACATGCTCTTCTAAATTCCTGCTGTATACTAATATGTCATCAAAATAAGCCATAACAAACTTTCCTAAGAAAGGTCTCAAAACATGATTCATTAATCTCATAAAAGTACTAGGTGCGTTAGTCAAACCAAAGGGCATAACTAACCATTCATACAAACCATGCTTGATCTTGAATGCAGTTTTCGATTCATCTCCTTCCCTCATCCTAATTTGATGATACCCATTCTTAAGGTCAAATTTAGAGAAGCAACAAGCATCATGTAATTCATCTAGCATATCATCAAGCCTGGGTATAGGATGTCAATACTTAACTGTTATTTTATTGATAGCTCTACAATCGACACACATCCTCCAAGATCCATCTTTCTTTAGCATAAGCAACATTAGCACTGCACATGGACTCCTGCTCTCTCTTGCATGTCCATTCTTCATCAACTCATCAACTTGCCTCTGAAGCTCCTTTGTCTCCTCAGGATTACTTCTATATGTTGGCTTATTGGGAATAGGAGCTCTAGGAATAAGATCAATGTGATGTTCAATCCCTCTCCTTGGTGGTAAACCATTTGGGATCTCCTTAAGGAATACATCATTATAATCCTGCAACAAAGATGAAATAGCACTAGGCAAAGATGAATCAAGGTCAGTGTTAGAGACATAAGAATCCTTGTAAAGGATCAAGATCATTTGTTGCCTAATATGGAAGGGAACCCTAACATCTTCTCCTTTTGCAAACACACTCACTTGTTTTCTCTCATCTTCACTCTTGTGAACTTGACCACTCTTGTACTTAGCACTCTCAAATGCATTCACCTTGTTTTTCTCTCCTTCACTTTCTTTTCTCTCGACTATCTCTTTCTTTTTGCTCCTCCTCTTTTGCTCACTTTCATAATGTCTCACTTGGTCTTCATACACCTATTTTGGAATTAAGGGAACAAGTGTGAATGGTTTTCCATCCATGGTGAAAGAATAGCAGTTCTTGTAACCATCATGCAAAACTTTTTTATCAAATCGCCAAGGACGACCCAATAACAAATGTCTGGCTTGCATAGGTACAACATCACAAAACAACTCGTCCTTATATCTACCAAGGGAAAATGGAACCATAACTTGTTTAGTCATTTTCACCACTCCACTGTCATTTAACCATTACAAATTATATGGCCTAGGATGTTTGGTTGTAAGCAAGTTCAATTTTTCCACCAACTCTGTACTTGTTGCATTAGAGCAACTACCTCCATTGATGATTAAACAATAGAGTTTATCTTGAACTAAACATCGAGTATGGAAAATATTTTCCCTCTACATCTCAACATCATGCTCCTCCTTAACCTGCACACTAAGGGCTCTCCTTACAACTAAAAGCCTTCCACCATGCCATGGATACTCTATCCCTTCATCAACATCACTAGCATCCTCTTGTGACGACATTTGATCTTCATCACTAGCATCACAATCAGACAAATAGTCACCATTCTCCTTAATGTACATGCTTCTCTTGTTAGGACACTGTGAAGCCATATGACCCCTACCAGATATCTTAAGCATTTGATGTCTCTAGTTTTCCTTGGGTGCCCCCAAGTTTTTCTTCCAATTTTCCCCTTTCAAGGCTGCCCCCATTAGTCTTGGGTCAATGTGAATTGGTTTTAAACTTAGAAGTCATCTTCTCTTCCTTCTTCCCCCAGTTTGACTTCTAAAAAGATGAACTTAAGTTTTGATTATATCTAGAAGTGCTCCTTCCCTTAAGTTGCCTCTTAACTTTCATGGCAATATGTACCATTTCATCAAGCTCTACATAGTGTTGCAGTTCTACCACATCAGCTATACTTCTATTTAACCCTTGGAGGAACCTAGTCATGGTTGCCTCCCTATCCTCCATTTCGTTTTTCCTAACCATAACAATTTCCTTCTCCTTATGGTACTCTTCCACACTCTGGGAACCTTGCGTAAGGCTTTGCAACTTGTTATACAAATCCCTATAATAAGAGCTGGGAACAAATCTCCTCTCATCATAATCTTCAACTCATTCCATGTTTCTACAGTTCTCTCAAAATTTCTTCTCCTAGTTGTAACTTGCTGGTCCCACCATACTCCATCATAATCAGTAAATTATGCCACCACTAACTTCACTTTCTTCTCCTTAGAGAAGTTGTGGCTGTTGTTCCCACAGCCTTATATAGGTTGTAATTGTTGTTAACTAGGTTTAAGTGTGCAAGAAAGTAAAGCCACGTTGAAGGGCAAGAAAGTAAATTCACTGCATAAGCCCTATTAGGGTTTCATGGAGTAGAGTATATAATGGTCTTGGAAGACAAAGAACAAGGTGTCGGCAATATTGAGCATTCAGAAAAACCTAGACAACCGACCAACCAAAGAGAACATCAAACCCTACACAGAAGAATACCACCGGTGTGGACGAAGAGAGTAAACAGTGCAGCCGACGGACAAATCGAGTGAACAGGAGCCGTTGTGAACAGTAACCTCGTGATCAGTACCACCGTGAACAGTTGCATCGAGAGAGAGAAAGGAGGAGACGATTGACGGCCGGACTGAACCAGGAACAGCCGTTGTCAGAGATAGGAGAGAAAATCGGCAGACCACCGACACGCCCAAACACACTGTGAACGGTTGGACGGGAGGGACAGAGAAAGTGGTGAACTAGTGAAACCAAATCGAGTTGAAACGAGCGGAGGAAGAGAGAGACAACTCAACCGACGGACGAAGAGAGAGAAAACGCAGCCGACAGACGAAGAGAGAGAAAACGCAGACCGGAGAAGGAGAGAAACCCGTGAGGAACGGCACACCACCGGTACACCAGCGGTCGGCGAGGAGATGACACGGCTGGATGGCCGAAAGTGGGTGGACGGCAAAGACCTATACAGCCAGATCGAAAGGAGAGAGAAACTCGACAGCCAAATCTGAGTAGACCGGCGGGAAGAGAGAGAAACCCGACGGTGAACGAAAAAGTGAAGAGAAATCCGGTGAAGAGAGAGAAACCCAGCGAAGAGAGAGAAATCCGGCGGTAGGAGAGAGAAATCCGATTGGACATCAGGAGAGAGAGAAACGGACAGGTGAGCCGTGAAATAGTGAGATAGTGAGACAAGGAGACAGGTGAGACCATAAGACGGTGAAAGCAGGAATTGTGTGATACAACATAGGAATTCAGCGAAACATTGAACTCAACGTATTTCCAGACTTCTTCAAGAAAGGTTAGAGAGCGTTGCGGTGAACTTCTAAGCGGCAGTGGAGCAGCCTTTCAATTCAACAGAGGCAAGACAAGCTAGAAGAATGGTAGACACAGTAAGTGACACTCTTTGTATTGTACTTGCTTAGTAATTGCAATAGTGAAAGGAGCAGAGAATTAAAGACATCCATTGTAACCTGAATTTTCAAGTATAGTGGATAGTCTCAGTAAGGGAGAGTCCCTACTACCGTGGATGTACGTCACATTGACGGAACCACGTAAATCTCATGTGTCCTTAATTTGCTTTATGTTCTGTGTTTTGAATTGAGTTATGAATGCAGCTAATGTATCAGCCAACCCATAACCTAACAAAGACCTAAACAAGAACATCCGTATTGTCTATTAGGCAAGGTGTCTGAAAGGTGACTTTGAGGACTATTGTGATTAGTAGGTAGCAATAGATCTACCTTAGTCGAGTCTGAGAAAGAGTTTGCTTTTAAGAAGAGGTTGAAGTTGTTCACTTACCTGCGAATTGCGAATTGTGGTGATACTGATTCACTCCCCCTCTCAGTATCACAAACTAGTAGATCCTAGGGAGAAGTCGGGAACTTCAGTGGCACTCATATATTAATTCTACCCTTCGTTCCCAATCATCAGTGATGGAAGCCATATTGTACCAGCTTAAATCAACAAGAGAGTTGATGCTTTGCAGACAAGGGCAAGGTCAAAGAAAATAAAGGAAGCTCTCAACAATTTGTGCGACATTTACTGTTAGGAAGTTGCTAGGTACGAGTTAAGGATGATGGAGGCTATACCAACATTGGTGTTGGGTTCCGTTTACATATAATCAGAGTTCAAATCATTTTGGTATCAGAGCCTTGGCTCTAACTCAGGTTAGTTATACTTTTGTTATCATCTCTTTCATGTATTCTTCATTGTTGGTTGAACAATCCAAAAAAAAAAAATTGTGTATTTCTTGGGTTGCCTTTTCGCTATTCGTTCCTTCTATAGAAATACCCATTAGTTAACCAAAAAAAAAAAAACAAACAAATGGTGTTTTCTAGTTTGCTTGGAACTATTGAAAGAGCTCTTAAAGTTTTGCAATTCATTGTGTGAAACACAAGAGTTGAGGATTACTATAGTTGAGTGGAGAACAAACACGCAAGGGAGTGAGTTTTGTGAGGGATATTCTTTATTTACTAACAATCTTGCATATTCAATGTCTAATGCTAAAGAAGGCAGTTTCCTACATGAAGAGGAGGAAGTAGTTGTTCCAAATTTCAAATTGTTTATGAAATCCTTAGTGACCAAATGTTTTGGGAAGTTCGAGATAGGATGGATAAAATAGAAGGGGAATCGAGTGTCAATCCTAAGAGGCCAGCTGGTAGGGTCATGAAGGAGCAATTTGAACATGACTTTGGTGAAGATGGAGATGATTATTATGATGATGGTGATAATGCTAGTAGAAACTTTAGAGGTGGATTTAAAGGAGGACATGGTAATAGAAACGGTAGAGGAGTAAGAGGCAATGGAAATGTTTATGATAGGTACAATGGAGGTTAGGACAACAGAAATAGAGTGGAGGAAGGAGTAGACAAAAATCTTAGTAGTATTAAAATGAAAATACCTTCTTTCCAAGGGAAAGCTGACCCTGATGTTTATTTGGATTGGGAACAAAGGGTAGAATTAATATATGAGTGCCATAACTTCTCTGAGGAGAAGAAAGTGAAGTTGGCTGTGGCAGAGTTCACTGATTATGCTGTAGTATGGTGGGACTGGCAAGTTACCACTAGGAGAAGAAATTTTGAGAGAACCATAGAAACATGGAATGAGTTGAAGATTGTGATGAGAAGGAGATTTGTTCCCAGCTCTTATTATAAGGATTTGTATAACAAGTTGCAAAGCCTTACGCAAGGTTCCAAGAGTGTGGAAGAGTACCATAAGGAGATGGAAATTGCTATGGTTAGGGCAAATGTAATGGAGGATAGGGAGGCAACCATGGCTAGGTTCCTCCAAGGATTGAATAGAAGCATAGCTGATGTGGTAGAACTGCAACACTATGTAGAGCTTGAAGACATGGTACACATTGCCATGAAAGTTGAGAGGCAACTTAAGGGAAGGAGCACTTCTAGATATAATCAGAATTTAGGTTCATCTTTTTGGAATTCGAACTGGGGGAAGAAGGAAGAAGAGAAGATGACTTCTAAGCTTAAAACCAATTCACATAGACCCAAGACTAGTGGGGGCAGCCTGGAAATGGGCAAATTTGAGGAAAAACTTAAGGGCACCCAAGGAAAAACTAGAGACATCAAATGCTTTAGATGTCTGGGTAGGGGTTATGTGGCTTCACAATGTCCTAACAAGAGAACCATGTACCTTAAGGTGAATGGTGACTATATGTTTGGCAGTGATGCTAGTGATGAAGACCAAATGCCGCCACTAGAGGAGGCTAATGATGTTGATGAAGGGATAGAGTATCCAGAGCATGGTGGAAGGCTTTTAGTAGCAAGGAGAGCCCTTAGTATGCAGGTTAAGGAGGAGGATGATGTTGAGATGCAGCGGGAAAATATTTTCCATACTCGATGTTTAGTTCGGGACAAAGTCTATTACTTGATCATAAATGGAGATAGTTGCACTAATGTAGCAAGTACAGAGTTGGTGACCTGCCAACAATCAAACATCCTAAACCGTATAACTTTTAGTGGTTGAATCATAGTGAAGTGGTGAGGGTGACTAAATAAGTTGTGGTTCCATTTTCCATTGGTAGATATAAGGACAAGTTGTTTTATGATGTTGTACCTATACAGGTTGGACATTTGTTATTATGTTGTCCTTGGCAATTTGATAGAAAAATTTTCCATGGTGGTTACAAGAACCGTTATTCTTTCACTAAGGGCTCTCCTTACTACTAAAAGCCTTCTACCATGCTCTAGATACTCTATCCCCTTATGAACATCACTAGCATCCCCTAGTGGTGGCATTTGGTCTTCAATATAGCTTCCATCACATATGAGAAAGGAATGGTTTCCCTCACAAAGAAAGTCTAAATTGCAACCTTGAGCAGACAGACCTTTTCACATCTTGAAAAGGATTAATAATAATGCTTACAAGTTAGATTTACTAAGCAACTATGTAATGTTAATGTTACTTTTAATGTTGCTCACTTTTCTTTGTTTAATATAAGTGATTTGAAGATGAATCCTTTTGAGGATGGGGGAATGATGAAGAACAAGGTGCTGATCAAGTGTAACAAAGTAAGCATTCCTAAGATCATTTGCAAGGAATTGGTGGTCCAATGATGAGGGAAAGGATAAAGAGGATGAAAGAGACTTGCAAGGCTTAATCATGGAGATACATGACAAAGAGGCTGCTCTAGAAGATTTCAAGGTTGTTGTAAAAGTTTTCGATGCTACACCAAGGATAATCACTTATCTTTGTATGCAAGATGATGGACAAAGCTTGAAGAACAAAGCTTAAAGCCCATGACATAAGCTTAAGCCGCATGACTAAGCTAAGGAAAGGCACGATCCACATGCTAAGTTGTATTAAATGGCCTATTTTTGTTTTAGGTTGCTAGATTTTAAGTTAAGGCCAAATATGCATGTAAAAAGGTGATGCAGAAAACCCCAAAAAGACATGGCTTAGGGACCCAACGCACACAAGGAATCAAAGAACAACCAAGAAAGCTAAACCAGAGTTTAATAACACAAACCCTAGACCCACCATTCGAAGGAACATGAACCTAGGGTATTTAAGAAGGATATGGATGCTACACTCTAGAAAAGAAAGGAATTGGGAGTGATAAGTTGATTGGAACGCCACAAGAAGAAGTACCTCTTGATTAGTTCTTTAGTTTTCAAAAAAACTGAGGGAGAAAAACTCATGCTTTCTATTTCATTCAAAGTTGTCTACTTTTCTTTCCTAGAGCTTACAAGTGATATAGGCTAAGATAGCAATCCTAAAGAGGCACAAATTTCTACTTAGGACAAATTCTTATTTTGGAGGAATTCCTAACAATGGACAAATTCCAACATAGACAATAAACTCCTATTTAGGAGTGAATGTTATTACTTAGTCTAACCCATTAAGTATTCCAATTATATTAATTAGGCCTGGACTCTTTGTCAAACTTGAATTCGCACCATTTGAAGTTTGGTTGGCCTGAATGTCCTCAATCAACCGATTTAGTGCTTCTTTAATCTTTTTGGCTCTAGTTTGTGTTATTGGGCCTTTTGGAATGTGCGATGGACTTCTTGCATCTATTGAAGCCTTCCACCCATCATCTCTACAGTTCTCATCATTCTCCCTCTCCTCAAAAGGATTTGTCCCCCAATCATCACTTACATCAAAAGGGGAAAGATCAAAAACATTAATTGTTGCATTCACATTATACTCACCAGGAAGGTCCAACTTATAAGCATTGTCATTCATTCGTGCTACAACTTGAAAGGGACCATCTCCTCTAAGTTGTAGCTTTAAACGCCTTTGAGCTGGAAATCGTTCCTTGCACATATGCACCCAAACCCAATTACCAGGTTCAAACACCACCTTCTTCTATCCCTTGTTGACATGGGATGCGTATTGCTCAATTCATTTTTCAATATGTTGCTGCACCTTCTCATACAATTTTTTTATCATGTCAGTCTTGCGTTCGCCATCTAAGTTGGCATACTTATTGAGAGGTATAAGTACCAAATCCAAAGGAGTTAACATATTAAAACCATATACAATTTCAAAAGGAGAGTAACTTGTAGCAAATTGAACACTCTTATTATATACAAATTTGACATGTGGTAAACAATCTTCCCATGTTTTCAAATTTGTTCAAATAATAGCATGCAAAAGAGTAGAAAGAGTTCGATTAACCACCTCAGTCTGCCCATCAGTTTGTGGATGACAAGTAGTTGAAAACAATAGCTTAGTACCTAACTTACCCCACAAAGTCTACCAGAAGTAGCTTTAGAACTTTGTATCCCGATCTGAAACAATGCTTCATGGCATGCCATGCAAGCGTACTAGTTCTCGAAAGAATAAGTCAGCCACATTGTTTGCATCATTAGTTTTATGGCATGGGATGAAGTGTGTCATTTTTGAAAATCTATCAACAACAACAAATATAGAATCTCTACCCATTTTTGTTCATGGCAATCCTAGTACAAAGTCCATAGATAAATCAACCCAAGGATGGCTAGGTATGGGTAAAGGGGTATACAAGCCATGGGGTAAAACTTTAGATTTAGCTTGTTTACATGTTATGCATTTCTCACATATCCTATCAACATCTTGTTTCATGCATGGCCAAAATAAATGTTCATTTAGGACATCTAGGGTTTTTTTAACTTCCAAATGACCCATTAGACCACCCTCATGAGCTTCTCTTACAACCAACTCCCTCAAAGAACTCATAGGCATGCATAAATGATTTTCCCTAAATAAGAAACCCTTTTGCCTATAAAACTTCTCAAAGGCTGATGTCTCACATGTTCCATACACATTAGCAAAGTTAGGATCATTCACATATAAATCCTTAATATATTCAAATCCTACTAAGTTTGCAGTAAGTGTAGAGATAAGGGCATACATGTGAGATAATGCATCAACTACCATATTTTCCTTACCTTATTTATATTTGATGATGTAGGGAAAGGTCTCAATGAATTCAATCCACTTGGCATGTCTTTTGTTCAACTTTCCTTGTCCCTTAAAGATTCATGGTTAGTATGGATGACGAACTCCTTGGGCCAAAGGTAATGTTGCCATGTCTCCAAAGCCCATACCAATGCATACATCTTTTTATCATAAGTAGGATAATTAAGGCTTGCTCCACTTAGCTTTTCACTAAAGTAAGCAATTGGGTGCCTTTCTTGCATCAAAACATCTCCAATGCCAATACCTGAAACATCACACTCAATCTCAAAAGCTTTTGCAAAGTTAGGTAAAGCAAGTAGAGGTGCAGAACTTAATTTTTCCTTAACCCCACTTAAAACTCACGTTCTTTTTCATAAGCTCAGTGATTGGTGCAATAATGGTGCTAAAGTCCTTAACAAAGCATTTATAGAAACTAACTAGACCATGAAAGCTACGCACATCACTAATTGACTTAGGTGTAGGCCAGTCATGAATTGCCTTAACTTTTTCCTCGTTAAATGTGATCTTAGTACAAAAAGAACATTTTTGTAAGTTAGCATATAATTTCTTAGAACATAAAACGCTTACAATATAACCTAAATGATCAAGATGCTCTTTTAGGATTTTATTATAAACCAAAATATCATCAAAATACACAACTACAAATTTACCAATGAATGGACATAAAACACGATTCATTAGTCGTATAAAAGTGCTTGGTGCATTAGTGAGACCAAATGGCATAACAAGCCATTCATACAAACTGTACTTAGTTTTGAGAGCTGTTTCCACTCATCTCCCTCTCTCATCCTAATCTGATGATATCCACTTTTCAAATCAATCTTAGAAAAGACACATGAACCATGCAATTCATCCAACATGTCATCTAATCTAGGTATGGGGTGACCATACTTTACAGTGATTTTGTTAATTACTTAACAATCAACATACATCCTCCAAGTCCTATCTTTTTTGGGTACAAGTAGGATAGGAACAACACATGGACTCATTCATACGAACTCTGATTATATGTAAATAGAACCCAACACCAATGTTAGTATAGGATCGTTCTAACAAAGGTTAAGGGATTTGGAGTTCTAACCCAATGATTATAAACAACCAAGAATCAGAACTATAAGATTCAGACGCCACTCTTAACAACAACAACGTTGAAGAAGATAAGTCTATTGAACCAACACACTCAAGTATGAAAGTGCAGAAATTAGTTCTCAAAGAACAAGAGAAATAGCTCATACACTCATGAAAACATTTGTGTGCCTCCTCCAGCCACCCTTCTTGCCCTTTTTATATGCTAACCCCCAAAAACCCTAGCTAATAAGATGGGCTTATTAAGGAAATTTGTCCAACCCATTAAATAATAATAAAAACCCCTGAAAATAACCCATTAAGATGCTGAAGTTTGTTCAACCCACTACATAACAATATAACCCACGAAAATAATCCATTTAAATGCCCAAACATGGGCTCCCAAATCCAACTTCCTTTCCAAGCCCATGGTTCTCAAATTCCTCCACAGATGGCACATTTGCAAGCCCTGGTGAAGCCTCCATCATCCTTAACTCGTACCTAGCAACTTCTTGATAGTAAATGTTGCACAACAAGTTGTTGAGAGCTTCCTTTATTTTCTTTGACCTTGCCCTTGTCATTGGTCCTCCAAGGTTTTGCAAAGCATCATCTCCCTTGTTGATTTGACTTGGTACAATAGGGCTTCCATCATTCCTGCTCTCCTCAAAATGATTTGTCCTCAAATCAGCACCTACATCATCAAAGAGGAAAGCAAAAAGGTCAGAAACATTAAATGTTGCACTCACAGGAAATCAGCACCTACATCACCAAATGACTTGGTACAATATGCATTATCGTTGACTCTTGCCACCACTTGAAAAGGACCATCTCCCCTTGGTTGCAACTTTGATTTCCTTTGCATAGGAAATCTCTCCTTCCGCAAATGTACCCAAACCCAATCACCAGGTTCAAAAGTGATATGCCTACGACCTTTGTTGGCTTGTGTTTCATATTATTTGGTTTTTCTCTCAATGTTAAGCCTAGCCTTCTCATGAAGTTGCTTAACCACTTCAGCCTTCTTTTTCCCATCTAAATTAACCCTGTCCTGTATAGGCAATGGTACTAAATCCAAAGGAGATAATGGATTAAAACCATAAACAAGCTTGAAAGGAGAATAACCTGTAGCACTATGAACAACACGATTATAGGCAAACTCCATAAAAGGCAAACATTCTTCCCAGGTTCTAGAGTTCTTACCAATAACAGGGCGTAACAATGTACCAAGAGTTCAATTTACTACCTCAGTCTGTCCATCGGTTTGTGGATGGCAAGTTGTAGAAAACAACTACTTTGTTCCAAGCTTACCCCACAATGTCTTCCAAAAATGGCTCAAAAATTTTGCATCACGGTCTGACACAATACTCTTTGGCACTCCATGTAGGCGAACAATCTCTCTAAAAAATAAGTCTGCAATGTGTGTGGCATCATCCGTTTTGGTGCAAGCAATGAAATGCGCCATCTTTAAAACCTATCAACTACAACAAAAATACAATCTCGGCCCTTTTTGGACCTAGGTAACCTGAGAATAAAATCCATAGAAATGTTAGTCCAAGGTTCACAAGGGATTTCTAAAGGTATATACTTACCATGGCACAAAACCCTAGACTTAGCTTGTCTACAGGTAATACACTTGGCACAAACTCTTTCAATATCCCTTTTCATATGTGGCCAAAAGAAATGTTCATTTAAAACATCAAAAGTCTTTTGAATGCCAAAGTGTTCCATTAAACCACCCCCATGAGCTATTCTCACAAGTAATGCTCCCATAGACCCTTGAGGAATACAAAGCTTATTTACTCTAAACAAATACCCCTCATGTCTATAGAACTTACCAAAGGCAGCTTTCTCACATGCAGTATATACGTTACTAAAGTCAGCATCATTAGCATACAAATCAATAATGTGCTCAAACCCCAGCAATATAACGCTCAAAGTGCTAATCAATGTGTACCTGCGTGACAATGCGTTAGCAACAACATTTTCCTTACCTGATTTGTATTGAATTACATAAGGAAAAGTTTCAATAAACTCAACCCATTTTGCATGTCTCCTATTCAACTTACCTTGCCCCTTCAAGTATTTTAAAGACTCATGATCAGTATGAATTACAAACTCCTTGGCCAAAGGTAATGCTGCCACGTTTCTAAAGTCCTAACAAGTGCATACATTTCTTTATCATAAGTTGAATAATTCAATGTTGCCTCACTCAACTTCTCACTAAAGAATGCAATAGGTCGTTTCTCTTGCATGAGAACTCCCCCAATCCCAATGCCCAATACATCACATTCAATTTTAAAGATCTTAGAAAAATCAGGCAAAGCAAGAAGTGGTGCACAACACAACTTAGACTTAAGCAAATCAAAGGCATATTGTGGTTCCTTACTCCACTTGAAACCCACACTCTTTTTAATCACCTCAATCAATGGTGTAGCTATGGTACTAAAATCCTTAATGAACCTCCTATAAAAGCTAGCCAAACCATGGAAACTCCTCACATCACTCACACGCTTAGGTGTAGGCCATTCTTGAATTGCCTTAATCTTCTCTTTATCAACCTCTATGACATGAGCAAACACAACATAACCCAAGAAAATAACATGGTCCTTGCAAAAATCACATTTCTTCAAATTGGCATACAATTTTTCTTTCGTCAAAACATCAAGCACACAATGCAAATGTTCAACATGCTCTTCTAAATTCCTGCTGTATACTAATATGTCATCAAAATAAGCCATAACAAACTTTCCTAAAAAGGGTCTCAAAATATGATTCATTAATCTCATAAAAGTACTAGGTGCAGTAGTCAAACCAAAGGGCATAACTAACCATTCATACAAACCATGCTTGGTCTTGAATGCAGTTTTCCATTCATCTCCTTCCCTCATCCTAATTTGATGATACCCACTCTTAAGGTCAATTTTAGAGAAGTAACAAGCACCATGTAATTCATCTAGCATATCATCAAGCCTGGGTATAGGATGTCGATACTTAACAATTATTTTGTTGATAGCTCTACAATCGACACACATCCTCCAAGATCCATCTTTCTTTGGCACAAGCAACACTGGCACTGCACATGGAATCATGCTCTTGCTTACATGCCCCTTCTTCATCAACTCATCAACTTGCCTCTGAAGCTCCTTTGTCTCCTCAGGATTACTTCTATATGCTAGCTTATTGGGAATGACAGCTCCAAGAATAAGATCAATGTGATGTTCAATCCCTCTCCGTGGTGGTAAACCATCTGGGATCTCCTCAGGGAATACACCACTATAATCCTGCAACAAAGATGAAATAGCACTAGGCAAAAATGAATCAAGGTTAGTGTTAGAGAAATAAGAATCCTTGTAAAGGATCAAGATCATTTGTTGCCTAGCTTGGAAGGCAACCCTAACATCTGCTCCTTTTCCAAACACACTCACTTGTTTTCTTTCATCTTCACTCTTGTGAACCAGACCACTCTTGTACTTAGCACTCTTAAATGCTTTCACCTTGTTTTTCTCTCCTTCACATTCTTTTCTCTTGACTCTCTCCTTTTTTTCGCTCCTCCTCTTTTGCTCACTTTCATAAAGTCTCACTGGGTATTCATACACCTGTTTTGGAGTCAATGGAACAAGTGTGAATGGTTTTCCATCCATGGTGAAAGAATAGCAGTTCTTGTAATCATCATGCAAAGTTTTTCAATCAAATTTCCAAGGACGACCCAATAACAAATGCCCGGCATGCATAGGCACAACATCACAAAACAACTCGTCCTTATATCTACCAATGGAAAATAGAACTACAACTTGTTTAGTCACTTTCACCACTCCACTGTCATTCAACCACTGCAAATTATATGGCCTAGGATGTTTGGTTGTAAGCAAGTTCAATTTTTCCACCAACTCTGTACCTACTACATTAATGCAACTACCTCCATCAATGATCATGTAACAAAGTCTATCTTGAACTAAACATCGAGTATGGAAAATATTTTCCCTCTGCATCTCAACATCATCCTCCTCCTTAACCAGCACACTAAGGGCTCTCTTTGCTACTAAAAGCCTTCCACCATGCTCTGGATACTCTATCCCTTCATCAACATCATTAGCATCCTCTAGTGGCGACATTTGGTCTTCATCACTAGCATCACTGCCAGACATATAGTCACCATTCTCCTTAAGGTACATGGTTCTCTTGTTAGGACATTGTGAAGCCACATGACCCCTACCCAGACATCTAAAGCATTTGATGTCTCTAGTTTTTCCTTGGGTGCCCTCAAGTTTTTCTTCAAATTTGCCCCTTTCCAGGCTGCCCCCACTAGTCTTGGGTCTATGTGAATTGGTTTTAAGCTTAGAAGTCATCTTTTCTTCCTTCTTCCCCCAGTTCGACTTCCAAAAAGATGAACCTAAGTTTTGATTATATCTAGAAGTGCTCCTTCCCTTAAGTTGCCTCTCAACTTTCATGCAATGTGTACCATGTCTTCAAGCTCTACATAGTGTTGCAGTTCTACCACATCAACTATGCTTTTATTCAATCCTTGGAGGAACCTAGCCATGGTTGCCTCTATATCCGCCATTACATTTGCCCTAACCATAGCAATTTCCATCTCCTTATGGTACTCTTCCACACTCTTGGAACCTTGTGTAAGACTTTGCAACTTGTTATACAAATCCCTATAATAAGAGCTGGGAACAAATCTCCTTCTTATCACAGTCTTCAACTCATTCCATGTTTCTATGATTCTCTCAAAATTTCTCTCCTAGTGGTAACTTGCTGGTCCCACCATACTACAGCATAATCAGTGAACTCTGCCACAGCTAACTTCACTTTCTTCTCCTCAGAGAAGTTATGGCACTCATATATTAATTCTACCCTTCGTTCCCAATACAAATAAACATCAGGGTTAGCTTTCCCTTGGAAAAAAGGTATTTTCATTTTAATACTACTAAGATTTTTGTCTACTCCTTCCTCCACTCTATTTCTATTGTCCCAACTTCCATTGTACCTATCATAAACATTTCCATTGCCTCTTACTCCTCTACCATTCCTATTACCACATCCTCCTCTAAATCCACCTCTAAAGTTTCTACTAGCATTATCACCGTCATCATAATAATCATCACCATCTTCACCAAAGTCATGTTCAAATTGCTCCTTTATGACCCTACCAGCTGGCCTCTTAGGATTGACACTCGATTCCCCTTCTATTTTATCCATCCTATCTCGAACTTTCCAAAACATTTGGTCAATCCTATCAAACTTCTGCTCTAAGCATTTCATAAACAATTTGAAATCTGGATCAACTACTTCCTCCTCTTCATGTAGGAAACTGCCTTCTTTAGCATTAGACATTGAATATGCAAAATTGTTAGTAAATAAGGAATATACCTCACAAAACTCACTCCCTTGCGTGTTTGTTCTCCACTCAACTATAGTAGTCCTCAACTCTTGTGTTTCACACAATGAATTGCAAAACTTTAAGAGCTCTTTCAATAGTTCCAAGCAAACTAAATTCATTACAAACAAAAACTTGAATATATCAATCCTAGACCTACCTCTTCAGAGAAGTGACACGATCAAGAAGATGGGCAATAAAGTAAACAAAATGACAAGGAATTCAATGATATGAGCAGTGCAATTAGACAACAATCAATTATCGAATATAATTGAGTAAATGACCAATTGTGCAATAAAGACGTTTTTTTTTTTGTTAACTAATGGGTATTTCTAATGAATAACAGAAAGGCAACCTGAGAAAACACGATTTGTTTGTTTTTTCTTTTTGGGTTAACTAATGGGTATTTCTATAGAAGGAACGAATTGTGAAAAAGCAACCCAAGAAATACACGATTTTTTTTTTTGTTTGTGATTGTTCAACCAACAATGAAGAATACAAGAAAGAGATGATAATAAAAGTATAACTAACCTGAGTTAAAGCCAAGGCTCTGATACCAAATGATACAAACTCCGATTATATGTAAACGGAACCCAACACCAATGTTGGTATAGGATCGTTCTAACTAAGGTTAAGGGATTTGGAGTTCTGACCCAATGATTATAAACAACCAAGAACCAGAACTATAAGATTCAGACGCCACTCCTAACAACAACAACGTTGAAGAAGATAAGTCTATTGAACCAACACACTCAAGTATGAAAGTTCAGAAATTAGTTCTCAAAGAACTAGAGAAAATAGCTCATACACTCATGAAAATAGGTCTGCCTCCTCCAGCCACCCTTCTTGCCCTTTTTATATGCTAACCCCCAAAAACCCTAGCTAATAAGATGGGCTTATTATGGAAATTCGTCCAACCCATTAAATAATAATAAAAACCCCTGAAAATAACCAATTAAGATGCTAAAATTTGTTCAACCCACTACATAACAATATAACCCATGAAAATAATCCATTTAAATGCCCAAACATGGGCTCCCAAATCCAAGTTCCTTCCCAAGCCCATGGTTCTCAAATTCCTCCACAGATGACACATTTGCAAGCCCTGGTGAAGCCTCCATCATCCTTAACTCGTATCTAGCAACTTCCTGATAGTAAATGTCGCACAACAAGTTGTTGAGAGCTTCCTTTATTTTCTTTGACCTTGCCCTTGTCATTGGTCCTCCAAGGTTTTGCAAAGCATCAACTCCCTTGTTGGTTTAAGCTGGCACAATATGGCTTCCATCACTCATGCTTTCCTTCACATATCCTTTGGAAATAAGCTCTTCAACTTGCCTTTGATGCTCCTTTATCTCCTCAGGATTACTCTTATATGCTAGTCAGTTAGGGATGGATGCACCCGAGATGAAATCAATTTGATGCTCAATTTGTCTATTAGGTGGCAATCCACTTGGGTCATCATTAAGGAATACATCTTCAAATTCCTACAATAGAGCAACAACAACACTAGGAAAAGATGGGTCAAACTTGTTAGTGTTAGAATAAGCCTTATTGTACAAAAGTACGATCATAGGCTGTTTGGCATAGAATGGTCTTTTGACATCACTTTCTTTTGCATAGAGACTTTCTCTTTTCTTCTCTTTCTTTTGTGTCCTCATGTTTTCTCCTCTCTTTTCGCTTTTATCAATCTCTCTTTTCTGCTCACTCTCATTTTTAATAGTTAATTGATCCTCATAAGCTTGTTGAGGTGATAATGGTACAAGAGTGACAGGTTTTTCATTCATTACAAAGAAATATCAATTCTTGAAGCTATCATGCATAACTTGCCTGTCAAATTGTCATGGTTTTCCTAATAGAATGTGGCCCACATGCATAGGTACAACATCACATAAAACTTCATCATGGTACCATCATCATTACTTCTTAAGATCATTTTACGCTTATTTAGACATTGAGATGCAATGCAACCCTTGCCCAAACATTTAAAACATTTAACATCTCTATTTCTACTTGGTTGGGGTTCAAAATGACTTGTCTCCTTACTAGAACCCACATTTTTGTGCTTCGATAGCTCAGCTAACTTGCAATTGGCCATCTCGTCCATTTTACTCCAATTGGGCTTCCAAGATAAGGTAGAACCCGAATTTTGCCCAAACCGTGTGGAGCCCTTTCATTTAAGTTGCCTTTCAACTTTCATTACCATGTGCACCATGTCTTCTAACTCCACATAGTGTTGCATTTCAACCACATTTGCTATGTCCTTATTTAGCCCTTGCAAAAATTGAGCCATGGTTGCCTCTCTATCTTCTTCTACATTAGCCTTAATCATGGTAATTTCCATCTCCTTATGGTAGTTCTCCACACTTTTGGTGCCCTGAGTGAGCCCTTGCAACCTTTGGTACAACTCCTTATATTAGTGATTAGGGACAAACCTCCTCCTCATGATAGCCTTCATCTCCTCCCACATATCAATAGGCCGCTCATGATTACTTTTCCTACTTAAAACAAGTTGATCCTACCAAATAATAGCATAATTAGTAAATTCAATTGCAGTAAGCTTTACCTTTTTCTCCTCAGAATAGTTGTGGTAGTCAACAACCAATTCAACCTTCTTCTCCCATTCTAGGTATGCATCAAGATCATTCTTACCTTGGAATGGAGGAATTGTCATTTTAATATTGTCCAAATTATAGTCATAAGTGCATTGCCTTCCAAATTCCCTTTGATCCCTTCTACTATTAACAGTTTTAACTACAATAGTTTGATCGCCAAATTCATCATCTTCTACATCATCTTCATCGTCATAGGCACGTCTCAACTGCCTTCTTGCTTTAGGAGCCTCATATTCCCTATGCCTTTTATGCAACTCTACTATTATATAAATTGGCTCCTCCATCCTCTCCCTCATATAATCAAATCTGGTATTCATGCGCTCACATTGTTGTTGCATAACTTTGATCATGAAGGACACATCACCAGCTCCCTCATGAGCTGCACCTTTGTCTTTGGATGTCATAGTATTACTTCTACACAAAATAATTAGGATACCTTATAGAACACTCTTTCACATGTGTCACTCAAAAGATGGTGTCACACTCCCTTGTGTTTACACTCTTTATGGCTTTTTCTTTATATGAACTTTCACTCTCACCTTTTACCACTCTGATTTCCCCTTTTAGCTCTGTAAAGAACTAAACAACGTAAATTAAGGGTATTGATTTTGATCAGAATAAGATAAATGGAGTAAAATTCAACAAATTGGAGAACAAGAAATCAAAAATGAAAAAGGATACCAAGGCAAATGAATTTAATGAACTAAACTCACAAAAATCAGGGCAGTGGTAATACAAACTAGGGGACAAACTTGGGTAACAAAATAAGAAAATAGATGGTAGAATTGGAGTTGAGCAAGAAAAACTTTATTATTATTGTGGTCAATATGACAAAACTGTTAACCTTATTAATAATTTGAATTTGATGTTCTCTTTCTTTTGTTCTTCTTCCTTCTTTTTTCCTTTTTTTTTTTTCAACTCAACTTAGATACAACAATTGGAATTGAAATTAGTACGTTTATGAGCTTAAACAAATAAGCAAAGAGAGAAGGATTGTAAACAAACAAATTTGTACATTTGAATGGTAATGCACATAATAGACAAACTAAATAGAAATAAATAAATCACAAGTTAGAAAATTAAAGAGTGAGTGGAATCAACCTAATTTAGGACTAGGCTCTAATACCAACTGATGCGAAAAACCCCAGAAAGACATGGCTTAGGGACCCAACACACACAAGGAATCAAGGAACAACTAGGAAAAGTTTAATAACACAAACCCTAGACCCACCATTCAAAGGAACACAAACCTAGGGTATTTAAGAAGGATATGGATGCCACACTCCAAAAAATATAGGAATTGGGAGTAATAAGTTGATTGGAACACTCCAAGAAGAAGTACCTTTTGATAAGTTCTTTAGTCCTCAAAAGAACTAAGAGAGAAAAACCCTTGCTTTCTATTTCACTTAAAGTTATTTGATTTTCTAGAGCTCACAAGGGGTACCTATTTATAGGCTAAGATAGCAATCCTAAAGAGGCACAAATTCCTACTTAGGACAAATCCTTATTTTGGAGGAATTCCTAACTATGGACAAATTCCAATACAAACAATAAACTCCTATTTAGGAGTAAATGCTATTACTTAGTTTGACCCATTAAGTATTCCAATTATATTAATTAGGACTGAACTCTTTGTCAAACTTGAATTCACACCATTTGAAGCTTGATTGGCCTGAATGTCCTTAATCAGCCCATTTAGTGCTTCTTTAATCTTTTTGGCTCTAGCTCATGTTATTAGGCCTTGTAGAATGTGCAATGGACCTCTTGCATCCATTGAAGTTCTAGCTCATGTTATTGGGCCTTCTGGAATGTGCAATGGATCTCTTGCATCCATTGAAGCCTTCCACCCATCATCTCTATGGTTCTCATCAAAAGGCTTAACTTTTTAGGTTTATTTGGGCTTGTAGGTTTAGCCAAGTCTTGATATATTAGTTAGGGGTTTTATTTTGACTTTTATGCCTAGATGTCATTAGTTGTAGTCTTTTTAAAGATTCTTACATCAAGGCAAATTTGTATTCCTTAATTAAAGGGATCTTCTGGAATTAAGATTTTCTTATATAGGTATGTTAAAAAACATATTTTCCTTATAGGATTTTGATGTTTACATGCTTATATAAAGGCTAAAGCTATGTAATATGAGAATCCATAAGATTGAGTTATTTTCAACAAGTTTTGCTTTGCTTTCTTATGTTCTTTGAAGAATACATTATCTTGACTTATCAAAGGAGTGATCAACCTTTGTGGCATCTTAAGATTGGGGCTTTTAGGACTTAGTTTCCTTAGGGTTCTAGTTTGATCAATCCCACTTATTTCCTAGCTTTCTAGGGTGTGTATAACAATTTGATTCAATTATTTCTAAGGCAAGTCACCTAGTAGGTTCTTTATCAATGGTTCTTGGCAATCCATGTAAATGCACCACTTCCTTAAAAAACAAATCAACAATATGTGTTGCATCATTTATTTTAGAACATGCAACAAAATTAGCCATTTTGCTAAACCTATCAACTACAACAAATATGCTGTCCATACCACTTTGAGATCTTGATAATCCTAAGACAAAGTTCACAGAAATATTAGTTCAAAACTGGTTGGACACAAGTAAAGGTGTTTACAAACATGATGTGCACATCATGCTTCATATTAGGCCAATAAAATTGCTAATACAACATATTTAGAATCTTCTGCACACCAAAGTGCCCAATCAAACCACCCCCATGAGTTTCCCTAATAAGCAACTCATGAATAGAACAAATAGGCACACATAATTTATCTCTCTTAAACAAAAATCCTTCATGACTATAAAAATCACCAAATGCATACTTATCACATGCATTCTACACTTGGCCAAAATTAGAATCATTAGTATACAAACCCTTAAGCAATTCAAGACTAAGTAACTTAGTTTGCAAAGAAGTACTGCATACCTCTTAAAGAATGCATCAATAACAACATTTCCCTTTCCATGTTTGTACTTGATTACATAGGGAAACTTTTCTATGAACTCCAACCACTTAGCATGTCTTTTATAAGCTTACCTTGGGATTTCAAGATGATGCGGAAAACCCCAAAAAGACGTGGTTTAGGGACCCCACACACACAAGGAATCAAAGAACAACCAGGAAAGCTAAATCAGAGTTTAATATCACAAACCCTAGACCCACCCTTCAAGGAACACGAACCTAGAACATTCAAGAAGGATATGGATGCCACACTCCAGAAAAGGAAGGAATTGGGAGTGATAAGTCGCTAGGAACGCCACAAGAAGAAATACCTCTTGATAAGTTCCTTAGTCCCTAAAAGAACCGAGAGGAAAAAAACCTTGCTTTCTATTTCACTCAAAATTGTTTGATCTCCCAAAGCTTACAAGGGGTGCTTATTTATAGGCCAAGATAGCAATCCTAAAGAGGTACAAATTCCTACTTAGGAGAAATTCTTATTTTGGAGGAATTCCTAATTGTGGACAAATTCCAACATAAATAATAAACTCTTATTTAAGAAGAAATGCTATTACTTATTCTGACCTATTAAGTATTCTAATTATATTAATTGGGCCTGGACTCCTTATCAAACTTGAATTCACATCATTTGAAGTTGGGTTGGCCTGAATGTTCTGAATCAGCCCATTTAGTGCTTCTTTAATCTTTTTGGCTCTAGCTCGTGTTATTGGGCCTTCTGGAATGTACAATGGACCTCTTGCAACCATTGAAGCCTTCCACCCATTATCTCTATGGTTCTCATCATTCCCCCTCTCCTCAAAAGGATTCGTCCCCGAATCATCACCTACATCAAAAGGGGAAAGATCAGAAACATTAAATGTTGCACTCACATTATACTCACCAGGAAGGTCCAACTTATAAGCATTGTCATTAATTCGGGCTACAACTTAAAAGGGACCATCTCCTCTGGGTTGTAGCTTCGAACGCCGTTGAGCTAGGAACCGTTCCTTGCGCATATGCACCCAAACCCAATCACCAGGTTCAAACACCACCTTCTTTCGTCCCTTGTTGACATGGGATGCATGTTGCTCAGTTCGTTTTTCAATATGTTGTCGCACCTTCTCATGCAATTTTTTTATCATGTCCGCCTTGTGTTCTCCATCGAAGCTGGCATACTCATTAACAGGTATAGGTACCAAATCCAAAGGAGTCAATGGATTAAAACCATATACAATTTCAAATGGAGAGTAACTAGTAGTAGAATGAACACTCCTATTATACGCAAACTCGACATGCGGTAAACAATCTTCCCATGTTTTCAAATTTGTTCGAATAATAGCACGCAAAAGAGTAGAAAGAGTTCGATTAACTACCTCAGTCTGCCCATCAGTTTGTGGATGACAAGTAGTTGAAAACAATAGTTTAGTATCTAACTTACCCCACAAAGTCTTCCAGAAGTAGCTTAAGAACTTTGTATCCCGATCTGAAACAATGCTTCATGGCATGCCATGCAAACGTACTACTTCTCTAAAGAATAAGTTAGCCACGTTGTTTGCATCATCAGTTTTATGACATGGGATGAAGTGTGCCATCTTTGAAAATCTATCAACAACAACAAATATAGAGTGCTGGTCGGTTAGGATTACTCTTATATGCTCCTTTGTCTCCTCAGGATTACTCTTATATGCTGGCCAGTTAGGGATGGATGCACCTGGGATGAAATCAATTTGATGCTCAATTCCTCTATTAGGTGGCAATCCACTTGGGATATCATCAGGGAATACATCTTCAAATTCTTACAATAGTGCAACAACAACATTAGGCAAAGATGGGTCAAACTTGTTAATATTAAAATAAGCCTCCTTGTACAAAAGTACAATCATAGGCTGTTTGGCATAGAATGCTCTTTTGACATCACTTCCTTTTGCATAGAGATTTTCTCTTTTCTTCTCTTTCTCTGGGGTCCTCACGTTTTCTTCTCCTTTTTCTTTTTTGTCAATCTCTCTTTTTTGTTCACTCTCATTTTTAATCCTTAATTGATCCTCATATGCTTGTTGAGGTGATAATGGTACAAGAATGACGGGTTTTCCGTTCATTACAAAGGAATATCGATTCTTGAAGCCATCATGCATAACTCGCCTATCAAATTGCCATGGTCTTCCTAATAGAATATGTCACGCATGCATAGGTACAACATCACATAAAACTTCATCATGGTACCTTCTGATAGAAAATGATACTAGCACTTGCTGATTTACCTTCACTTCACCATTCTCATTTAACCATTGAAGTTTATATGGTCTAGGATGCTTCATAATAGGTAAATCCAGCTTTTCAACCATAGTTGTGCTAGCAACGTTAGTGCAACTCCCACCATCAATAATCATACTACATACCTTATCTTTGATGAGACACCTTGTTTGAAAGATGTTATCTCGTTGCACCTCATTTTCTTCTTTTGCTTGCACATTCAATGCTCGCCTAGTAACGAGAGCTACTCCGTTAACCGGATACTCCTCTCCCTCACATTCACCCTCTGATGGTGGCACAGAATCATCATCTGATTCACTTTCAGTTTCAACATCACCGTTACTTCTCAGGATCATTGCACGCTTATTTGGACATTGAGTTGCAATGTGACCCCTGCCCAAACACTTAAAACATTTAACATCTCTATTTCTACTCGGTTGGGGTTCAAATTTACCTGTCTCCTTGCTAGAACCCACATCTTTGTGTTTGGGTAGCTCGGCTTTGGACTTGTAATTGGTCATCTCATCCCTTTTACTCCAATTTGGCTTCCACGATGAGGTAGAACCTGAATTCTGCCCAAACCGTGTGGAGCCCTTTCGTTTAAGTTGCCTTTCAACTTTCATTGCCATATGCACCATGTCTTCTAATTCCACATAGTGCTGCAATTCAACCACATTTGCTATGTCCCTATTTAGCCCTTGCAGAAATCGAGCCATGGTTGCCTCCCTATCTTCTTCTACATTAGCCCTAATCATGGTAATCTCCATCTCCTTGTGGTAGTCCTCCACACCTTTGGTGCCCTGAGTGAGCCCTTGCAGCCTTTGGTACAACTCCCTGTAATAGTGAGTAGGGACAAACCTCCTCCTCATGATAGCCTTCATCTCCTCCCATGTATCAATAGGCCTTTCATGATTCCTTTTCCTAGTCAAAACAAGTTGATCCCACCAAATAATAGCATAATCAGTAAATTCAACTGCAGCAAGCTTTACCTTTTTCTCCTCGGAATAGTTGTGGCAATCAAAAACCAATTCAACCTTCTTTTCCCATTCTAGGTATGCATCAGGATCATTCTTACCTTGGAATGAAGGAATGGTCATTTTAATACTACCCAAATTATGGTCGTAGGTGCCTTGCCTCCCAACTTCTCTTCGATCCCTTCTATTGTGACCAGTTCTAACCATCGTAGTTTGATCGTCAACTTCATCATCTTCTACATCATCTTCATGGTCATAGGCACGTGTCAACTGCCTTCTTGCTTTGGGAGCCTCATATTCCCTATGTCTCCTTTGCAACTCTGCTATTGTATTAGCTTGCTCGTCCATCCTCTCCCTCATATCATCAAATCTGGTATTCATACGCTCAAATTGTTGTTGCATAGCTTTGATCATGAAGGACACATCACCGATTCCCTCTTGAGCTACACCTTTGTCTTTGGACGTCATAGCCTTATTTCTGCACAAACAAATGGATACCTCACAGAACACTCCCTCACGTGTGTCACTCAAAAGATTATGTCACACTCCCTCGTGTTTACACTCTTTATGGTTTTTCTTTATATGAACTTTCACTCTTACCTTTTTCCACTCAGATTTTCCCTTTCAGCTCTATAAAGAACTAAAGAACGTAAATCAAGGGTATTGATGTAGAACAGAATAAGCTAAATGGCGTAGAATTGAACAAATTGGAGAACAAAGAATCAAGTGACAAAGGGTGTTAACACAAACGGATTTAATGAACTAAATTCATAAGAATCAAGAGAAGGATAATATAACCTAAAGGACAACTTGAGTAACAAGATAGGAAAACAGATGATGGAATTGGAGTTGAGCAAGAAAACTTTATTATTATTGTAGCCAATATGAAACTATTAACTTCTTGATGTTTTCTTTCTTCCCTTTTTTTTTTCCGTCGTTTTGTTTTGTCGTTTCTTTTTCCGTCAATTTTTGTTTTTCGTTTTTTTTTTCCGTCGTTTTTTTTTCCGACGTTTTTTTTTTTTTTTAACACAACTTAAACATACCAATTGAAATTGAAATTAGCACATTTATGGGAAACAAGCAAAGAAAGAAGGATTGCAAATAAACAGATTTGTGCATTTGAATGATAATGCACATAATAAACAACTAAACAATAATAAATAAATCAAAAGATAGAAAATTGAAGAGTGAGTGGATTCAACCTGATTTAGAACCCTGCTCTGATACCAACTGATGCGGAAAACCCCAAAAAGACGTGGTTTAGGGACCCCACACACACAAGGAATCAAAGAACAACCAGGAAAGCTAAATCAGAGTTTAATATCACAAACCCTAGACCCACCCTTCAAGGAACACGAACCTAGAACATTCAAGAAGGATATGGACGCCACACTCCAGAAAAGGAAGGAATTGGGAGTGATAAGTCGCTAGGACCGCCACAAGAAGAAATACCTCTTGATAAGTTCCTTAGTCCCTAAAAGAACCGAGGAAAAAAACCTTGCTTTCTATTTCACTCAAAATTGTCTGATCTCCCAAAGCTTACAAGGAGTGCCTATTTATAGGCCAAGATAGCAATCCTAAAGAGGTACAAATTCCTACTTAGGAGAAATCCTTATTTTGGAGGAATTCCTAATTGTGGACAAATTCCAACATAAATAATAAACTCTTATTCAAGAAGAAATGCTATTACTTATTCTGACCTATTAAGTATTCTAATTATATTAATTGGGCCTGGACTCCTTATCAAACTTGAATTCACATCATTTGAAGTTGGGTTGGCCTGAATGTTCTGAATCAGCCCATTTAGTGCTTCTTTAATCTTTTTGGCTCTAGCTCGTGTTATTGGGCCTTTTGGAATGTACAATGGACCTCTTGCAACCATTGAAGCCTTCCACCCATTATCTCTATGGTTCTCATCACAAGAACTTTAAGCTTTCATGATCAAAATGAATTATGAATTCCCCCGGCCACAAATAATGTTGATATATTTGAAGAGTTCTCACCAATGCATAAAGTTCCTTATCATAAATAGGATAGTTTAAGGCTTCCCCACTTTGCTTTTTACTAAAATAAGCAATTGGTTTGGAATCTTGCATCCAAATAGTTCTTACTCCTATTCCAAATGCATCACATTCTACCTTAAAAGCTTTATCACAGTTAGGCAAGCATAACAAAGGTGTATTAGTAAGCTTTGCTTTCAAGGTACTATAAGCCCGATTATGCACATCATCCCACTTAAAAACAACACTTTTTTTAACAAGTTCGTTTAAAGGTGTAGCGGTGGAACTAAAATTACAAACCTTTGATAAAAACTTGCTAAACCATGAAAAAGTCTTACCTCATTCACATTCTTAGGTATAGGCCAATCCCTTATCACCTTTACCTTCTCCCCATCCCCATTAATACCATGCAAACTAATAATATAGATAGGAAATATAACAGATTCCATGCAAAATGTGCACTATTTGAGATTAGCATACATGTTTATCCAAATTCTTGCTATAAACTTAAATATCATCAAAGTAAACTACTATAAATTTCCCTATAAAAGCATGCATCACATGATTCATTAACCTCATGAATGTACTAGGTGCATTCGTTAATCCAAAAGGCATCACTAACCACTTATACAATCCATATTTACTTTTAAATGCTATCTTCCATTAGTCTCCCTCTTTAATGTGAATTTGATAGTAGCCATTCTTTAAATCAAATTTTGAAAACACACAAAAACCATGCAACTCATCAAGTATATCATCTAATTTAAGGATAAGATGTTTATACTTTACAGTAATCTCATTGATGGCTTAACAATCCACACACATATTCCATGTTCCATCTTTCTTTAGGACTAAGATGAGAGGAATTGAGCATGGGCTAAGTGATATGGATTCCGATTATATGTAAATGAAACCTAACACCAATGTTGGTATAGGATTGTTCTAAAACAGATTAAAAGATTGAAGTTTTGACCCAATGGTTATAAAACAATGAGGAAACAAAACTATAGAATTCAAATGCCACTCCTAACAACAACAACAACATTAAAGAAGATAAGTCTATTAAACCAACAAACTCAAGCATGAAAGCTCAAAATTAGTTCTTAAAAAACTAGTGAAAATAGCTCCTCTCCTCTATCCATCCTTTTCTGTCTTTTTATATGTTAATCACCAAAAACCCTAGCTACTAAGATGGGCTTATTAATCAAATTCGTCTAACCCATTACATGATAATAAAAACCCATGAAAATAACCCATTTAGATGTTGAAATTCGTCCAGCTCACTACATAACAATGTAACCCTTCAAAATAACCCATTCAAATGACCCAACATGGGCCACCAGCTCCAACTTCCTTCCCAAGGCCATGACTTTCATATTCCTCCACAGATGACACATTTGCAAGCCCCGATAAAGCTTCCATCCTCCTCAATTCATGCTTAGCAGTTTCCCATAAATAAATGTCTCACAACAAGTTGTTGAGTGCTTCTTTTATTTTCTTTAACCTTACCCTTGTCATTAGCCCTCCAAGGTTTTGCAAAGCATCAACTCCCTTGTTAATTTGAGCTTGTACAATATAAATTCCATCATTCCCTCTCTCCTTAAAATGATTTGTCCTTAAATCAACACCTATATCATCCCAAAAAAAAGGAGAAAGGTCAAAATTATTGAATGTTACACTCACATTATACTCACATGGCAAGTCAAGTTTATATGCATTATCATTGACTCTTGCCACCACTTGAAAAGGACCATCTCCCCTTGGTTGCAACTTTGATTTCCTTTGCATAGGAAATCTATCCTTTTGCAAGTGTACCCAAACCCAATCACCAGGTTCAAAAGTGATAAGGGAAAAAGCCTTCTTTTTCCCATCTAAATTAACCATGTCTTGTATGGGCAATAGCACTAAATCCAAAGGAGATAATGGATTAAAACCATAAACAAGCTCAAAAGGAGAACAACCTATAGTGCTATGAACAACATGATTATAGGCAAACTCAACAAAAGGAAAACATTCTTCCTAGGTTCTAAATTTCTTACCAATAATAGCACGTAAAAACGTACTAAGAATTTGATTTACAATTTTAGTTTGCCCATCTATTTGTGGATGACAAGTTGTAGAAAACAACTTTATTTCAAGCTTACCCCATAATGTCGTCCAAAAGTGATTATAAAATTTTGCATCACAATTTGACACAATACTCTTTTAGCAGTCCATGTAGCAATCTCCCTAAAAAATAAGTTTGCAATGTGTGTGGCATCACTCATTTTGATACAAAAAATGAAATGTCTTATCTTAGAAAACTTGTCAACTACTACAAGAATACAATCTCAGCCCTTATTGGACCTAGATAGTAATTTCATAGAAATGTCAGTCTAAAGTTCACAAGGAATTTGTAAAGGCATTTACTTACCATGGGGCAAAACCTTAAACTTAACTTGTTTACATGTAATACACTTGACACAAACTCTTTCAACATCCCTTTTCGTATATGGCCAAAAGAAATGTTTATTTAAAACATCAAAAATCTTTTGAATGCCAAAATGTCCCATTAAACCACCCTTATGAGCTTCTCTTATAAGTAGTGCTCTCATAGACCCTTGAGAAATATTAAGCTTATACTCTCTAAACAAATACCTCTCATGTCTATAGAACTTACCAAGAGTAGCTTTTTCACATGTAGCATACACATTACCAAAATTAGTATTATTAGCATACAAATTAATAATGTGCTCAAACCTTAACAACTTAATGCCCAAAGTGCTAATCAACATGTGCCTACATCACAATGCATTAGAAACAACATTTTTCTTACCAGATTTGTATTGAATCACGTAAGGTAAAGTTTCAATAAACTCAACCCATTTTGTATGTCTCCTATATAACTTGCCTTGCCCTTTCAAATGTTTTAAAGACTCATGATTAGTATGAATTAAAAACTCCTTAGTTCAAAGTTAATGCCGCCATGTTTCTAAAGTCCTTACAAGTAAGTACATATGTTTCTTCATCATAAGTTGGGTAATTCAATGTCACCTAGTTCAACTTCTCACTATAGAATGCAATAGGTTGTTTCTCTTGCATGAGAACTCCCCCATTCCCAATGGTCGATGCATCATATTCAATTTCAAAGGTCTTAGAAAAATCAAGTAAAGCAAGAAGTGGTGCATTATACAACTTAGACTTAAGCAAATCAAACACGTCTTATTGTTCCTTACCCCACTTAAAACCCACCCTCTTTCTAATTATCTCAATCAATGGTGCAGCTACGGTACTAAAATCCTTAATGAACCTCTTATAAAAACTAGCTAAACCATGGAAACTCATTGCATCACTCACTCTTAGTTTTAGGTCATTCTTGAATAGCCTTAATCTTCTCTTTATAGACCTCTATGCTATGACTTGACATAACATAACCTAAGAAAATGACATGATCTTTAGAAAAATCACATTTCTTCAAATTGACATAAAATTTCTCTTTGCTTAACACATCAAGCACACAACACAAATGTTCAACATGCTCTTCCAAATTCCTACTATATACTAATATGTCATCAAAATAAACCACAACAAATTTTCCTAGAAAAGGTCTCAAAACATGGTTCATTAATCTTATAAAAGTGTTAGGTGCATTATCCAAACCAAAGGGCATAACTAACCATTCATACAAATTATGCTTAGTCTTGAATGCAGTTTTTCACTCATCACCTTCCTTTATTCTAATTTGATGGTACCCACTTTTAAAGTCAATTTTAGAGAAGTAACAAGTACCATACAATTCATCAAGCATATCGTCAAGTCTAGGTAAATGGTGTCAATACTTAATTGTTTTTTTTGTTAATAGCTCTGCAATCGGCACATATCCTCCAAGACCCATCTTTCTTTGGCACTAGCAACATTGGCACTACATATGGGCCTATGCTTTTTATCACATGAGCCTTCTTCATCAACTTCTCAACTTGCTTCTAAAGCTTTTTTGTCTCCTCAAGATTGCTTCTATATGTTAGCTTGTTAAGAATGGGAGCTCTAAGAATAAGATCAATGTAATGTTCAATCCCTCTTCTTGGTGATAAGCTATCTGGGATCTCCTCAAGGAATACATCATTAGAATCTTGCAACAAAGATGAAAAAACACTAAGCAAAGAAGCATCAAAGTCAATGTTAGAAAAATAAGAATCCTTGTAAAGGATTAAGATCATTTGCTGTCTAGCTTGAAAGGCAACCTGATGGAAGCCATATTGTACCAGCTCAAATCAATAAGGGAGTTGATGCTTTGCAAAACCTTGGAGGACCAATGATAAGGGCAAGGTCAAAGAAAATAAAGGAAGCTCTCAACAACTTGTTGTGTGACATTTACTATCAAGAAGTTGCTAGGTACGAGTTAAGGATGATGGGGGCTTCACCAGGGCTTGCAAATGTGTCATCTATGGAGGAATTTGAGAACCATGGGCTTGGGAAGGAAGTTGGATTTGGGAGCCCATGTTTGGGCATTTAAATGGATTATTTTCCTAGGTTTTATTATTATTTAGTGGATTGGACAAATTTCCTTGATAAGTCCTTCTTATTAGCTAGTGTTTTTGGGGGTTAGCATATAAAAAGGGCAAAAAGGGTGGCTAGAGGAGGCAGACCCATTTTCATGAGTGTATGAGCTATTTTCTCTGGTTCTTTGAGAACTAATTCTAAACTTTCATACTTGAGTGTGTTGGTTCAATAGATTAATCTTCTTTAACATTATTGTTGTTAGGAGTGACATCTGAATCTTATAGTTCTAGTTCTTGGTTGTTTATAATCATTGGGTCAGAACTCCAAATCCCTTAACCTTTGTTAGAACGATCCTACACCAACATTGGTGTCAGGTTCCGTTTACATATAATCAGAGTTCATATCATTTGGCCCTTGAAGGTTTTACAAAGTATCAACTCCCTTGTTAATTTGAGCTGTCATATTATGGACCCTTTGTACTTAATTTATTTCTCCACCTTAATGGTTTTATACAACATTTTATCCATTTCTAAATAGTGTTACAAATTCACTACATTAGTAATCTCCTTATTCAAACTACAAATAAACTTTGCCATGGTAGCCTTTCAATCTTCCTCTACATTAGTTCTAATTATGACTATCTCCATCACCTTATAATAATCCTCCACACTCATGGTCTCTTGAAACAGCCCTTGCAACGTGCTATGCAAGTTTCTATAGTAGTGGCTAGGTATAAATCTCTTACACATTACCAATTTCATCTCTTCCCATGACAGAATTGGCCTCTCACAATTCCTGCTTCTATTTATCACCAACTGGTCCCATCAAATGCTTACATAATCAGTGAATTCTACACCTACCAACTTTACTTTCTTCTCCTTAGAATAATTATGCCAATCAAATACATGTTCCACCCTGCTTTCCCACTCCAAATAAAGCTCGAGATCATTCTTCCCTTGAAATGCTGGAATTTTTAACTCTATGTTGCCCAAATTACTATCTCTTTTGGAAACAGCCTTCTTGCCTTTTATGCAGTTTGATCTACATAATCTGATTCTTCCTCATCTTTTTCCTCAATGTGCCTTCTTGAGGTTTTGGATTTGTCAGATGATTGTAAATCATCCAACTTTTCATTTATCGTCTTAAATTGCTTAATAACAACCCTTCATACAAATCTCCATGTCTATGTCATTCTGTTCTCCTTTGCTACTCATGTTTACAACCTCAAAAAACACGTTAGTAATTAAAAGAAATTTATTCCTCACACACTCCCTCACATGTTTGCCTTAAAATCAAATTGTTATCACTCATGATGTTTCACTCTATGTTGGCTTTTCTCGATGATGATCTCACCACTCTTGCTTTTTTCCATTAAAGCCAACCCCCTTTATATTCTTAAAAGACTCAATTTCACAAATCACAAGGAGCAATTTGTTAAATGATGACAAATCTCAAAATCAGAACTTTTAAAAGAAATTCAAGATATCCTTTTTAGGCTTGGAAAAAAAAAATAGATTTACAACCTTAAAAGTGTATGCAATAGGTTGTAAGAATCAAGATGCACTACCAGCTCAAACACAACTTCTTTGTCTTCCTTTTTTTTCTTTTTTTTATTTTATTTTCTTTTTCCTTTCTTTTTTTTCTCAACCTTTTTTTAATCAAATCAAAAACCAACAAAATTAACATGACTTTAAGAGTAAGAGATTGATCAAAACAAACAAGAAGATCTAAGCAAAGAAACATAAGGAATGAATAAAGTACAAAGAAAAGTGCTAAACAAAGATAGATTAAGGATACATAACTTGTTTATAGAACTAAGGCTTTAATACCAAATGATAAAGAACTCAGTATGCAACTTGCCCTAGGAACCCTTAAATCAAATTATTATGCACACCCTAGAAACCTAGGAAACAAGAGGAATTGATCGTATTGGAACTCGAAGGAAACTATGTTGGAAAAGGCTTGATCTTAAGATACCATAAAGGTTGATCACTCCTTTTGATAAGTCAAGAAATGTATTGTTCTAAGAACACGAGAAAGCGAAGCAAAGCAAAGCTTGCTGAAAATACCTTAGTCTTATTAATTCCCATTTTACATAATTGTAACCTTTACATAGGCACATAAACATCACAATCTTATAAGGAAAAGGTGTTTATTAACACCTATATAGAAAAAATCTTAATTAAAAGAGATCCCTTTAATTAAGGAATACAAATTTATCTTGCTATAGGAATTCTTAAAAGACTACAACTATTGACAACTAACCATAAAAGCCAAAGTAAAAACCCTAACTTATGTATTAAGATTCAACTAAATCTACAAGTCCAAATAAACCCAAGAAGTTAGGCCTTTTTATATGTATATTTAGCCTTAACTTAAAATCTAGCAACCAAAAACAAAATAAGCCCCTCAATACAACTTAGCATGTGGATTGAGCCTCTCCTTGGCTTGGTCATGTGGCTTGGACATATGTCATGGTCTTCAAGCTTTGTTCTTCAAGTTCTAAGCCTTTTCCATCATCTTGCAGATATGGATAAGTAATTATCCTTGGTGTAGCATTGGAAACTTTTAAAACAACCTTAAAGTAGTCTCTTTGTCATGTATCTCCATGATAAATCTTATAAAGCCTTTTTCATCTTCTTTGTCCTTGCCCTAATTATTGGACCATTGATTCCTTACAAGGGATCTTGGGAATACTTAATTCATTGCACTTGATCAACACCTTGTTCTCTATCATAATGTGTCTTCACATAAAGGAATCATGAAATCAACTTCAATTTCTTCCTCAATCATTGTTTTCCTTACAAGACGCATATTGCTATGTCTTGGATGGTTCATATATATTGAAGTCCATTGAATGAAAGAGTTATTTCTTTGATAGCTTTCTTTATTAGGTGATAATCATTCACTACTTGAAATGTGACATTGCCATCTATAGCCTTGGCTTCTCTTATTGTTAATCATTCACATAGAAAGATCATGCAATATGTCTACTCAAAATGTTGATTTCATTGTGAAACGTTGATTGATGCACCTTAGATAGTTTGAATCCAATAATTTTCATCAAACAAAGGAGTCATTTATCTTTATTAGCTTTTCTCATGTGGAGATGAGAAACTAGAGATGGTTCATTGAATAAGGTCGTCAATTTTCATCAATCCATTACTCAAAATGGTTCATTGAATTAAAGATGAGGTTGTCAATTTATTTCTCATTAATGAGTTTTATCCTTTGGTTTGTTGGTTGAAACTAGAGACCACCACCTTATTCCTTGGTAATAAGGCTTCTCCATTTGTTGCAAGGAATCATTTGCTTAAAACATATATATTAATGTCTACATCTCATGATATTAGCATTTGGTGTGGACATAAATGTTAGTTGCTCAATCATTTTGTGCAAATGATTCCTTGCAATGAAATAAGATGCCTTATTATGAAAGATTATGATGGAAGCTATGCACCAACTCAAATCAACAAGGGAGTTGATGCTTTGCAAAACCTTGGACTACTAATGAGAAGGGCGAGGTCAAAGAAAATAAAGAAAGGACTCAACAATTTATTGTGCAACATTTACTTATAGCAAGTTAAAAGGCTCGAGTTAAGGATGATGGAGGCTTCACTAGGGCTTATGAATGTGTCATCTGTGGAGCAATATGAAAACCATGGCCTTGGGAAGGAAGTTGGAGTTGGACGAATTTCAGCATCTTGTTGGGTTATTTTCATGGGTTTTTATTATTATTTAGTGGACTAGACAAATTTCCTTATTAAGCTCATCCTAGCAGCTAGGGTTTTTGGGGGTTAGCATATAAAAAGGGAAAAAAGGATGAAAGGAGCGGGAACTGTTTTTATGAGTGTATGAGCTATTTTTTCTGGTTCTTGTATAACTAATTTTGAACTTTCATACTTGAGTGTGTTGGTTCAATAGACTTATCTTTTTCAATGTTGTCATTGTTAGAAGTGGCTTCTGAATCCTATAGTTTTGATTCTTGGTTGTTTATAATCATTGGGTTAGAACTCCAATCCTTTAACTTGTGTTAGAATGATCCTATACCAACCTTAGTGTTGGGTTCATATTAGATTCAACTATCAATCTCAAATTTGAAGTAATGAATGATTCACTTTGGGTAAATAAAGCCAATAAAAAGTAATAACTCCTTATTTAGTAGATTCCAGATATCTAAGGGGTATTAACATTTAGTATAGGAAATGATGTTAGTTGCATGACACTTTTATGTGAATGATTCCTTCCATTAAAAGGAGAATCAATAATAAGGAATCATGTGTTGTTTTCTCCTTGTAAGGAATACAAATAAAGAGAAATAACTTAGAGTAAGAATTGAATTGTTCAATTCCTAAATAATGAAAGTATTCCTTCATTTCTAGCTAATAAGGCTCCTCCTTCAATTCCAAGTTTTCATTCATAGAAAATGATCTTGCATTTAATTTCTTTGTCTACAGCAAGCTTTTACATTCATGGAGCAAGCTTGTTTGTGCACAATTGGTACCATGAATCTACTAGCCTTAAACATATGGGTGTGTGACACCATTTTTAAGTGAAACATGTGAGGGAGTGTTTTGTGAGGTATCCTAGCCATTTTGTGCAAAATTAACACTATGTCTTCTAAAGACAAAGAGGTGTAACTGAGGAGGGAGGTGGTGATGTGACATTTATGATCAAAGCCATGCAAGAAGGCATGGAGCCATGGAGGCCTTTGAGGGTCCAAATGCAAGTAAGCAAGAGAGATGAGACTATGGCCATGAAGATGATGTAGAAGTTAGTGAATTTGATTGACTAGCTATTTTAGTTAAAATTGCCAATAATATTAAGCATGTTTATATTCATTACAACAAGCTTGTCTATAAACCATTGGTACACTTAATCTATTGAATTTCATCAAACAAAGGAGTCATTGATCTGGACTAGCTTTTTTTACAAGCATTGAATGGTTCAATTCTTGAATAAAGAGATTGTCACTTAATTTCTAGTTAACAAGGCTCCTTTTTTGGTTCCAATGACTCATTCACACAAAATGATCTTAAAATTAACTTTTGCATCACCACTTAATATTATATTTATTATAATAAGAATGTAAATGCCATGAGTACTATAAATTCATTAAATTCCATGAGAGAAAAGGAAGTCACTGATTTTGATTAACTTTTCTTACAAGAATTGGTGGAATTTAATAGATTAAGAGTGTCAAAATTATAATGACATGCGTATGGTATTAAATGTAATGTTTGGTGTACAAACAAAAGTTATAATTATTATTTTGTGTGAATGAGCCCTTCATTGAAAATAGAAGCCTTATTAGCAAGACATGAAGTGACAATGTCATGCTTTAATAACTAAACCATTCAAACCAAGCAAGAAAAGCAAATTAAGATCAATAACGCTTTTATTTGATGGAATTTAATAGATTAAGAGCACAAAAGGTGTAAACACATGCTTGTTACATGATAATAAGTTCTAGTGTAAACATAAATATTAATTTCATGATCATTTTGTGTGAATGACTCTATGAAATGAAAGGAGAAGTTTTGAAGGAAAAAGCAAAGTTATTGGCTCTTCATAGCCAAAGGAGTTATTAATTTGGGCTTTGGACAGTCAAAATTGGCCCCATAGGCTCCCAAAACTCTAGAAAAATTATTCAAGCAATTGTTGGATTTGATGACAAAGGTGAAATTAATGGAAATGATGGCTACTGTGCTAGAAGGAAATGATGACAAATAAGAAAGTAGTCAAGCTAGTAACTGCTCTTTAAGCATATGTTTGAGCAACTTCTAGTGTAACAATGCCCTATACAATAATATTGTATTATTTGTTTTTATTAGCATATAAGAGGAGCCACGTAGGAGTATGTTTTCATTTTCATTACAATCAATGGTTGTAATGGTTAATTATGTGAAAGATGAAATTAGGGTCATCAATACACATTTGCTAGTTTGAATCCTTTGAAGTCCATTAAACATTAGAGTCATTAATCTTGATTAACTTTTCTTTCATGGTTTGAATGGTTTATTGCCTAAAAAGATGAGAACATGATTTCATTTCCTATTAACAAAGCTTCTCCTTTCGTTGAAAAATAAGTATTAATAGAAAATGATTATGAAATTAACTTTTATTTCTACATCAAATATTAGATTCAATGCAATAAGCACATCAATTCTCCTTTGGTAGTCTATATTCATTTGAGTGTATAAACATATAAGCATTTTGACTTACTTTTCTTGCATGCTTTGAATAATTTATTTTCTAAAAGATGAGACTATCACTTCATTTTTTATTAAAAAGGCTTATCTTTTTGTTACAAAGACTAGTTTACAAAACATAATTATGAAATTAACCATTGTGTCAATGCTGAATGATAGATTCAATGAGAGAAGCATGTCAATACACTTTTGATACAATGAATCCATTAAAGTGGATAAAACTTAGGAGTTATTGATCTTGAGTAGCTTTTCTTGCATTGTTCAAGTGGTTAAATGTCTGAAGGATGAGGCTATCAGTTGAGTTCTTACTAGTAAAGCTTATCCTTTCTCTACAAGGACTCATTCACCCAAATGATCATAAAATTAACCTTTGTGTATACATTGAACATGTGTTCATTGTCAATACACATTGGATAATTTGGCTCCATTAAATTCCATCAAACAAAGGACTCAATTATTGTGATTATCGTCTCTAACATGGGTAAAATGGTTTAATGTATCAAAGTTGAGACCATAACTTTATTTTTAGCTAGTAATGAATATCTTTACATTGCATAGAGTCATCAATACAAAAGAACCATAAAAATGACCCAAATGTCTACACCAATCACTTATTTTATTGTGAGATGCACATCGTTGTGTTTTGGTTAGTTTGAATGCATTTAAAGCCTATGGAATAAAATGAATTATTACTTTTGATTGGCTATCTTTACCAAGAAAGAAGTGACAATTGCATGAAACTCAAAACTGTGACCCAATTCTTTTGTAATATTGCTTCTCCTTTGATTACATGGAATCATTCACATAGATGATCATACAATTAAAATCTATGTCTACACCAAACATTATTTTTAATTGCATAAACTACCCAATGTATCTTGACATTCATGTTGCCATGAAATTAATGTTTGGTGAATAATTTTATGCAATGTAATAAGAAGCCTTACTACCATGGAATTAGGTGATGATCTATAAAGTTTGAAACAAAGAACACTTCTTCCCTAGTAAAGAAAGCTAATCAACAATAATAACTTATTTATTCAATAGGCTTACTAATGTGCATCTCATGATGAAATCAATAATCAATGTTGGCATTTAAGATAATTTCATGATTCTTTTCTATGAATCCTTAAAATGAAAGGGTTAGCCTTATTAGCCAAAAATGAGATAATGGTCTCATAAAATAGTCATTGAACTATTCTATCCATGCAAGCAAAGCTAATCAAGATAAATGACTCATTTGTTTGATAGAATTCAATGAATTTAGACTGCTCAAGTTTTATTGACATGAATATCATAATGAAATTAATGTTCAATGTAGACATGGATGTTAATTGCAATATCATTTTATATGGATGTTTCTGATAAGGATATTCTTGGGTCTCACACTAAGAGGGGGATGGGGTGAATTAGTGTGAGATGTTTACTTTTTACAAATCTGTCTAGATTAAATCTCTATGGCTTGTTATATTTATGATCCAATTTTATCTTACTTCTTTATATAGGAATGACTATATGGATATCAAGCAAGTAGAAGTACCCAAGAACACATAGAATTTTTATGTGGTTCATCCACAATGTGTGAGCTATATCCATGGTGTAATAGGATCACTCCTAGATCACACGATCCACTCTTATTATCAAGGAACACATATGATGTTATGGAAGGATCTCTCCTTAACCACTGTAGAAGGATCACTCCTTAGCCACTTATAATGATCTCCTGATCACTCCAAGGGTTTCCCACCCTTTTTTAAAGAAGTACACAAATAGGTTATGACAAAAACTTCCTTGAGAAAACTTTCTCAATATGCGTAGGCTGCTATAGCAAACAACTGCTCTTCTCCTTCCTCACTGCCGACCTCTCCTTCTTCATTGATAGTTTCACAGCTTTCTTTTTGTCATGCTCCCTGCTGCCTCTCTGTCGTGTTTCACAGCTTTCTCTTTGCCTCTGCTAGTCTCAACTCTCTATCAATTCTAAACTCTTAGCCACTCACACTTTCTGCTATTTTTGAACTCTCAGCCTTTGCTAATCTTGGCTTTCTACCTCTGCCATGTTTCTCGTTGCCACTGCTAGGTTTCTCTCCTACCTTTGTAGGGTTTCCCTCTTGCCTCTGTTGGGTTTCTCTCCTACCTCTATAGGGTTTCTCCCTGCTTCTATCTGGTTTCTCTCCTACCTCTGCAGGGTTTCTCTCCTCTATAGGTTCTCTCCACTGTAAGTTCCTAACTCTTTGCTGATTCTCTCCTATTTCTTTTTGTTTCTACAACTAGAGGCTTTTTCTTTTCTACTGTTGGAGGCTCTTTCTTTTCTGTCGCTACAGGCTTTTTCTTTTATACTGTTGGAGGCTCTTTTTTTTTTTTTGGCCACTGTGGCTGTCTCTCCTACCTATTTTTGTGGCTCTCTCTTTCATTTTTTACAGCTCTCTCTTGTGTTTCTACCGTTTACCTATTGAGTTTCTATCCATTGTCGTGCCCTCACTTGTTCTTTTTGGTGGCTGCTCTCTACCGTTCTCTCCTTTTTTTTTTCCCTACTCTAGCTTTCTGTTTCTTTATTTCGTTTTTGTAGCTCACACCCTTTCTTGGCAGCTCCATGGCTGTTTATATGCCTTGAGTTTAGGGTTGCCCTACCATTAACGGTTAGCATTGATTCCTTAAATTTAGGGTCAACGGTCCGCATTGACTCCTCGAATTTAGGGTCAACGGTCAGCATTGAGTCATACCAAGCAAGTGACTTGCAATGCCATTACTAAACACAGTGCCGAGGAAGCAACAAATGCTTTCTTTATAGCCAAAACACCACTAGCAATCTGAATCAACTCATCATTTTTGACAGTGATGAGAACCATAGAGATGATGGGTGGAAGGCTTCAATGGTTGCAAGAGGTCCATTGCACATTCCAAAAGGCCCAATAACACGAGCTAGAGCCAAAAAGATTAAAGAAACACTAAATGGGCTGATTCAGGACATTCAGGCCAACCAAGCTTCAAATAGTGCAAATTCAAGTTTGACAAAGAGTGCAGGCCTAATTAATATAATTAGAATACTTAATAGGTCAGAATAAGTAATAGCATTCCCTCCTAAATAGGAGTTTATTATCTATGTTAGAATTTATCCATATTTAGGAATTCCTCCAAAATAAGGATTTGTCCTAAGTAGGAATTTGTGCCTCTTTAAAATTGCTATCTTAGCCTATAAATAGGCACCCCTTGTAAGTTTTAACAAATCAGACAACTTTGAGTGAAATAGAAAGTAAGGGTTTTTCTCTCTTGATTCTTTTAAGGACTAAAGAACTTATCAAGAGATACTTCTTCTTATGGGGTTCTAATCGACTTATCACTCTTAATTCCTTTCTTTTATGGAGTGTGGCGTCCATATCCTTCTTAAATACCCTAGGTTCGTGTTCCTTCAAAGGGTGGGTCTAGGGTTTGTGATATTAAACTCTGGTTTAGCTTTCCTAGTTGTTCTTGATTCCTTGTATGCGTTAGGTCCCTAAGTCACGACTTTTTGGGGTTTTTCGCATCAGTTGGTATTAGAGCTTGGTTCTAAATCAGGTTGAATCCAGTCACTCTTCAATTTTCTACCTTGTGATTTAATTATTTCTATTTAGTTTTTCTATTATGTCCATTACCATTCAAATGCACAAATTTGTTTGTTTGTAATCCTTCTCTCTTTGCTTGTTTGTTTAAGCTCATAAACGTGCTAATTTCAATTCCAATTGCTGTGTCTAAGTATTCTACTATTGTTTTGTGCTGAGAAAAAAAAAAGAAAAAGAAAAAGAAAGAAAGAAGAACAAAAGAAAGAAAACATCAAATTCAAGTTATTGATAAGGCTAACCGTCTGATCATATTGACCACAATAATAATAAAATTTTCTTACTCAACTCCAATTCTACCATCTTTTTTCCTATTTTATTGTCCCAGTTTGTCCTCTAGGTTATACTACCCCCATCCTGATTTTGTGAGTTCATTAAATCCGTTTGTTTTGACATCCTTTTTCGTTTTTGATTCCTTGTTCTCCAATCTGTTCAATTCTATGCCATTTATCTTATTCTATTCAAAATTAATACCCTTGATTTACGTTGTTTAGTTCTTTATAGAGCTGAAAGGGAAAATCTGAGTGGTAAAAGGTAAGAGTGAAAGTTCATATAAAGAAAAAGCCGTAAAGAGTGTAAACCTGAGGGAGTGTAACACCATCTTTTGAGTGACACATGTGAGGGAGTGTTCTGTGAGGTATCCTATTTGTTTTGTGCAGAAGTAATACTATGACATCCAAAGACAAAGGTGCAACTCAGGAGGGAGCTGGTGATGTGTCCTTCATGATCAAAGCTATGCAACAACAATTTGAGCGGATGAATACCAGATTTGATGATATGAGGGAGAGGATGGAGGAGCAAGCTAATACAATAGCAGAGTTGCAAAGGAGACATGGGGAATATGTGGCTCCCAAAGCAAGAAGGCAGTTGACACGTGCCTATGACCATGAAGATGATGTAGAAGATGATGAATTTGACAATCAAATTACGACGGTTAGAACTGGTAACAATAGAAGGGATCGAAGAGAATTTGGGAGGCAAGGCACCTACGACCATAATTTGGGCTCTACACGGTTTGGGCAAAATTCGGGTTCTACCTCATCTTTGAAGCCAAATTGGAATAAAAGGGATGAGATGGCCAATTACAAGTCCAAAGCCGAGCTATCCAAGCATAAGAATATGGGTTCTAGTAAGGAGACAGGTAAATTTGAACCCCAATTGAATAGAAATAGAGATGTTAAATGTTTTAAGTGTTTGGCAGGGGTCACATTGCATCTCAATGTCCAAATAAGCGTGCAATGATCTTGAGAAGTAACGGTAACTGAAAGTGAATCAGATGATGATTCTGTGCCATCATCAGAGGGTGAAAGTGATGGAGAGGAGTATCCAGTTAATAGAGTAGCTCTCGTTATGAGGCGAGCATTGAATGTGCAAGTAAAGGAAGAAAATGAGGTGCAACGAGATAACATCTTTCAAACAAGGTGTCTTATCAAAGATAAGGTATGTAGTATGATTATTGATGGTGGGAGTTGCACTAATGTTGCTAGCACAACTATGGTTGAGAAGCTGGATTTACCTATTGTGAAGCATCCTAGACCATATAAGCTTCAGTGGTTGAATGAGAGTGGTGAAGTGAAGGTAAATAAGCAAGTGCTCGTATCATTTTCTATTGGAAGGTATCATGAAAAAGTTTTATGTGATGTTGTACCTATGCATGCGGGACATATTCTATCAGGAAGACCATGGCAATTTGACAGGCAAGTTATAAATGATGGCTTCAAGAATCAATATTCCTTTGTAATGAATGAAAAACTTGTCACTCTTGTACCATTATCACCTTAACAAGCTTATGAGGATCAATTAAGGATTAAGAATGCGAGTGAACAAAAAAGAGAGAGTGATAAAAGAGAAAAGAGAGGAGAAAATATGAGGACACAAGAGAAAGAGAAGAAAAGAGAAAGTCTCTATGCAAAAGAAAGTGATGTCAAAAGAGTATTCTATGCCAAACAGCCTATGATTGTACTTTTGTACAAGGAGACTTTTTTTAACACTAACAAGTTTGACCCATCTTTGCCTAGTGTTATTGTTGCTCTATTGCAGGAATTTGAAGATGCATTCCCTGACGATGTCCCAAGTGGATTGCCACCTAATAGAGGAATTGAGCATCAAATTGATTTCATTCCAGGTGCATCCATCCCTAACCGGCCAGCATATAAGAGTAATCCTGAGGAGACAAAGGAGCTTCAAAAGCAGGTTGAAGAGCTTATGTCCAAGGATATGTGAGGGAAAGCATGAGTCCATGTGCTATTCTTGTCCTACTTGTACCAAAAAAAGATGGGACTTGGAGGATGTGTGTTGATTGTCGAGCAATCAACAAAATCACTATAAAGTATCGTCACCCTATATCTAGATTAGATGACATGTTGGATGAATTTGATGTGTCCCACATCGGTTCCTGAGGGGGTCTTTGGGCTGTTTATAAGGGTTAGGTCAACCCCTAGCTTTTGGGTGGAGTTAGGGTTCAATCCCTTATCAGTTGGTATTAGAGCCAGGTTCTAAATCAGGTTGAATCCACTCACTCTTCAATTTTCTATCTTTTGATTTATTTATTGTTGTTTAGTTTGTCTATTATGTGCATTATCATTCAAATGCACAAATCTGTTTATTTATAATCCTTCTCTCTTTGCTTGTTTGTTTAAGCTCATAAACATGCTAATTTCAATCCCAATTGGTATGTCTAAGTATTCTACTATTGTTTTGTGTTGAGAAAAAAAATGAAACAAAAAAGAAAAAGGGAAGGAAGAAGAACAAAAGAAAGAAAACATCAAATTCAAAGTTATTGATAAGGTTAACAGTTTGGTTATATTGGCCACAATAATAATAAAGTTTTCTTACTCAACTCCAATTTTACCATCTGTTTTCCTATTTTGTTACCCAAGTTTGTCCTCTAGGTTATATTACCCCTATCCTGATTTTTGTGAGTTTAGTTCATTAAATCCGTTTGTGTTGACATCTTTTTTCGTTTGATTCTTTGTTCTCCAATTTGTTCAATTCTATGCCATTTAGCTTATTCTGTTCAAAATCAATACCCTTGATTTACGTTGTTTAGTTCTTTATAGAGTTGAAAGGGAAAATCTGAGTGGTAAAAGGTAAGAGTGAAAGTTCATATAAAGAAAAACCATAAAGAGTAAGCACAAGGGAGTGTGACACAATCTTTTGAGTGACACACGTGAGGGAGTGTTCTGTGAGGTATCCTATTTGTTTTGTGCAAAAGTAAGACTATGACGTCCAAAGACAAAGGTGTAGCTTAAGAGGGAGTTGGTGATGTGTCCTTCATGATCAAGGCTTTACAACAACAATTTGAGCGCATGAATACTGGATTTGATGATATGAGGGAGAGGATGGAGGAGCAAGCTAATACAATAGCAAAGTTGCAAAGGAGACATAGGGAATATGAGGCTCCCAAAGCAAGAAGGCAGTTGACACGTGCCTATGACCATGAAGATGATGTAGAAGATGATGAATTTGATGATCAAACTACGACGATTAGAACTGGTAACAATAGAAGGGATCGAAGAGAATTTGGGAGGCAAGACACCTACAACCATAATTTGGGCAGTATTAAAATGACAATTCCTTCATTCCAAGGTAAGAATGATCCTGATGCATACCTAGAATGGGAAAAGAAGGTTGAATTGGTTTTTGATTGCCACAACTATTCCGAGGAGAAAAAGGTAAAGCTTGCTGTAGTTGAATTTACTGATTATGCTATTATTTGGTGGTATCAGAGCCAAACCTCAGAGGGTTGGTGGGCACATGTACAAATGTTCCCTACCACCGTGCTGATCGCCGACTGAGGCAGCACAGGGACGTGCAGTTTAAAGGGGTCGAGAATGATGTGTGCCACATCGGTTCCTGAGGGGGTCTTTGGGCTGTTTATAAGGGTTGGGTCAACCCTCCATTCTTGAGCTAGCTTTTGGGTGGAGGTAGGGTTTAATCCCTTATCAGAATTGCATGGGTCATGTGTCTTTTCTAAGATTGATTTGAAAAGTGGATATCATCAAATTAGGATGAGAGAGGGAGATGAGTGGAAAACAACTTTCAAAACTAAGTATGGGTTGTATGAGTGGCTTGTTATGCCATTTGGTCTCACTAATGCACCAAGCACTTTTATGCGACTAATGAATCATGTTTTGCGTGCATTCAATGGTAAATTTGTAGTTGTGTATTTTGATGATATTTTGGTCTATAGTAAAACCTTAGAAGATTATGTTGATCATTTACGTTCTATTGTAAGTGTTTTATGTTCTGAGAAATTGTATGCTAACTTATGTAAATGTTCCTTTTGTATTAATCAAATCACATTTCTTGGCTATGCTGTCAGTGCTAAAGGTGTTGAAGTTGACGAAGAAAAAGTTAAAGCAATTCGTGATTGGCCTACACCTAAGTCAACTAGTGACATGCGTAGCTTTCATGGTCTAGCTAGTTTCTATAGACGCTTTGTTAAAGACTTTAGCACTATTGCCGCACCACTCACCAAGCTTATCAAAAAGAACATGAGTTTTAGGTGGGGTAGTAACCAAGACAAGGCTTTTAATTGCATCAAGGAAAAATTAAGTTCTGCACCCTTACTTGCTTTACCTAACTTTGCAAAAGCTTTCGAGATTGAGTGTCATGCTTTAGGTATTATCATTAGAGCTGTTTTGATGCAGGAAAGGTGCCCAATTGCTTACTTTAGTGAAAAGCTAAGTGGAGCAAGTCTTAATTATCCTACTTATGATAAAGAGATGTATGCATTGGTACGGCCTTTGGAGACATGGCAACATTACCTTTGGCCCAAGGAGTTTGTCATCCATACTGACCATGAATCTTTGAAGCACTTGAAGGAACAAGGAAAGTTGAATAAAAGACATGCCAAGTGGGTTGAATTCATTGAGACTTTTCCCTACATCATCCAATATAAACAAGGTAAGGAAAATGTGGTAGCTGATGCGTTATCTCACAGGTATGCCCTTATCTCTACACTTACTGCAAACTTATTAGGATTTGAACATATTAAGGATTTATATGTGAATGATCCTGACTTTGCTAATGTGTATGGAGCATGTGAGGCATCAGCTTTTGAGAAGTTTTATAGGCATAAGAGTTTCTTATTTAGGGAAAATCGTTTATGCATGCCTATGAGTTCTTTAAGGGAGTTGGTTGTAAGAGAAGCTCATGAGGGTGGTCTAATGGGTCATTTCGAAGTTAGGAAAACCTTAGATGTCCTAAATGAACATTTCTTTTGGCCGCGAATGAAACGAGATGTTGAGAGGATATGTGCGAAATGCATAACATGCAAACAAGCTAAATCTAGAATTTTACCTCATGGCTTGTATACCCCTTTACCTATACCTAACCATCCCTAGGTTGATTTATCTATGGACTTTGTACTAGGATTGCCATGAACAAAAAGTGGTAGGGATTCTATAGTTGTTGTTGTTGATAGATTTTTAAAGATGGCACACTTCATCCCATGTCATAAAACTGATGATGCCAACAATGTGGTTGACTTATTCTTTAGAGAAGTACATGGCATGCCATGAAGCATTGTTTCAGACTAGGATACAAAGTTCTTAAGCTACTTCTGGAAGACTTTGTGGGGTAAGTTAGGTACTAAGCTATTGTTTTCAACTACTTGTCATCCATAAACTGATGGGCAGACTGAGGTAGTTAATCGAACTTTTTCTACTCTTTTGTGTGCTATTATTTGAACAAATTTGAAAACATGGGAAGATTGTTTACCACATGTTGAGTTTGCGTATAATAGGAGTGTTCATTCTATTACTAGTTACTCTCCATTTGAAATCGTATATGGTTTTAATCCATTGACTCCTTTCGATTTGGTACCTATACCTGTCAATGAGTATGACAGCTTAGATGGGGAACGCAAGGCTGACATGATAAAAAAATTGCATGAGAAGGTGCGACAACATATTGAAAAACGAACTGAGCACCACGCATCCCATGTCAACAAGGGATGAAAGAAGGTGGTGTTTGAACCTGGTGATTGGGTTTGGGTGCATATGCCCAAGGAACGGTTCCCAGCTCAAAGGCGTTCGAAGCTACAACCTAGAATGGTCCCTTTCAAGTTGTAGCCCGAGTTAATGACAATGCTTATAAGTTAGACCTTCCTGGTGAGTATAATATGAGTGCAACATTTAACGTTTCTGATCTTTCCCTTTTTGATGTAGGAGATGATTCAGGGAGGAATCCTTTTGAGGAGAGGGAGAATGATGAGAACCATAGAGATGATGGGTGGAAGGCTTCAATGGTTGCAAGAGGTCCATTGCACATTCCAGAAGGCCCAATAACACGAGCTAGAGCCAAAAAGATTAAAGAAGCACTAAATGGGTTGATTCAGGACATTCGGGCCAACCAAGCTTCAAATGGTGCGAACTCAAGTTTGACAATGAGTCCAGGCCTAATTAATATAATTAGAATACTTAATAGGTCAGAATAAGTAATAGCATTCCCTCCTAAATAGGAGTTTATTGTCTATGTTGGAATTTATCCATATTTAGGAATTCCTCCAATATAAGGATTTGTCCTAAGTAGGAATTTGTTCCTCTTTAAGATTGCTATCTTAGCCTATAAATAGACACCCCTTGTAAGCTCTGAAAAATCAGACAGCTTTGAGTGAAATAGAAAGCAAAGGTTTTTCTCTCTTGGTTCTTTTAAGGACTAAAGAACTTATCAAGAGGTACTTCTTCTTGTGGTGTTCTAATCGACTTATCACTCCCAATTCCTTTCTTTTCTAGAGTGTGGCGTCCATATCCTTCTTAAATACCTTAGGTTCGTGTTCCTTCAAAGGGTGGGTCTAGGGTTTGTGATATTAAACTCTGGTTTAGCTTTGCTTGTATGCGTTAGGTCCCTAAGCCACATCTTTTTGGGGTTTTTCACATCAGACAGTGCAAGGTGAGGCTGGTAGCATCCTGATTTTGACCCTATTTTCTCTCCTCATTCTTGTCACATAACACCAATGTCATCTTCCATAACTCTTGAATAAATTAGCTGCCAACACTTTGTAAATGTAGCAAACACATCTCAAAGGCACTTATAACATTAAATCAATAAGGATAAATATATGAGATGTTGTTGACAACAAATCCAACATTAACCATTAAAGATGGGCTAAACAGCTCTCCTTGAAACATAAATCTCTTTTTTTGTATGTGGGCCTAATACCAATTGGAACCAACCTCAATTTTTTAACTCCCTTTTTTTCTGCTTCTCACTCTTGACAATTTCTCCCCCTTAATTTGATTTTCCCCTTTGGATTGATCAAGATGCTCCCCCTTTTGATCAGTATATACTCTCTTTGAATTTATACAAAAATATCTCCCCCTTTGACAACAAATCTAAAGAATAATAGAAAAGGGAAGGGGATAAGGGGGTTAGAGGCATAACTTAGTTTCTAGGGGGTGGCTAAGCACATAAATTCAGCCTTAACTTCTGGAATATCTCTCTTGATAGAGGTTTGGTGAATATATCTAAATGAATGAGTTCTAATGGCTTCTTTGTTTGACTCTCCACATTTTTGTGGGTAGCATTCACCATATTACCTTTCTGACATATGCTGCAAATGGTATTTCTTTCTCTTCTTAGCTTGGATACATCTTTCACAGCTTCATTTTTGGACAATTTGTTCAAATCCTTTTGTCCAGGATGTCCTAATCTCCTATGCCACAAGAAATTCGCATATTTGGTACTCATGTAGCATATGTTTTTGTTGCTGAAAAATTAGTATAAGTTTCTATTTGTTCTTTCTCCCTTTGTAAGAACAGCACCATCACTTAATCTTTTTACCGTGTAGTCACTCTTGTTAAAGGTAACTTCATGCCCATCATCACAAAGTTGGCTAACATTGATTAGATTGTGTTTTAGCCTTTCAATATAAAGCACTTCCTCTAATTTCAGCTTTTCTGCACCAATTTCAACAGCACCAACACCTTTAATCTTTAATGCACCATCATTGCCAAATGTGACTAACCCTCTATTGTATTTTTCTCTTTCCTTCAGGTCTTAGAGTCTCTTGTCATATGTGAAGAGCAACCACTGTCAAGAATTCATAGCTTATCTTTATTTCTTGGAAGCTTTTAAGACTACTTCCACAACCATTACCATTTCCCTTCCTCTTCTTCTTCTTCGGCCAAACGTGGGAGCATATGTGGGTATTTTCCTTTGCATTCTTTGACCGAGCAGCAATGTCAAGCATTCCTCAGCATATGTCCAGCCTTTTCACATCTTCCATAAATTTCTTCCAATATATCAAATCTATTTCTTAGGAAATTTGACTTCTTTTCACTTAAGGCTGTCTCCTTTTTTGATAAAGTCTCCCTCTAGACTCTTGCCTCACATTCTTTTTTATTATAGGCCCATTACTCTAACACACACTAGTTTTGTGCCCATACTTACTACAGCAATAGCAAAATCCTTCAAATATGAATTTTCTTCTTTCAACAAATTCATAACTCTTATTTTCATCACCTATTGTGGCAACCTTCTTTCCATCTTTGATAACCTATCTCCTTTGGATAAGAGTTTTTGTCACATCTTTCTTAACCCATTTTTGCTTAGGTTGGTTTCTCTTCTCCATAACATCAACTTCTTTCAATTTTATCTTTTCTTTGTGTTTGCTTTCAGGTACAAACACAATTTTTTTCTTCTCTTTTACCCTCTCATTTGGCTTTTTAATATAGCCAAGTCCTTTCTTCCCCATGGAATGAGATCCTTGTTTACTTAAACACTTATCCAACTTTTTGGAAACATACTCCTTGATAGCATTTGCTAAAAAGGACTTTCCTTTCACTTCTACGACCTACATAAAACTTTCTTCATACTTCCTTAATTCAGATTAACCTTGTGGAGCTTGGCTTACAAATTCAGCACTTCTTGCTCTAATGCAATTGCCTTAGCACTAAGATTTTCGTGTATTTTGCCTTGCTCTGCCTCAAGTACATTCAGCTCCTCAATTCGTTTCAAGTACTCCTTCTCTTTCGCTTCAAACTCCTTTTCCTTTTGATATTTTTTACCTCCTTTTCTAACTTGCTGTTTTTGTACAAACAAGCTCTCAATTCATTCCCAAGTTGCTGCACCAACTCTCTCTCTTCATCTTCAGCTTATTCCTCATCACTTGAGGATTCTTTTTCATCATGTACCAGTGCAACCAAAATATTTTCTACAGCATCATCATCAGAATCATCATTAGCTTCTTCTTAAGAATCTTTTTCATCCAACTTGCTTAAAAAATTTCTTCTTTTGGATCTAAAGAGTTTCTTTTTCCCTTTGGCACTTGAATTCTCAACTTTAGAATAGCAGGATTTCTTTGTTCCCCTCCTTGGGGCCGATTCATCATCATCATCATCATCACTATCTACTTCTTTTTTCTTTGGGCAATCCATTACAAAGTGTCCAATGCCTCCACAACTAAAGCACTTTAAGGATAATTTTCCCTTGTACTTCCCTTTTTCTTTCCTCATATTTTTGGTGATGTATGCCATGACTTTATCAAGTTTAGTATAACCATCTTCTACTTCAGAGCTATTGTTGGATTCTTCTTGTTATTTAATCTTTAATTTCTTCATTGCCTTGAAGGTCAACTCCTTTTTTACCTTAACCTTCTTTTCTTTCTTCATTAGGGCTATTCTCATTTCATAAGCCACCAATATGCTATGTAAATCATCTAGGGATAGCCTATCAAAATATTTATCTTCTATGGAGGAAACTTTGGCATTAAAAGCTTTTGGTAAGGTTCTAAGTATCTTCGTTACGACAGTAGCATCGTTGATCCCCTCTCCATAGCCTTTAATGGAGCATACAATTTCATTTACTCTTGTAAAGAAGACATCCACAGATTCACCATTCAGCATCTTTATATCTTCAAATTTGTTCATCTAGATTTGTATCTTAGCTTCCTTCATAACCTTGTCTCCTTCATAAATATTCTTCAATTTGTCCCAAATTTGTTTGGCTATGTTGCATCCATTATTTTGGTGAATTCTTTGTTTGATAAAGAGGCATGTAAGGCATTTCTAACCTTTCCATCATACTCTAAATTCCTCTTATTAGTAGGCATCATAGTAGTACCTTCAACAACAGGAGTGAAGCCACTAACAATAGATTCGAACACATCCAAACCAAGTGACAACAAATATGAGAGCATTTTATTCTTCAATAACTGATAATTTTTTCCATTAAATGTGCAAATTCCCTTGCTGTTAACACTGTTTATACTCTCCATGATATTGAACAACGGTAGATGTAAAGATTCATAGCGGTAGTACAAAAATTTCAAATCTTAATAGAATGGATCAACAGAGGAACCCAAGCTCTAATACAAATTGATAACGACCTTCTTGGATCTCACACTGAGAGGGGGAGGGGGTGAATCAGTGTGAGATGTTTATTTTTTACAAATTTGTCCAAATTAAACCTTTATGACTTATTAAAGTCTATGATCCAATTTTATCTTACTTCTTCATGTGAGAATGGTCATATGGATATCAATCAAGTACAAGAACTCAAGAACACACAAAATTTTTATGTGCTTCACCCACAAGTGTGAGCTATATCCACAGTGTAATAGGATTACTTATAGATCACACAATCCACTTTTGTTATCAAGGGATACATTTGATGTTGTGGAAGGATCTCTCCTTAACTATTGTGGAAGAATCACTCCTTAACTGCTTACAATGTTCTCCCAATCACTCCAAGGGTTTCCTACCCTTTTTCAAAGAAGTATATAAATAGGTTATGACAAAAACATCCTTAAGAAAACTCTTACCATGTGCACAGGCTGTTGTGGCAGATAACTGCTCTTCTCCTTCCATGTGCACGGTTTCCCTCCTGCCTTTGCACAATTTCTCTTTTGCCTCTATTGAGTTTCTCTCCTGCCTTTGTTGGGTTTCTCTCTTGCCTTTGCAGGGTTTCTCCCCTACCACTACTAGATTTCTCTCTTGCCTCTATTGGATTTCTCTTCTACCTCTGCAAGGTTTCTCCTCTCTGCAGGTTCTCAACTCTTTGCTGGTTCTCTCCTCTTTCTTTTTGTTTTTGCAGTTAGAGGCATTTTTTTTTTCTGCTACTAGATGCTCTTTTGTTCTACCACTACTGCTATCTCTCTTAACTATTTTTGTAGCCCTTTCTGCCTGTTTTTGCAGCCCTTTCTACCTATTTTTGCAGCTCTTTTTGCCTATTTTTGCAGCTCTTTTTGCCTATTTTTGCAGCTCTCTTTACCTATTTCTACAGCTATTTTTGCCTATTTCTATAGCTCTTTCTGCCTATTTCTACAACTCACTCTTTTGTTCTCTGCAGCTCTCTCTTTCATTTTCTGTAACTCTCTCTTTTGTTCTCTGCAGCTCTTCCTTTCATTTTTTGTAGCTCTCTTTTGTGTTTTTGCCGCTCACCTTGTTGAGTTTCTACTCACTGTCGTGCCCTTACCTTTTCTTTTTGGTGGCTGCTCTCTGCCATCCTCTCCTTTTCTTTTTTCTTTTTATGCTCTGCTCTAGCTTTCTGTTTCTCTATTTCATTTCTGTAGCTCACACCCTTTCTTGGTAGCTCTATAGGTGTTTATATGCCTTGAATTTACGGCTACCCTACCATCAATGGTCAACATTGATTTCTTGAATTTAAGGTTAACGGCCAGCATTGACTCCTTGAATTTAGGGTCAACGATCAACATTGACTTATACCCAACAAGTAACGTGCAGTGCCACTACTAAATGCAATGCTAGAGGCAGCAACTAGTGCTTTCTTTATAGCTAAAAGACCACTAGCAATTTGGATCAACTCTTCGTTTTTGGTAGAACAAGGTGGGGCTGGCAGCATCTTGATTTTGACCCTGTTTTCTTACCTCATTCTCGTCACATTCCACCAATGCTGTCTTCCTTAACCATTGAATAAATCAGCTGCCAACACTTTGTAAATGTAGCAAACATACCTCAAAGGCACTCATAACATTAAATCAACAAGGATAAATATATAAGATGTTGTTAATAACAAATTCAACATTAGCCATAAAAAATGGGCTTAACAATTTCCTTGTAATGAAATAAGTCTTTTTTCTAAAGGAATTAGGTTACAAACTCAAGTTTCAAGTAATGAATGATTCTCTTTAAGTGAGGAAAGCTAATTAAGAGCGTCTCACAATGAAATCAATTATTAGTGTACACATTTTTGTTCATTTCATCATTCCATTAAGTGAACGATGCCATAGAACAAAAGAATAAGCCTTATTAGTTAGAAATAAAGTGAGAGTTTCATCTCTTAGTTAATGAAGCATTTGAGAAGCACATTATTATGTCTTGGGTACTTTAACTCCATTAAAGTTAATCAAATTAGTAGTTATTACCCTCAATTAGCTTTTTTTTATTAGATAGAATTGTTCATTACTTACAAGTTGAGACCTTCAATTGATTCCTTGGTAATAATGCTTTCCTTATCTTATAAGGAATCATTCACACAAAATAATCATGAAATTAACATTTATGTCTACTATGAACATTAATTTCATTGCAACATGCATATCATTACAACTTAGGTATTGTAAATCCATTTAATTTCATCAAACAAAGAAGTCATTTTTCATGATTAGCTTTACTTACAAGGATAGAATGGTTAATTGCCTAAAAGATAAGGCCATCACTTTATTTCTAACTAATAAGGCTATCATTTCATTTTAAAGGGTAATTCATGACCAAAAAAATCATAAAATTAACCTAAATGAATAAAGCAATCATCATTAAAATGAATTATTCACACAAAATGATCAGGCATTTGACACCTATATCTATACAAAACATCAATTTCTCTACAAC
>CM038597.1:6457392-6574341 GCA_021533255.1 Ceriops tagal | reverse complement strand
GAAAGGAGGCATTTATCTTAATTGGCTTTTCTTAAATGAATAGAATGGTTCAATGCCTGAAAAGGCAAGTCCTTTAATTCATTTCTAGCTAATAAGACTTATCCATTCATTCCAAGTAGTCATTTAGACAAAAGAATCATAAAATTAATTTAAAAGTCCACACCAATCACTTATTTTAATGCAAGATGCATGTTTTTTTAACTTAAGTAGTTGTAATCTATTTGAATCCCATCAAGTAAAGTAGTTATTGCTCTTTACCAAGAAATAATTATTCATTTCTTTAACCTTAGACCATTACTTGATTTTTTTAATAAGTTTTCTCCTTTGGTTGTAATGAATCATTCACACAAAATGATCATGAAATTAGCATTCATGTCTACATTAAACATTGATTTGATTACAACATGTACATTAATTTACCATGGGTAGTTTGAGTCTATAGAATTCCATAAAAAAAATGTGTCATTTTTCTATATTAGAATTTCATACATAGATAAATGGTTCATTGCCCAAAAGAAGAGGTCATCACTTCATTTTTAGCTAACAAAGCTTATCCTTTCGTTCAAATGACTCATTCTTATAAAGGAATCATGAACCTAACTTAAAAGACTACATTGACCACATATTTCATTGCGAGATGCCCACTATTATGTCTTTCATTGTCTGAATTTGTTGAAGTCCATCAACTAAAGAAGTCATTGCTCATGCAATTCACATTCACATTTACATTGAACATTGATTTCTTTGTGGGGTACTTGTCAATACACTTTCAGTAGTTTGAATCTATTGAATTTTATTAAACAAAATGGTCATTTGTCTTAATGAGCTCTCCCAACATGGATAGAAGGGTTCAATGATTGAACGATGAGATTGTCATCACATTTCTAACCAATAAGGCTTATCCTTTCTTTCCAAAGAGCTCTATTGGTAAGGTAATTGAGAAATTAACTTACATGTCCACACCAATCATTTATTGCATTGTGAGATAAATGTCATAAAGTCTTGAGTAGTCGAAATTTATTTGAAGTGCATCAAATAAAAAAGTTATTGCTCTTAATTAGTTTTCATTACTAGGATTGTCTCCTTCATTCTTTGAAACTTGAGATCATCACCTCATTCCTTGGCAACATGGCTTTTCCTTTTGTTGCAAGGAATCATTGACAGAACATGTTCATGCAATTAACATTCATGTCCACAACAAAAAGTTAATTTCAAAACCTTATGTTGGTTAATAAAACCTTGGTTAGTTGGAATCCATTAAAACAAAAGAGTCATTTATCTTGATTAGCTTTTTTCATGTGGATAAAATGGTTCATTGTTTGAAAGATGAGGTTGTCACTTCATTTTTAACTATTAAGCCTTTTCCTTTCATTCATACAAAGGAATCATGAAATTAACACAAATGATTACCTCAATCACTAAATTCATGCAAGATACACTTTATTATGTTTTTAGTAGTTTGAATCCATTGAATTCCATCAAACAAATGGGTTATTCCTTTTGTTGCAAGGAATCATTCATAAAAAATGTTTATGGAATTAGCATCCAAGTTTATACCAAACATTAATCTCATCATGACATGCAAGTCAATAGACCTTCGGTAGTTTGAATCTACTATAAAAAAAAAAAAAAGGAGTCATTAATCTTTTCCTACATTAAAAGAACGAATCATTACTAGAAAGATGAAGTCATGACTTAATTTCTATCTAATAAGGCTAATATTTTCGTTGTGAGGAAATATTTATAGAAACAAATCATGAAACTTAGTTATTACCATTTATAGTGCTTCTTTATTAAGAAATAATCATTTATTGCTAGAAACTTTACATCATCATTTAATTCCTTGACAATAAGCTATCTTCTTTTGTTGCAAAGAATGATTCACACAAAATGATTATACAATTAACTTCCATGTCTATATAAAGCATTAATTTCATCACAATATGCATATCAATGCACCTTGCGTAATCTAAATCCATTGTATTTCATGAAAGAAAGTAGGCATTTACCTTGACTATCTTTTTTTTTCATGGCTAGAATGGTTCACTACATTAAAGATGTGGTCACCCCTTTATTTCTTACTAATAAGGTTTATCCTTTCATTGCAAAGAGTCTTTTACACAAATAATAATAATAATAATAAATTTAGCTAAAATACTTGCACTGATCATCGTTTTATATGAGATAGACATTATTATGTCTTTGGTAGTTCAAATCCATGGAAGTCCATTGAATAAAGAAGTTATTGCTCCTAAGTAGCTTTATTTACTAAGAGATAATCATTCATTGCTTACAATTCGAGATCTTTATCTAAATCCTTAGCTATAAGACTTCTTGATGGAGAACAAGGTTCTATTCAAGTGCAATAAAGCAAGCATTCCTTAGATCTTTTGCAAGGAATCGGTGGTCCAATAACTAGGACAAGTACAAAGAGGATGAAAGAGGCTTTATAAGGGTTAATCATGGAGCTGCATGACAAAGATGGTGCTTCAAAAGATTCCAAGACTATTCTACAAGTTTTCAATGCTACACCAAGGATAATCACTTATCTTTATGTGCAAGATGATGGACAAGAACTTGAAGAACAAAACATGGAGCCTATGATATAAGTCCAAGCTACATGACCAAAATATGGAAAGGCTCAATTACATGCAAAGTTGTATTAATGGGCTTGATTTTGTTTTGGGTTGTTGGATTTAAAATTAAGGCCAAATTACATGTAAAAAAGGCTCAACTTCTTGGGTTTATATGGGCTTGTAGGTTTAGCTAAGTCTTGATACATTAGTTAGGGTTTTAATTTGACTTTATATCATTAGTGGTAGTCTTTTTTAAGAATTCCTAATCAAGGTAGACTTAAGATTCCTAATTAAGGTAGAATTATATTTCTTAATTAGAGGGATCACCTATAATTAAGGCTTTCCTCTATAGGTATGTTAAGAAACATCTTTTCCTTATAGGATTGTAATATTTACATGCCTATATAAAGGCTACAACTATGTAAAATGGAATCAACAAGATTGAGGCATTTTTCAACAAACTTTGCTTTGCTTTCTTGTGTTCTTGGGAAAATATGTTGTTTTGACTTATCAAAAGAGTGATATACCTTTGTAGCATCTTAAGATTAGGGCTTTTAGGACTTAGTTTCCTTAGGGTTTTGATCTGATCAACCCAATTGTTTCCTAACTTTCTGGAGCATGCATAACAAATTGATTCAAGGGTTTCTGGGGTAGGTGGCCTAGTGGATTCTTTATCACATCTCTTTTCATTGTAAGGAATCATTCACACAAAATGATCATGTGATTAATATCAACATATCCATATAATATTAATTTCATTATGACACCATATAAAGAACTCGCTAGATGACCTGTCCTAAAAACACTTGAATCAAATTATTATGCATAACCCAAAAGGTTAGGAAATAAGTTGGATTGAACAAATCATAATCCTAAGGAAACTAAGTCCTAAAACCCCCAATCTTAAGATGCCACAAAGGTTGATCACTCCTTTAATAAGTCCTAAAAACTCCAATCTTAAGATACCATAAATGTTGATCACTCCTTTAATAAGTTAAGAAAATGAGGTGCAACGAGATAATATCTTTCAGACAAGATGTCTCATCAAAGATAAGGTATGTAGTATGATTATTGATGGTGGGAGTTGCACTAATGTTGCTAGCACAACTATGATTGAGAAGCTAGATTTACCTATTATGAAGCATCCTAGGCCACATAAGCTTTAGTGGTTGAATGAGAGTGGTGAAGTCAAGGTAAATAAGCAAGTGCTCATATTATTTTCTATCGGAAGGTACCATGATGAAGTTTTATGTGATGTTGTACCTATGCATGCGGGCCGCATTCTATTAGGAAGACTATGGAAATTTGACTAGTGAGTTATGCATGATGTCTTCAAGAATCAATATTCCTTTGTAATGAATGAAAAACCTATCACTTTTGTACCATTATCACCTCAACAAGCTTATGAGGATCAATTGAGGATTAAAAATGAGAGTGAACAGAAAAGAGAGAAAAAGAGAAAAGAGATGAGAAAACGTGAGGACACAAGAGAAAGAGAAGAAAAGAGAAAGTCTTTATGCAAAAAAAAGTGTTGTCAAAAGAGCATTCTATGCCAAACAGCCTATGATCGTACTTTTGTACGAAAAGGCTTATTTTAACGTATTCCTTCATGATGTTGTTGTTGTTGTTGTTCTATTACAGGAATTTAAAGACATATTCCCTGACGATGTCCTAAGTGGATTGCCACCTAATAGACAAATTGAGCATCAAATTGATTTCATCCCAGGTGCATCCATCCTTAACCAGCCAGCATATAAGTGTAATCCTGAGGAGACAAAGGAGCTTCAAAGGTAGGTTGAGGAGCTTATTTCCAAAGGATATGTGAGGGAAAGCATGAGTCCATGTGGTATTCCTATCCTACTTGTATCCAAAAAGGATAGGACTTGGAAAATTTGTGTTGATTGTTAAGCAATCAACAAAATCACTGTAAAGTATCGTCACCCCATACCTAGATTAGATGACATGTTGGATGAATTGCATGGTTCATGTGTCTTCTCTAAGATTGATTTGAAAAGTGGATATCATCAAATTAGGATGAAAGAGGGAGACGAGTGGAAAACACCTTTCAAAACTAAGTACGGTTTGTATGAATGGCTTGTTATGCCATTTGGTCCACTAATGCACCAAGCACTTTTATGCAACTAATGAATCATGTTTTGCATCCATTCATTGGTAAATTTGTAGTTGTGTATTTTGATGATATTTTGGTCTATAGTAAAATCCTAGAAGAGCATCTTGATCATTTACATTCTATTGTATGTGTTTTACGTTCTAAGAAATTGTATGCTAACTTACAAAAATGTTTCTTTTGTACTAATCAGATCACATTTCTTGGCTATGTTGTCAATGCTAAAGGTGTTGAGGTTGATGAGGAAAAAGTTAAGGCAATTCGAGGTTGGCCTACACCTAGGTCAATTATTAATGTTTGTAGCTTTTATGGTCTAGCTAGTTTCTATAGACGCTTTCTTAAGGACTTTAGCACCATTGCTGCACCACTTACTAAGCTTATCAAAAGGAACATGAGTTTTAGGTGGGGTAGTGACCAAGACAAGGCTTTTAATTGCATTAAGAAAAAATTAAGTTCTGCACCCTTATTTGCTTTACCTAACTTTGCAAAAGCTTTCGAGATTGAGTGTGATGCTTCAAATATTGGCATTAGAGTTGTTTTGATGTAGGAAAGGTGTCTAATTGCTTACTTTAGTGAAAAGCTAAGTGGAGCAAGCCTTAATTATCCTACTTATGATAAAAAGATGTATGCATTAGTATGGGCTTTGGAGACATGGCAACATTACCTTTGGCCTAAGGAGTTTATCATCCATATTGACCATGAATCTTTGAAGCACTTGAAGGGACAAGGAAAGTTCAACAAAAGACATGCCAAGTGGATTGAATTCATTGAGACCTTTTCCTACATCATCAAATATAAACAAGGTAAGGAAAATGTGGTAATTGATGTATTATCTGGCAGGAATGCCCTTATCTATACACTTACTGCAAACTTATTAGGATTTGAACATATTAAGGATTTATATGTGAATGATCTTGACTTTGCTAATGTGTATGAAGCATGTAAGACATTAGCCTTTGCGAAGTTTTATAGGCATAAGGGTTTCTTATTTAGGGAAAATCATTTATGCATGCCTATGAGTTCTTTAAGGGAGTTGGTTGTAAGAGAAGCTCATGAGGGTAGTCTAATGGGTCATTTCAGAGTTAGGAAAACCCTAGATGTCTTAAATGAACATTTCTTTTGGCCATGCATGAAACGAGATGTTGAGAGGATATGTGAGAAATGCATAACATGCAAATAGGCTAAATCTAGAGTTTTACCTCATGGCTTGTATACCCCTTTACCCATACCTAGCTATCCCTGGGTTAATTTATCTATGGACTTCGTACTAGGATTGCCACAAATAAAAAGGGGTAGGGATTCTGTATTTGTTGTTGTTGATAGTTTTCAAAGATGGCACACTTCATCCCATGCCATAAAACTGATGATGTAAACAATGTGGCTGACTTATTCTTGAGAGAAGTAGTACGTTTGCATGGCATGCCACGAAGCTTCCTTTCAGACCGAGATACAAAGTTCTTAAGCTACTTTTGGAAGACTTTGTGGGGTATGTTAGGTACTAAGCTATTGCTTTCAACTACTTGTCATCCATAAATTGATGGGCAGACTGTGGTGGTTAATCGAACTCTTTCTACTCTTTTGCATTCTATTATTCGAACAAATTTGAAAATGACACGAACTCTAATTATATGTAAACGGAACCCAACACCGATGTTGGTATAGGATCGTTCTAACAAAGTTTAAGGGAATTGGAGTTCTGACCCAATGATTATAAACAACTAAGAACCAGAATTATAAGATTCAGACGCCACTCCTAACAACAACAACATTGAAGAAGATAAGTCTATTAAACCAACACACTCAAGTATGAAAGTTCAGAATTAGTTGTCTCCTCAGGATTACTTCTATATGCTGGCTTATTGGGAATGGGAGCTCCAGGAATGAGATCAATGTGATGTTCAATCCCTCTCCTTGGTGGTAAACCATTTGGGATCTCCTTAGGGAATACATCATTATAATCCTGCAACAAAGATGAAATAGCACTAGTAGGCAAAGATGAATCAAGGTTAGTGTTAGAGAAATAAGAATCCTTGTAAAGGATCAAGATCATTTGTTGCCTAGCTTGGAAGACAACCTTAACATTTGCTCCTTTTGCAAACACACTCACTTGTTTTCTTTCATCTTCACTCTTGTAAACTTGTCCACTCTTGTACTTAGCACTCTCAAATGCTTTCACCTTGTTTTTCTCTCCTTCACTTTCTTTTCTCTCGACTCTCTCTTTCTTTTCGCTCCTCCTCTTTTGCTCACTTTCATAAAGTCTCACTTGGTCTTTATACATGTGTTTTAGAGTCAATGCAACAAGTGTAAATGGTTTTCCATCCATGGTGAAAGAATAGCGGTTTTTGTAACCATCATGCAAAACGTTTCTATCAAATTGCCAAGGATGGCCCCATAACAAATGCCCGGCCTGCATAGGTACAACATCACAAAACAACTCGTCCTTATATCTACCAATGGAAAATGGAACCACAACTTGTTTGGTCACTTTCACCACTCCACTATTATTCAACCATTGCAAATTATATGGCCTAGGATGTTTGGTTGTAGGCAAGTTCAATTTTTCCACCAACTGTGTACTTGCTACATTAGTGCAACTACCTTCATCGATGATCAAGCAACTGAGTCTATCTTAAACCAAATATTGAGTATGGAAAATATTTTCCCACTGCATCTCAACATCATCCTCCTCCTTAACCTGCACACTAAGGGCTCTCCTTGCTGCTAAAAGCCTTCCACCATGCTCTCGATACTCAATCCCTTCATCAACATCACTAGCATCCTCTAATGGTGGCATATGGTCTTCATCACTAGCATCACTACCAGATACATAGTTACCATTCTCCTTAAGGTACATGGTTTTCTTATTAGGACATTGTGAAGCCATATGACCCTTACCCAAACATCTAAAGCATTTGATGTCTCTAGTTTTTCCTTGGGTGCCCTCAAGTTTTTCTTCAAATTTGCCCCTTTCCAGGCTGCCCCCACTAGTCTTGGGTCTATTTGAATTGGTTTTAAGCTTAAAAGTCATCTTCTCTTCCTTTTTCCCCTAGTTCGACTTCCAAAAAGATGAACCTAAGTTCTGATTATATCTAGAAGTGCTCCTTCCCTTAAGTTGCCTCTCAACTTTAATGGCAATGTGTACCATGTCTTTAAGCTCTACATAATGTTGCAATTCTACCACATCAGCTATGTTTCTATTCAACACTTGCAGGAACCTAGCCATGGTTGCCTCCCTATCCTCCATTACATTTGCCCTAACCATAGCAATTTCCATCTCCTTATGGTACTGTTCCACACTCTTGGAACCTTGCGTAAGGCTTTGCAACTTGTTATACAAATCCCTATAATAAGAGCTGGGAACAAATCTCCTTCTCATCACAGTCTTCAACTCATTCCATGTTTTTATGGTTCTCTCAAAATTTCTTCTCCTTGTGGTAACTTGCTGGTCCCACCATACTACAACATAATCAATGAACTCTGCCACAACTAACTTCACTTTCTTTTCCTCAGACAAGTTGTGGCACTCATATATTAATTCTACCTTTCGTTCCCAATTCAAATAAACATCAGGGTCAGCTTTCCCTTGGAAAGAAGGTTTTTTCATTTTAATACTACTAAGATTTTTGTCTACACCTTTCTCCACTCTATTTCTGTTGTCCCAACCTTCATTGTACCTATCATAAACATTTCCATTGCTTCTTACTCCTCTACCATTCCTATTACCACGTCCTCTTTTAAATCCACCTCTAAAGTTTCTACTAGCATTATCACCTTTATCATAATAATCATCACTATCTTCACCAAAGTCACATTCAAATTGCTCCTTCATGACCCTACCAGCTGCCCTCTTAGGATTGACACTCGACTCCCCTTCTATTTTATCCATCCTATCTCGAACTTCCCAAAACATTTGGTCAATCCTATCAAACTTCTGCTTTAAGGATTTCATAAACAATTTGAAATCTGGAACAACTACTTCCTCCTCTTCATGTAGGAAACTGCCTTCTTTAACATTAGACATTGAATATGCAAGATTGTTAATAAATAAAGAATATACCTCACAAAACTCACTCCCTTGCGTGTTTGCACTCCACTCAATTATAGTAGTCCTTAAGTCTCGTGTTTCACACAATGAATTGCAAGACTCTAAGAGCTCTTTCAATAGTTCCAAGCAAACTAAATTCAGAACAAATAAAACTTGAATATATCAATCTTAAACCTACCTCTTCAGAGAAGTGACACAATCAAGAAGATGGACAATAAAGCAAACAGAATGACAAGGAATTCCATGATATGAGCAGTGCAATCGGACAACAATCAATTATCGAATATAATTGAGTAAATGACCAATTGAGCAATGAAGCCATTTTTTTTTTGTTTAACTAATGGGTATTTCCATAGAAGGAACGAATAGTGAAAAGGAAATCCAAGAAATACATGATTTGTTTTTTTATTTTTGGATAACTAATGGGTATTTTTATAGAAGAAACAAATATCATAAAAGAAACCCAAGAAATACACAATTGTTTTTTTTTCTGTGATTGTTCAACCAACAATGAAGAATACACAAAAGAGATGATAACAAAAGTATAACTAACCTGAATTAGAGCCAAGGCTCTGATACCAAATGATACGAACTCCGATTATATGTAAACGGAACCCAACACCAATGTTGTTATAGGACCGTTCTAACAAAGGTTAAGGGATTTGGAGTTCTGACCCAATGATTATAAACAACCAAGAACTAAAACTATAAGATTCAGATGCCACTCCTAACAACGACAACGTTGAAGAAGATAAGTCTATTGAACCAACACACTCAAGTACGAAAGTTTAGAATTAGTTCTCAAAGAACCAGAAAAATGGCTCATACACTCATGAAAATGGGTCTGCCTCCTCCAGCCACCCTTTTTGCCCTTTTTATATGCTAAACCCCCAAAACCCTAGCTAATAAGATAGACTTATTAAGGAAATTCGTCCAACCCACTAATTAATAATAAAAACCCATGAAAATAACCCATAAGATGCTGAAATTCGTTCAACCCACTACATAATAATATATCCCATGAAAATAATCCATTTAAATGCCCAAACATGGGCTCCCGAATCCAACTTCCTTCCCAAGGCCATGGTTCTCAAATTCCTCCATAGATGACACATTTGCAAGCCCTAGTGAAGCCTCCATAATGCTTAACTTGTACCTAGCAACTTCTTGATAGTAAATGTTGCATAACAAGTTGTTGAGAGCTTCCTTTATTTTCTTTGACCTTGTCCTTGTTATTGGTCCTCCAAGGTTTTGCAAAGTATCAACTCCCTTGTTGATTAGAGCTAGTACAATATGGCTTCCATCAGAAAACATGGGAAGATTGTTTACCACATGTCAAGTTTGCATATAATAGGAGTGTTCATTCTACTACTAATTACTCTCTATTTGAAATATATGGTTTTAATTTGTTAACTCCTTTGAATTTGGTACCTATGCCTATTAATGAGTATGCCAGCTTAAATGGTGAACATAAGACTAACATGATAAAAAAATTGCATGAGATGGTGCGGCAACATATTGAAAAATGAACTCAGCAATATGCATCCCTTGTTAACAAGGGATGAAAAAAGGTGGTGTTTGAACCTAGTAATTGGGTTTGGGTACATATGGGTAAGGAACGATTTCCAGCTCAAAGGTGTTCAAAGCTACAACCTAGAGGAGATGGTCCCTTTCAAGTTGTAGCATGAATTAATGACAATGCTTATAAGTTGGACCTTCCCGATGAGTATAATGTGAGTGCAACATTTAATGTTTCTAATTTTTCTCATTTTGATGTAGGTGATGATTCGAGGACGAATCCTTTTGAGGAGAGGGGGAATGATAAGAACTATAGAGATGATGGGTGGAAGACTTCAATGGATGCGAGAGGTCCATCACACATTCCAAAACATGAGCTAGAGCTACAATGGATGTAAGAGGTCCATTGCACATTCCAGAAGACCCAATAACACAAGCTAGAGTCAAAAGGATTGAAGAAGCACTAAATGGGCTGATTGAGGACATTCAGGGCAACCAAACTTCAAATGGTGCGAATTCAAGTTTAACAAAGAGTCCAGGCCTAATTAATATAATTGGAATACTCAATGGTCAGACTAAGTAATAGCATTTACTCCTCAATAGGAGTTTATTGTCTGTGTTGAAATTTGTCCATAGTAATTCCTCAAAAATAAAAATTTATCCTAAGTAAGAATTTGTGCCTCTTTAGGATTGTTATCTTAGCCTATAAATAGGTAACCCTTATAAGCTCTGGAAAATTAGACCACTTTGAGTGAAATATAAAGCAAGGGTTTCTCCCTCAGTTCTTTTGAGGATTAAAGAACTTATCAAGAGGTACTTCTTCTTATGGCATTCCAATTGACTTATCACCCCCAATTCCTTTCTTTTTTGGAGTATGGCGTCCATATCCTTCTTAAATACTTTAGGTTCGTGTTCCTTTAAATGGTGGGTTTAAGGTTTGTGTTATTAAACTTTGGTTTAGCTTTCCTAGTTGTTCTTTGATTCCTTGTGTGCAAGGGGTCCCTAAGCCATGTTTTTTTGGGGTTTTCTGCATCAATCAGCACCTTGTTCTCCATCATTCCCCCCTCCTTGAAAGAATTCATCCTCGATTCACCTACATCAAATAAAGATAAGTCTGCAACATTAAAAGTAGTACTAACATTATCATAATTGCTTGGTAAATCCAACTTGTAGGCATTGTCATTAATCCTCTCCAAGACTTGCAAACATCCATCTCCTTGTTGCAATTAGGACTTTCTTTGTGGGAAAAATTGTTCCTTCCTCATATGTACCTGCACCCAATCACCACATTCAAAGACAACTTTCACATGCCCCTTATTAACTTGCTTAGCATATTGCTCATTCTTCCTTTCAATGTTAGCCCAAACCTTGGTGGTAAATCGTTTACAAAATTTGCCTTTTTCTTATAGTCAATGTGAGCAAATTCATAAGTAAGCAAAGATAAATATCCAAAGGAGTTGAAGAATTAAAATCATAAGAAACTTTAAAAGGTGACATGGAAGTAGTAGAATAAATAGATCTATTATAAGCAAACTCAACATGTGGCAAACACTTTTCTCATTGCCTTAAGTTCCTTCGAATTATAGCACGTAACAAAGTAGTGAGTATATCCTATTTACTACTTCAGTTTATCCATCTATTTGAGGATGTGCAACAATAGAAAATAAAAGTTTCATTCCCAATTTATTCCATAAAGTGTGCCAAAAATGACTTAAGAAGCTGACATCCTTATCACTAACAACGCTTCTTGGCAATCCATGCAAAGCACCACTTCCTTAAAGAACAAATCAGCAATATGTGTTGAATTATTAGTTTTAGAACATGTAACAAAATAATTCATTTTGTGAAACCTATTAATAGCAACAAATATGCTATTCTAAATACTTTGAGACCTTAGTAATCTTAAGAAAAAGTCTACAGAAATATTAGCCCAAGGTTACGTAGGCATAATTAGAGGTGCATACAAGTCATGTAGTTTAACTTTAACCTTTGCTTTTCTACATGTAATGCACTTATTACAAATAGATTGTACATCATGCTTCTTATTAGGCCAATAAAAATGCTTATGCAATGTATCTAGAGTCTTCTACACACCAAAGTGCCCAGCAAACCATTCCAGTGAATTTCCCTTATAAGCAACTCACGAATAGAATAAAAAGGCTCACATAATTTATCTCTCTTAAACAAAAATCCTTCATGCCTATAAAAATCACCAAACACACACTTATCACAAGCATTCCATACTTGACCAAAATCAGAATTATTAGCATATAAGCACTTAAGTAATTCAAAACCAAATAACTGAGTTTATGAAGAAGTAATGTGTTCGTCCTAGACAATACATCAGCAACATTTTTCTTTCCATGTTTGTACTTGATCACGTAAGGAAATGTTACTATTAATTCTAGCTACTTAACATGTCTTTTATTAAACTTAGCTTGGGGTTTCAAGAACTCTCATGATCAAAATGAATGGTGAATTCCCTTGGCCACAAATAATGTCACCATGTTTGAAGACTTTGTATTGATGCATAAACTTCCTTGTTATAAATAGGATAATTCAAGGCTGCCCCACTTAGCTTTTTATTAAAATAAACAATTGGTTTGGAATCTTGCATCAGAACAGCCCTATTCTTATTCCAGATGCATCACATTCTACCTTAAAAGTTTTATCAAAGTTAGGTAAGCATAACAAAGGTGCATTAGTAAGCTTTTCTTTCAAGGTATTGAAAGCCCAAACATGTACATTATTCCACTTAAAAACAACATTATTTTTAACAAGTTCATTAAAAGATGTAGCAATATAATTAAAATCCTTGATAAAAAATTCAATAAAAACTTATTAAAGCATGAAAACTTCTGACCTTGTTTCCATTCTTAGGCATAAACTAATCCCTTATCACCTCTACATTCTCCTTATCTACACTAATACCTTACGAATTAATAACATAGCTGAGAAACACAATGAATTCCAAGCAAAATGTACATTTTTTGATATTAGCATTCAATTAATTCTCATATGTTCATCCAAATTCTTACTATATACTAAAATATCATCAAAATAAACTATTAAAAATTTCCCTATGAAAGCACATAGGATATGATTCATTAACCTTATTAATGTACTAGGTGTATTAGTTAATCCAAAAGGCATTACTAACCACTTATATAATCCATATTTAGTTTGAAATGTTATCTTCCATTCATCTCCCTCTTTCATGTGAATTTGCAATCTTGCAACTCATCAAGCATATCATCTAATCTGGGGATCAGATTTATAGTGATCTTATTAATGGTTTGGTAATTCACACACATGCGCCATGTTCCATCTTTCTTTGAAACTAAGATGATAGAAACTAAGCATAAGCTAAGACTTCCCCTTACAAATCCCTTTTGCACTGACTCATCCACTTGCCTTTATATCTCCTTGGTTTCCTTAGGATTAGCTCTATAAAGAGGTTGGTTTCCTTATTTACTTAGTTGTAGCCTTTATATAGATATGTAAACATCATAATCCTATAAGAAAAAGGTGTTTCTTATCATAAATATATAGGAAATACCTTAATTACAAGGGATGCTTATATAGCTTATATGGCTTTAGATGCTTAAAGGTATCCAGATTTAGCTTGTCTACCAACAAATATTAGCAACATTAGTACAACTTTCACTATCAGTAATCATACTAAATACCTTGTTTTTAACATAACATCTTATATGGAAAATATGCTTACATTTTTCCTCATCATTATTATCCTAAAGCTGAATATTTAGTGCGCACTTTTCAACTAGCATATCTCCATGAACAGGTTCTTCAACCTCAACATCAAAACAATCCTCCAAGGGGGTCATCTCTTAAATTAATACTTTTTATGTCACCATCTCCAACATGATCATAGCTCCTTTATTTGGATATTGAGAAGTAATATGTCCATGCCCTTGACACCTAAAACACTTAATATCACAAGATTTAGAAAAAGATTTGGTTTCGGTTTTACCTTTAGAAATAGCAACCAAATCCTTTGGCTTTGCATCTTTTTTTGACTTAGAGGCTAATTTGGTATCTTTCCAAGTTGCCTTCCATGTAGAATTAGAAGCCAAACTAGATTTGGACCCTTTGGACTTGATTTGTTTCTTTGCCTTGATAGCATTATGCAATAGCTCCTCCATCTTCAAATAGTGATGCAAATCCATCCCAATAAATCTTGCCATGGTAGCCTCTTGGTCTTCCTTTATATTAGCTCTAATCATGCCTATCTTTATCTCCTTGTAATAGTCCTCTATACTCATGGACCTTTATACCAGTCCTTGTAATTTTCTATGCAAGTTCTTATAGTAATGGCTAGGTATAAATCTTTTGTGCATTACCAATTTCATCTCTTCCCATGACTGAATGGGCCTCTCACCATTCCTTCTATTTATCACTAATTCACATAATTAATGAATTCCACGGCTACCAACTTTACTTTCTTTTCCTTAGAATAATTTTGGTAATCAAATACATGTTCCACCTTTCTTTACCACTTTAAATAAAGCTTAGGATCATTCTTCCCTTGAAATGGTGGAATATTTTTCTTTATGCTACCCAAATTGCTATCCCTTTTGGAAGTAGCCTTCTTGTCTTTTCTTGAGCATCACACTTCATAATCTAATTCTTCACCATCTTCTTTCTCAATCACAAGCCTTCTAGAAGATTTTGATTTGCTAGGTGATTGTAAATCATCTAGCCTTGCATTTACTATCTTAAATTGCTTGGTAACATCCTTCATCCAAAACTTCATGTTTATATTGTGCTGTTCTCCTTCATTATTCATGTTTACAACTTGCAAAAACATGGTAATAATTAAAAGAAATTTGTTCCTTACACACTCCTTCACATGTTTGCCCTCAAATCAAATTGTTATCACTTGTGTTTCACTTTATTTTGGCTTATCTCAAAGATGATCTCACCACTCCTGCCTTTTTCCACTCATGCTAGCTCCCTTTATGTTCTTAAGGTACTCAAGATCAACAAATCATAAGGTGCAATCCATTAGATGGTAGCAAATCTCAAAATCAAAATTTTTAAAAACAAATTCAAGATGCTCTTTTTATGTTTCGGAAGAATTAAAAATTAGGTTTGCTACCTTGTAAACATACACAACAAGTTGCAAGCATCAAGATGTATTGGCTTAAATACAAGTTCTTTGTCTTCCTTTTTTTAATTTCTTTTTATCTAATCAAATCTTCACCAACAAAATTAACATGGCTTCAAAAGCAAGAAATGGATCAGAACAAACAAGAAAAACCAAGCAAAGAAACATGAAAAATAAATAAAATACAAGGAAAGGTACTAAGCAAAGATAGATAAATGATACATAACTCGTTTCTAGAACCATGGCTTTGATACCAATGATAAAGAACCCGTTAGGTGACTTACCCTAGGAACCCTTGAATTAAATTGTTATGCCACTTCAAAAAGCTAGGAAACAAGTTGGATTGATTAGATTAAAACCTTAAGGAAACTAAGTCCTGAAAACTCAAATCTTAAGGCACCACAAAGGTTGATCATTTCTCTAATAAGTCAAAACAATGTATTCTTCCAAGAATAGAAGAAAGCAAAGCAAAGATTGCTGAAAATACCTCAATATAATGATCCTCATTTTACATAGTTGTAGTCTTTACATAGGCATATAAACGTCATAATCCTACGAGGAAAAGACATTTCTTATAATACCTATGTAGGAAAGACCTTAATTATAGGGGATCCCTTTAATTAAGGAATACAAATTTGCCTCGAAGTATGAATCCTTAAAAGACTACAACTAATGATAATTAGGCATAAAACCCTAGCTAATATATCAAGACCTGGCCAAACCTACAAGTCCAAATAAACCCAAGAAGTTAAGCCTTTTACATATATATTTAGCCTTAACTTAAAATCTAGCAATTCAAAAGACTCCTTAATACAACTTAGCATGTGGATCGAGCCTTTCCTTTACTTAGTCATGTGGCTCGAACTTATATAATGGGTTTCAAGCTTTATTTTTCAAGTATTAAGTCTTGTCTATCATTTTACACATAAAGATAAGTGATTATCTTTGGTGTAGCATTGGAAACTTCTAAAATAGCCATAAAATACTCAATATCAATTTAATATTCATAATAGGTTTACCAAAATAACAAAATAGAAACCCTGTTTATAGAATTAAATTGATTAAACTAGATAAGAATATAATTTTAAGTAAGAAACTAACTCTAACTAGGAAACAAGATGGTATGTATTTTGAAAAGTATAGTATTTCTAAATAGTAGAATATCTAGCCTAATAAGATTAAAAATAATATCATAAATGCAAAATAATAATAGAATTTCTTATTCCGTATTCTTCATTACATTCACACAAAAGATCATGCAATTAACATCCATATTTGCATGAAACAGTAATTAGCTTTTCTACTAAACAAAAGAATCATTTATTTTAATTAGCTTTTCTCGTGTGGATAGAATGGTTCCTTAAATTAAAGATGATGTTGTCACTTCATTTATGAGAAATAAGGCATATACTTCTTTCCATGGAGGCATTTACTAAAGGAATCATGAAATTAACTTAAATGTATATCTTAATCTTTGATTTCCTTGTGAGATGCACAGTATTACTCTTGGTAGTCCAAATTCATTGAAGCCTATCAATTTAATGGGCTAGTAGGAGATAATCAGTCATTACTTGAAATTTAAAACTATCAATTATTGCTTGGTAATAAGACTTCTTCTTTGTTTGCAAGGAATTATTATCACAAAATGATCTGAAATCAACATTAATGTCAATGTTAAAACATTAATTTCATTATGACTTGCACATCAAGATATCTTAAGTAGTTTAGATCCATTAAATTTCATTACACAATAGAGTTTTACTACTTAAAAGGTGAGGTTGTCACTTTATTTCTAGTTAATAAGGGTTATCTTTCTAGTCCATAAAGTCATTCACACAAAGGAATCTTGAAATTAACATAAATGCCTCCATTGATCATGCATTTCATTATGAGATGCAAGTTATTATATCTTGGAAAGATCAAGTCCATTTAAGTTCATTAAATAAGGTAGTTAATTATCAATTGATTAAAACATGAGAACTTCACTTGATTCCTTAGCAATGAAGCTTTTCTTTTCATTGCAAGGAATTATTTACATAAAATGATCATGTGATTAACATTCATGTCCACACTAAAAATTAAGTTCATTGCACACATTGGGTAGTCTAGATCTAATATATTTTGTCAATTGTGGGAATCATTGAAATTTTACTTACATGGATAGAGTGGTTTGCTATTTTAAAGATGATAGTGTTACTTCATTTACACCTATTAAAGGGTTATTATTTTTGTTCCAAAGAGTCATTTATACAACAGAATCATTAAATTAGGTTACATGTCTACACCAATCATAGATTTCATTGCAAGTGAAACTTATAGCAAAATAATAAGTTTCCTCGATCACTAGTTTCCTAACATCACAAAAAGGAATCATGAAATCAACTTCAATGTCTACCTCGATCACTAATTTCCTTACAAGAGGCACATTACTATGTCTTAGGTAGTCCAAATATATTGAAGTCCATTGAATGAAGGAGTTATTTCTTTAATAGCTTTCTTTATTAGGAGATAATCATTCATTACTTGAAATGTGGCATTGCCATCTATATCCTTGGCAATATGGGTTTTCTATTGTGGTAATGAATCATTCACATAAAAGATCATGCCATTAACATCCATGTCTACTAAAAATGTTAATTGTGAAATGTTGGTTGATATACCTTTGATAATCTGAATCCATTAAGTTTCATCAAACAAAGAAATCATTTATCTTTATTAACTTTTCACATGTCGACAAAATGGTTTACTAATATAAAGATGAGGTTGTTAATTTCTTTCTTACTAATAAGGCTTATCCTTTTGTTCATTGCTGAAAGCTAGAGATTTTCAGTTTATTCATGCAATTCATATCAATCTCTACATTGGATATCAAATTCATTGTGACTTGCACTTCAAACACCTTAGGTAGTTTAAATTCATTGAATTTCATTAAACAAACAAGCCAACCAACTTGATTAGCTTTCATTCCCTTGACAAAATGGTTTAATGCCTAGGAAATGAAGCTGACACTTCCTTTCTAGCTAATAAGTCTCATCCTTTCATTTTGAAGTATAGTTCACATAAAGGAATTATGAAATTAACTTAAATATGTTCAACAATCATATATTTCATTTCAAGATATGTGTTATTCTACTTAGGCAGTCCAAAGCCATTGACACCCATTAAACAAAAAAGTTATTGTCTATGATTAGTTTTGTTTCATAGGAGAGAATCATTCATTGCTTGTAGCTTAAGACTATCTAATTCCTTGGCAATATGATTTTTACCTTTGTTACAAGGAATCATTTACACAATATGATCAATAATTTCATTAACTATCAAGTCTACATTAAACATTAATTTTATTGCGACATGTACATCGATCCACATTAAGTAGTATGAATCCATTGAATTTCATAAAAGAAATGAGTCATTTATCTTAATTAGCTTTTCTTGCATGGATAGAATGCTTCACTACCTCAAAGGTAAAGATAACGCTTCATTATTAACTTGTTCACTCCATGCTCATTTAGCCACCATCAGATCTTCCTCAACTAGGTACTCATCTCTATCACTTGCATCCTCTAATACTGTCATATAGTCATCATCAAACTCACTTTTGATTTTAATATCACCATTATCTTGTAACACCAAGGTATGCTTATTTGCACATTGAGATGTAATATGTCTACTTCAAAGACACTTAAAATATTTAACATCTCTATTTTTACTAGGTTGGGAATTAGAATTATTTTTCTCCTTGGTAGGACTTATTTCTTTTCTCTTTTAAGATTCTCCCTTAGGCTTGTAATTAGCCATATCCACCCTTTTACTCCAATTTGACTTCTAGAGTGAAGTGGAACTAAAATTTTGTTTAAATTGTGTATAACCCTTCTTATTGAGTTGCCTCTTAACTTTCATTATCATGTGTACCATGTCCTCTAACTCTAAATAATGTTATAATTCAACAACATTGGAATGTCTCTATTTAATCCTTGCAATAACTAATGCTTGGTCACTTCTTATACATTGCACTAACAATAGCTTATATTGTTATGTAATTTAGACGAATTTTATTAATAAATCCACCTTAGCAGCTAGGGATTTTGTGCTCTGGTTCTTTGACAACAACTTTTGAACTTTCATACTTGAGTATGTTGGTTCAATAAACTTATCTTTTTTAACATTGTTTTTAGTAGGAGTAGCGTCTGAATCCTATAGTTCTGGTTCTTAGTTGTCTTATAACCATTGGGTTAGAACTCTAATCCTTTAACTATGTTAGAATGATCTTATATCAACATTGGTGTTAAGTTCTATGTGCATATAATCAAAGTCTGTATCATTTGGTATTAGAGCCTAATGAAACGCCCTAGAATATTCTGGGGAAGTCTAGAGGCTTACTAGGACCCCACCTTATTCTAGAATTCTTATCTTATTGTAATGTGTGCCTTATCTTCTTGTAACGCTTAGAGTGATAGACACCGTTAGATCAAACAGATCTCAACCATCCATTTAGAAGGTAGAGTTGTATATAAAGGGGAGTAGCCCCAAGGGTAGAGGCATCCAATTCACTTGTATTCTCTCTCAAGTATAATATAGTGTTTCCTTTCTCTCATCATTCTCTCTTGTGTTTTCCATAGTGCTCTACTTTCTCTTCACCATCCAAGGGGGGAAGGCTGACTTAGCTTCTACGAAGGGCGTAGGAAGAGCTAAGTGCCGCACGGTCGTGAGGGAAATTCGTACGTCCGTGATAGTTGGTATCAGAGCGAGGTTTGTGAGGCATAATGTCGAGCACCATGGAGGAGAATGTGCTGAGGGAACACCAAGGGATGGAGAGGGGACGTGATCCATCTCCCACTCGAGATGGGAACAAGAAGAAGGAGCGTGGACGCAGCAAGGTTCGTTCTGCCGTCACTCTTGCGACTGTGGAGGAAAAGTCCAACATCCTTGAACAGGTAATGTCTGAAATGGGTTCACGTATTGAACATATTGAACATAATTTTGATGCTTTAGAATCTCATACATTGGAAGAGCTTGATAAAGTAAAAGGAGACGTCCAAGAGTGTCTTTCTAATAATGAAGGGTGTTATGTGAGTGAGCAAGCCTTCAAGGCGACAGTCATGACTGTCAAAAGCTTGCAAACTCAAATGACCTCTGTGGAAACCATTCTGGAGGAATTGCGCCAAGACATAGCCATGTGCAAGAGGGTCGTGGCTAGCGATGGCGGCTCAAGGGGAGCTCCTAGGGTGGAAGCTCCCAAGCCCAAGGAATTCTCGGGCAAGAGGGATGCCCAAGAGGTGGAGAATTTCTTTTGGAAAATGGAGAGATACTTTGAGTGTATCAAGATGGTAGACGAGCGAGACAAGGTAAACACGGCAACCCTTTACCTTGCGGATACAGCAACTTTATGGTGGCGGAGGAAGCATGCGGATGTACAAAAGGGTATTTGCATCATAGAGACATGGGAGGACTTCAAAAGGGAACTCAAGAGGCAGTTCTTCCCAGAAAACGTGGTGTATGAGGCACGCAAGCAGCTGAGGGAGCTGAAACACAAGTCGTCTATCCCCGACTATGTTAGGGATTTCACTATGTTAATGCTGAAAATCCCTAGCCTAGGGGCAGAAGAGGCCCTATTTTACTTCGTAGATGGACTCCAAAATTGGGCTAAGCAAGAGGTGCAACGGCGAAGGGCGAAGGACGTTGACGAGGCCATTGCAATTGCGGAGTCCCTCACCGAGTATCAGAGGAGTGAGTCTTCTAAAAATAGGAGCTCCAAGAGTAACTCCAAAGGTGAGGAAGAAGGAGATGGAGGCCAAGAAAGTCACAACCCGTCTACTTGGAGGGGCTATGAGGAGAAGAAACAATCCTTCAAGCCTAGAGGAGGGTGCTTCGTGTGCAAGGGGCCGCACCCAATGAAAAATTGTCCAAAACTGGGTTCGTTGGTAGCTATAATCGAGCAACAAGATTCGCAAGTTATCGATGGTCCAACAGAGCAGATTGGTTCTTTACAATTGCTCAACGCTCTTAAGGGCAAACAAGAGCCGCAAGCAATGAGAGGTAAGGGGCTGATGTTTGTAGATGTGCAGATAAATGGACAGCACGCACAAGTCATGATCGACACGGGCGCCACTCACAATTTCATCAACGAGGAGGAAGCTAAACGACTTGGTCTCTCGGTGACTAAAGGTAGGGGTTGGCTCAAGACCGTCAACACTGGTGCTAAGCCTTTAAGTGGGGTTGCCCAAAATGTGTCGATGAGCCTTGGTCCATGGAGAGGTGCAGTCGAATTCTCAGTGGCGCACATGGATGATTTCAAGATCGTGCTTGGCATGGACTTCCTTCGTAAGGTACAAATTGTTCCTATGCCCTACCTAAATTCTGTGTGTGTGTTTGGAAAAGGGGCCCCATGTATGGTTCCTACCATCTCAAAACTGAAAGATAGGAAGGCCCTATCAGCAATACAATTAGTAAAGGGCTTTAAGCGAGGGGAAATCACCTATTTGGCAACAATGGGGATTGATGACCCCTCTGGCCCTCAAGAGGCAGACCTACCCCAGGAGATTAGAAATGTTCTCAAGGAAAATAAGGATGTGATACCCCCCGAGTTACCTAAACGACTTCCACCAAGGAGGGAGGAAGATCACAAGATAGAATGGGAACCAAGGTCTAAGCCACCTGATATGACTCCGAAGCAAACTAGGTGGCAGGACTATTTGGTTGAGCACGATTATACATTGGGATGTAAGTCGGGCGAAGCCAAGGTAGTCGCTGATGCTTCGAGTCACAAAGTAGAATTGGCGGCCCTCTTTCAAGAAAAAGGGGAAATCAAAGGCCAAGCTGAGAGGTTGAATGCTCTTTCGGAGTGTTATCCTAGGCACTTTGTAAGTGCCAACCAACGCGATTGGGGAAAACCTCTGGACGTGGCTCAATTTTCGTACAACTTACAAAAGAGCGAAGCGACCAGGAGGAGTCTCTTTGAGTTGGCAACTGGGCAACAACTTTTAACGCCCCATAACGTGAATATGGACTCATCAACCAGAAGCCCAGGAGCCTTAAAAAGGGTCAAGTCGTGGAAGGAACAAGCTAACATAGCTCGTTCCTACCTTGGCAAGGCAGCTAAAAAGATGAAGAAATGGGCAGACACAAGAAGACGACAAGTCGAGTTTGTTGTTGGAGACAAGGAAGTCCAGGAAGATCCAAGACGTGGAGTATCCAACAGAGCTCCCCCAATTGTGGTAAAGTCCAACGATAAAGAGGTCGAGAAAGTACTTGGCAAGCGGATTGTTCGAAAACGTGATATGCCACCAAGTACGCAATACTTGAACAAATGGAAGGGATTGCCGAAAGTGAAGCAGCGTGAAAAAGCAAAGAAGATATGTGGCAATTTCAACGACAACTTCAAGCATACGAGGATTCGACGAGGGTGTCGAAGGATTAGGTGGGGGAGAGTGAAACGCCCTAGAATATTCTGGGGAAGTCTAGAGGCTTACTAGGACCCCACCTTATTCTAGAATTCTTATCTTATTGTAATGTGTGCCTTATCTTATTGTAATGTGTGCCTTATCTTCTTGTAACGCTTAGAGTGATAGACACCGTTAGATCAAACAGATCTCAACCATCCATTTAGAAGGTAGAGTTGTATATAAAGGGGAGTAGCCCCAAGGGTAGAGGCATCCAATTCACTTGTATTCTCTCTCAAGTATAATATAGTGTTTCCTTTCTCTCATCATTCTCTCTTGTGTTTTCCATAGTGCTCTACTTTCTCTTCACCATCCAAGGGGGGAAGGCTGACTTAGCTTCTACGAAGGGCGTAGGAAGAGCTAAGTGCCGCACGGTCGTGAGGGAAATTCGTACGTCCGTGACACTAAGCTCTAATTTAGGTTAGTTATCCCTATTTTCATTTACTTTATTGTTGTTCATCAGTGTTTGTTTGTTAATTCATAAAAAATGGAAAAAAAATTAGATTGTACCTTATTTTTCTTGTGTCATTGGGTCTCTTACATTCGTTAGTATAGTGAATTGCTAACTATGAATTGTGAGGCCGTTGTTTCTAAAACTTTAGGATTCATGTCATAAAAGGAAAAAAACCAAACCCTAAATTGTTTCTACATGATTCACAACTCCAACTTTTGCTCCCATTGACTATTCTTCTATCATAGTAAGCTAATCATGTCAATTGCATTCCTTATTTCTATTATCCTTGGTTGAATCCTAGTTCTATTGATTATTTTTCTTGATCATGCCATTTATTTGAAGAGATTGGTCTAGAGTTGGTATATTTAAGTTTTGATTTGTTTTGAATATAGTTTGCCTAAAATTATTGAAAGAGTTCTTAGAGTGTGACATCACATTTCATTGTGTGAAACACGAGAATTAAGGATTGTTGTAGTTGAGTGGAGAGCACACATGTAAAGGAATGAATTTTGCAAGGCATACTCTTTATTTACTAACAATCTTATAGGTATAATGTCTAATGGTAAAGAAGGCAATTCTTCACATGGAAAGAGGAAGTAGTTATTCAAAACTTCAAATTGCTTATAAAATCCTTAGAGTAGAAGTTTGATAGGATTGACCAAATGTTTTAGGAAGTTAAAGATAGGATGGACAAAATAGAAGGGGAATCAAGTGTGAATCCTAAAAGGCTAGTTGAGAGGGTCATAAAAGAGCAATTTGAACATGATTTTGGTAAAAATGGCGATGATGACTATGATGAAGGTGATAATACTAATAAAAACTTTAGAGGTGAATTTAAAGGTGGATGTGGTAATAGAAATGGTAGAAGAGTTTGAGGCAATGAAAATGATGATCATATTTTGCATAACATTGTAGGTGTCAAAATAGGAGTAAGACATTCCCTCGAGCTCCGATTTCAATTCTTGCAATATTGACGTTACCACTTGATTGATTGTAAGCAACAGCCATGGAATTAATATCTGAATTGCAATAGGTACAATAGACATTGGGATAATAGAAATTGAGTGGAGGAAGGAGTAGATAAAAATTTGAGTATCATTAAATTGAAGGTTCCCTCTTTCCAATGAAAAGCTGACCCAAAGGTATACTTAAATTAGAAGACAAGGGTGGAACTACTATTTGATTGTCATAATTTCTCTAAAGAGAAGAACGTTAAGATAGATGTGATTGAGTTTATTGATTATACAATACTGTGGTGAGATCAACAAATTGTTACCAAAAGGAGGATTTTGAAAGACCAATTGGTATGAACTCCAATTATATGTAAACGGAACCCAACACCAATGTTTGTATAGGATCGTTGTAACAAAGGTTAAGGGATTTGAAGTTATGACCCAATGATTATAAACAACCAAGAACCAGAACTATAAGGTTCAGACGTCATTCCTAACAACAACAATGTTAAAGAAGATAAGTCTATTGAACCAACACACTCAAGTATGAAAGTTCAGAATTAGTTCTCAAAGAACTAGAGAAAATAGCTCATACACTCATGAAAATGGGTCTGCCTCCTCCAGCCACCCTTTTTGCCCTTTTTATATGCTAACCCCCAAACCCTAGCTAATAAGATGGGCTTACTAAGGAAATTCATCCAACTCACTAAATAATAATAAAAACCAATGGAAATAACCCATTAAGATGCTGAAATTCGTTCAACCCACTACATAACAATATAACCCATGAAAATAATCCATTTAAATGCCCAAACATGGGCTCCCAAGGCCATGGTTCTCAAATTCCTCCACAGATGACACATTTGCAAGCCCTGGTGAAGCCTCCATCATCCTTAACTCGTACCTAGCAACTTTCTAATAGTAAATGTCACATAACAATTTGTTGAGAGCTTCCTTTATTTTCTTTGACGTTGCCCTTGTCATTGGTCCTCCAAGGTTTTGCAAAGCATCAATTCCGTTGTTGATTTGGGCTGGTACAATATGGCTTCCATCACCAATAGAGACTCGAGATGAGTTGAAAACTGTGATGAGGAGGAGATTGATTCTTAACACTTATTATAAGAAGTTGTATAACAAGATGCAAAGTCTTACACAAGGGTCCAAGAGCGTGGAAGAGTATCATAAAGAGATAGGGATTGCTACAATTAAGGCAAATGTAATGGAAGATAGGGAGGTGACCATGGTTAGGTTCCTTCAAAGGTTGAACAAAAACATAGTTGATGTGGCAAAATTGCAACACTATGTAGAGCTTGATAACACGATACATTGCCATGAAAGTTGAGAGGCAGCTTAAGGGAAGGAGTACTTTTAGATGTAATTAAAACTCAAGTATGTCTTTTTGGAAACCAAATTATGGGAAGAAAGAAGAGAAGATGTCTCCTAAGTTTAAAACTAATACACATAAACCCAAGACCAGTGGGGGCAACCTTGATAGAGGCAAATTTAAGGATAAATCAAAAGGCACCTAAGGAAAAATTAGAGACATTAAATGTTTTAAGTGTTTTTGTAAAGGGCATATAATGTCACAATGCCCTAACAAAAGGTCAATGATCCTTAAAGATGATGGTGAATATAAGACTAGGAGTGAGTCTAATGATGAGGCTCAATTTCCACCATTAGTAAATGCTAGTGATGTTGATGAGGTAGTAAAATACCAAAAGCATGATGGGAAACTTTTAGTGGTATGAAGAGCTCTTTATGTATAAGTTATGGAGTTAGATGATGTTGAGATGTAGAGGGAGAATATCTTTCATAGTAGGTATTTGGTGAAAGATAGAAATTATAGCTTAATTATAGCTTAATTATAGATAGGGGTAGTTGTACCAATGTAGCTAGCTTAAAGTTAATGGAGAAGTTGGGTTTACCCATAACTAAAAATCCTAGACCATATAATCTACAATGGTTGAATGATAGTGGAGTGGTGAAAGTGACTAAACAGGTTGTAGTTCCATTTTCCATTAATAAATATAAGGATGAGATCTTTTGTGATGTTATACCTATGCAGCAGGTCCTTTATTGTTAGGTCTTCCTTGTCAATTTGATAGGAGAGTTTTGCATTGTAGTTATAAGAATTGTTATTCTTTCACCATGAATGGAAAACAATTTACACATGTTCCATTAACACCAAAATAGGTGTATGAAGACCAAGTGAGATTTTATGAGAGCGAGCAAATGAGAAAGAGTGAAAAGTAAGAGAGAGTAGAGAGGAAAGAAAGTGAAAGAGAGAAAAACAAGGTGAAAGCACTTGAAAGTGATAAACATAATAGTGGTTAGGTTCAAAGGAGTGAAGATGAAAGAAAACAAGTGAGTGTGTATGCAAAAGGAGCAGATGTTAGGGTTGTCCTCCAAGTTAGGTAGCAAATGATCTTAATCTACATAATGATTCTTATTTTTCTAATACTAACCTTGAGTTTTCTATGCCTAATGCTATTTAATCTTTATTGCAAGATTATAATGATGTATTCCCTAAAGAGTTCTTAGATGGCTTATCACCAAAGAGAGGAATTGAACATCTTATTAATCTTATTCTTAAAGCTACCATTCCCAACAAGCCAGCATATAAAAGCAATCCAAAGGAGATAAAGGAGCTTTAGAGGTGATAAAGAATTTGCTAGGCGACCTGCCCTAGGAAACCTTGAATCAATTTGTTATACACATCCCAGAAAGCTAGGAAACAAGTTGGGTTGATCAAATTAGAAACCCTAAGGAAACTAAGTCCTAAAATCCCAATCTTAAGACACCACAAAAGTTGATCACTCCTTTGATAAATCAAGACAATGTATTCTTCTAAGAACACAAGAAAGCAGAGAAAAGTTTGCTAAAAAAAAAAAACCTCAATCATATTGATTCCATTTTACATAGTTGTAGCCTTTATATAGACATATAAATATTACAATCCTATAAAGAAAAAGATGTTTCTCAACATACCTATATAGGAAAACCTTAATTACAGGTGATCCCTCTAATTAAGGATTACAATTCTACCTTGATTAGGAATCCTAAATCTATCTTAATTAGAAATTCTTAAAAAAGACTACCTTTAATGATATAAAGTCAAAATAAAACCCTAACTAATGTATCAAGACTCAATTAAACCTACACACCCAAATAAACCCAAGAAGTTAAGCTTTGTTTACATGTAATTTGGCCATAACTATCTAGCAACCCAAAACAAATTAGGCCCATTAATACAACTTAGCATGCAATTGAGCCTTTCTATAGCTTGGTCATGTAGCTTGGACTTATATCATGGGCTCCAAGTTTTATTCTTCAAGTTCTAAGCCTTGTCCATCATCTTGCACATAAAGATAAGTGATTATCCTTAGTGTAACATTGAAAACTTTTAAAATAGTCTTGGAATCTTTTAGAGCACCCTCTTTGTCATGCAACTCCATGATTAACCCTTGTAAAGCCTCTTTCATCCTCTTTGTCATTGCCTTAGTCATTGAACCATTGATTTCTTGCAAAGGATGTAAGGAATACTTACTTTGTTGCACTTGAATAGCACCTTGTTCCCCATCAAGAGGCAAGTTAAGGAGTTAATGAAGAAGGGTCATGTGAGGGAGAGCATAAGCCCATATGTAGTGCTAGTGTTGCTTGTGCCAAAAAGAGATCTTGGAAGATATGTGTTAATTGTAGAACTATTAACAAAATAATAGTTAAGTATTGACACCTTATACCTAGACTTGATGATTTACTTGATGAATTGCATGGTGCTTGTTACTTATCTAAAATTGATCTTAAGAGTGAGTCCCATCAAATTAGGATGAAGGAAGGTAATGAGTGGAAAACTATATTCAAGACTAAGCATGGTTTGTATGAATGGTTAGTTATGTGCTTTGGTTTGACTAATATACCTAGCACTTTCATAAGATTAATGAACCATGTTTTGAGACTTTTCTTAGGAAAATTTGTTGTGGATTATTTTGATGACGTATTAGTATATGGTAGGAATTTGGAAGAGCATGTTAAACATTTGTGTTGTGTGCTTGATGTGTTGAGAAAAGAGAAATTGTATGCCAATTTGAAGAAATGTGATTTTTGCAAAGATCATGTCATTTTTTTGGGTTATATTGTGTCAACTCATGGCATAGGGGTTGATAAAGAGAAAATTAAGGCTAGCCAAGAATGGCCTCCATCTAAAAGTGTGAGTGATGTGAGGAGTTTCCATGGTTTAACTAGCTTTTATAAGAGGTTCATTAAGGATTTTAGTGTCATAGTTACACCATTGATTGAGATAATTAAAAAGAGTGTGAGTTTCAAACAAGGTAAGAAATAATAAGATGCATCTAATTTGCTAAAGTCTAAGTTGTGTAATGCACCACTTCTTGCTTTGCTTAATTTCTCTAAGACCTTTGAAATTGAATACGATGCATCGAGCATTAGGATTGGGAGAGTTCTTGATATGAACTCCGATTATATGTAAACAGAACCCAACATGTAGTATGATTATTGATGGTGGGAGTTGCACTAACGTTACTAGCACAACTATGATTGAGAAGCTAGATTTACCTACTATGAAGCATCTTAGACCATATAAACTTCAGTGGTTGAATGAGAGTGGTGAAGTGAAGGTAATAAGCAAATGCTCGTATCATTTTCTATCATAAGATACCATGATGAAGTTTTATGTGATGTTGTACCTATGCATGTGGGACATATTCTATTAGGAAGACCATGGCAATTTGACAGGCAAATTATGCATGATGGCTTCAAGAATCGATATTCCTTTGTAATGAATGAAAAACCCGTTACTCTTGTACCATTATCACCTCAACAAGCTTATAAGGATCAATTAAGGATTAAGAATGAGAGCGAACAGAAAAGAGAGTGATAAAAGAGAAAAGAGAGGAGAAAACATGAGGACACAAGAGAAAGAGAAGAAAAGAGAAAGTCTTTATGCAAAAGAAAGTGATGTCAAAAGAGCATTCTATGCCAAACAGCCTATGATCGTACTTTTGTACAAGGAGACTTATTTTAACACTAACAAGTTTGACCCATCTTTGCCTAGTGTTGTTGTTGCTCTATTACAGGAATTTGAAGATGTATTCTCTGACGATGTCCCAAGTGGATTGCGACCTAATAGAGGAATTGAGCATCAAATTGATTTCATCCCAAGTGCATCCATCTGTAACCGGCTAGCATATAAGAGTAATCTTGAGGAGACAAAGGAGCTTCAAAGGTAGGTTGAGGAGCTTATGTCTAAAGGATATGTGAGGGAAAGCATGAGTCCATGTGCTGTTCTTGTCCTACTTGTACCCAAAAAAGACGGGACTTAGAGGATGTGTGTTGATTGTTGAGCAATCAACAAAATCACTGTAAAGTATCCTCAACCCATTCATGTGTCTTTTCTAAGATTGATTTGAAAGGTGGATATCATCAGATTAAGATGAGAGAGGGAGATGAGTGGAAAACAGCTTTCAAAACTAAGTATGGGTTGTATGGGTGGTTTGTTATGCCATTTGGTCTCACTAATGCACCAAGCACTTTTATGCGACTAATGAATCATGTTTTGCGTGCATTCATTGGCAAATTTGTAGTTGTGTATTTTGATGATATTTTGGTCTATAGTAAAACCATAGAAGATCATCTTGATCATTTACGTTTTATTGTAAGTGTTTTACGTTCTGAGAAATTGTATGCTAACTTACATAAATGTTCCTTTTGTACTAATCAAATCACATTTCTTGGCTATGTTGTCAGTGCTAAAGGTGTTGAGGTTGACGAGGAAAAAGTTAAGGCAATTTGTGATTGGCTTATACCTAAGTCAACTAGTGATGTGTGTACCTTTCATGGTCTAGCTAATTTTTATAGATGCTTTGTTAAAGACTTTAGCACTATTGCCGCACCACTTACTGAGCTTATCAAAAAGAACATGAGTTTTAGGTGGGGTAGTGACCAAGACAAGGCTTTTAATTGCATCAAGGAAAAATTAAGTTCTGCACCTTTACTTGCTTTACCTAACTTTGCAAAAGCTTTCGAGATTATGTGTGATGCTTCAGGTATTGGCATTGGAGCTGTTTTGAAGCAGGAAAGGCGCCCAATTGCTTACTATAGTGAAAAGCTAAGTGGACCAAGCCTTAATTATCCTACTTATGATAAAGAGATGTATGCATTGGTATGAGCTTTGGAGATATGGCAACATTACCTTTGGCCCAAGGAGTTTGTCATCCATACTGACCATGAATCTTTGAAGCACTTGAAGGGACAAGGAAAGTTGAACAAAAGACATGATGTTGTTCCCACAGCCTTGTATGGGTTGTAATTGTTGTCAACTAGATTTAAGTGTGCAAGAAGGTAAAAGAAAGCCACATGGAAGGGTAAGAAAGTAAAGCCACATGGAAGGACAAGAAGGTAAATCCACATGGAGGGGCAATAACGTAAATCCGCCACGTAAGCCCTGGAGGGGCAAGAATGTAAATCCGCCGTGTAAGCCCTATTAGGGTTTCATGAAAGAGAGTATATAAAGACCTTGGAAGATAAAATTAGGGCAAGGCCAATACAATTGAATACACGACAAAACACAAGAGGAAAGGCCAACACAATTGAATACACGGCAAAACACAAAAGTGTATGGATGGCCAAATAGAGAAAACAGAAAAACACAACATACGGCCAAAGCACACCGACAAGCGAACGGAAGAATAGGGGATGGTAAAATAGAAAATAAAAGAGAGAAAACACTTGGCAGAGAGAGGAAAGAAGCCGTCGATGGGAAGAGAGAGAAAATGAAGTAGCCATCGGACGAAGGAGAGAAAAAAAAGGGAGAAGAGGAGAGGTCAGCTGTCAGAAATAAGAGACGATCGACGGCCGGACTGAATGAAGAAATCCGGTTGGACAACAAGAGAAAGAGAAACAGACAGTGAGATCGTGAGACAAGGAGACGGGTGAGACCGTGAGACAATGAAAGCAAGAGTTGTGTAAAACAATGTAGAGAAGAAGTTCAGTGAAGCATTGAAAGAACTCAACATATTTCCACATTTCTTCAAGAGAGATTAGAGAGCGTTGCAGTGAACTTTTAAGCGGCAGTGGAGCAATCTTTCAATTCAACAGAGGCAAAACAAGCTAGAAGAAGGGTAGACACAATAAGTGACACTCTTTGTATTGTACTTGCTTAGTAATTGTAATAGTGAAAGGAGCAGAGGATTAAGACATCCATTGTAACTGGAATTCTCAAGTATATTGGATAGTCTCGGTAGAGGGAGAGTCCCTACCACCATAGATGTACGTCACGTTGATGGAACCACGTAAATCTCGTGTGTCCTTAATTTGATTTACGTTCTGTGTTTTGAATTGAGTTGTGAACGTAGCTAAAGTATCAGCTAACCCATAACCTAACGAAGACCTAAACAAGAACATCTGTATTGTCTATTAGGCAAGGTGTCTGAAAGGTGACTTTGGGGACTATTGTGATTAGTAGGTAGCAATAGATCTACCTTAGTTGAATCTGAGAAAGAGTTCGCTTTTAAGAAGAGGTTGAAGTTGTTCACTTACCTGCGAATTGCGAATTGTAGTGATATTAATTCACCCCCCTCTCAGTATCACAAAGTAGTAGATCCTAGGGAAAAGTCAGGAACTTCAATTGGTATCAGAGCATAGGTTCACCAATTTGAAGCTTAACAGCTTGGTGTACTAGTTTGAAGGGATCTAGAAGTTTGGCTTGTTTAGCATACTAAGAAATGGAAGCTAGTACTAGCACTACTTACAGCAAGAAGGTTTCAATCTTCAACGGAACAAACTACCATATGTGGTGAGCAAGAATGCAAGTGGTATTTGCAACCATGGGCATGAACATGGTGAAATGCGTATAGGAGGGTTTTGTGGCTCCAGAAGAAGGTAAAGACCCAACCCTAGAGGAATTATGGCAATTTGAGATAAATGGGAAGACTTCAAACGTCATCATTTTAGCATTGACAGATGCTGAGTATGCTAAAGTTATGGACTGCAAATCTGCCAAGGAGATATGGGATAGATTGCAGAAAGTATATAAAGGTGATGGCAGAATGAAGGAGGCTAAGCTTTAAGTTTTGAAGGAGAGATATGAATCTCTCAGAATGCAGAAGAATGAGATAGTTTAAGAGTTCTTCACTCGGGTTATTGACGCTGTAAACAACTTGAAAAGTCATGGGAAGAGCATGAAGGACTCATCGATTGTGAAGAAAATTTTGAGAATTCTGCCTGAGAGGTTTGCCTCAAAGGTAGCAGCCATAGAGTAGAGTAGAGATCTCAATTCTATGTCTCTGGATGATCTCCAGTGCAATCTCATTGCATATGAGATGAGGATAAAGTTGGCTGAAAGCTCTGCAACAACGAAGGTATCAAAGGAGGCAGCTTTCAAAGCTATGAGACCCTTGAAGATAAAAGAAGAGGAAGAATCATCTAGTGAGGATGATGATGATGATAAGGAAGAAAGTGAAGGTGAAGTGTTGGGTTACTTCACAAGGAAATTCAAGAAGGGGTCTAAGAAGGGAAAAGGACAGTTGTCCTTGAGATGTTATTGTTGTGGGCAGACTGGACACTTTGCTTCTCAGTGCAAAGTGAAACTTGATGATGAAGATAAGGATGGTGATGATGAGCAGAATTCAAGATGGAGAAGATCATCATTCAAATCAAAGAAATCCAACAAGAAGAGTACCAACCCACAGAAAAAGAAGAGAGACTCATTCAAGAGCTATGTGAGTTAGATAAAAGAAGTTGATGAGGAGGAAGATGAAGAATTATCAGATGAGCAGGCCTTTATGGCATTAGCTCAAGGTGGTAGTTCAATCTCTGAAAAGGAAGAGGAGGTTGATGAAGAAGAGCCAAGTCTTGAAGCTGAGCTAGAAGCAGCTTCAAAGGAGATAATTAGAAGAGGTAGAACCATAAGAAGGTTGGAGGCTCATATAAAACAAGTTGAAGCAAAGTCTGAGGAAGCTGAAAGTCAAAAGGATGAAATAAGGGCTGAACATATTGACTTGAAGAACAGATCAAAATATGTGAAGACCTTACAATAGAGCTTGGCTCAAGGACTTCAACAATTGAAGAAATGGAGATAAAGTTGCTGAGACTTCATTAACAACTCAAAAAGAGTGAGGAAAACTGGTAGAAGTTCAAAGTGGTAGGAGAAACAGGCTCTGCAAGAGAAAAGAAGAATGAGACTTTGCCACAGAAGATGAAAGAGAAGGCTGTGACTCAAGAGAAGATAACTGAAGAAGAGAAGACTGTTATCAAACCAAAGCCTGGCCCAAAAATGATGTATGTGGTTAAAGAGTAGTAGCCTATAGCTATTACGTCTTAGGAAGAAAAGAAAGTCAGCCAGCCAAGGGCAATGGCTGAACAGAAGAAGGAGAAGAAGGTGACTGAAATGAAAGTCACACAAGCAAAGAAGCCAGCTACTTTGCCTACACAACAAGTGATGAACAGAAGAAGACAAGCTGTGATCAGACCTAAGAAGAGGCAGTTTCAAGGTCATTGCCTTTATTGTGGAGTTTAGGGTCATAAGGCGAGTAACTGCTAGTAGAGAAGGCCAGTATATGTCTCCAACTTGAGAAGATACGATGTTGTATACAGGGGGAGACAATACAAAATTCAAAGGAGAACACCTGTCGGGAGTTCTTACATATACTGTAAAAAGCAAGGACACACTGACAAAGAGTGTTGGTGGAAGCCCAAACTAGTGGTTTCAAAGAACAAGTTTGCTGTATTGGTAGACTTGGAACAATGTGAAAGGTGCGGGTAGGATGACCATAATGCCAAGAGATGCATGACACTTCTCCCTGAGCAAGAGAAGGCATTCAATGGTACAATGAAAACAAGCGGTGCAGTCAAAGCTGAGAAAAAGAAGAAAGCTATCTTTCAGCCAGTTCAAAAGAAGGAATATAGAGCAAAAAGGGAGGTGGCTAATATAGCTGAAATTGCACTAAAGGTTGATTGCAAGGATATGCAGTGGATCCTTAATAGTGGATGCTCTTCGCATATGATGGGAGACAAGAGTAAATTATCAAAGCTAAACAAATCAAGAGAAGGCAAAGTCAAGTTTGGCAATGATGATTCACTTAACATCAGTGGTCAGGGGTCAATGAATATTGGAAAAGGAACGCTGAAAGATGTTCTGCACGTTGAAGGACTTAGATATAATCTAGCATCTGTCAGCCAACTATGCAATGATGACCACAAAGTGATATTCACAAAAACAGGTTACCAAGTAAAAAGTAAAGAAGGTAACACTGTTGCAGCTAGGAAGAGAACAGCTGAAAATTTGTATGTGATTGATGAGGACAAGACAAACAGCTGTCTAATTACAAAGGAAGAAGAAAATCAGCTCTGGCATAGGAGGCTAGGACAGTTATCATAGAAGAATTTGAGAAAGCTGACCACTACTCATGCAATCAGAGACATTCCCGACCTTAGGAGAGAGAGAGAGTATGTTTGCTTAGCATGCTCTAAAGGAAAACATGCCAAAAAGCAGTACAAGACCAAAGAGTTCTATTCTGAAGCAATGCTTGACATTGTGCATACTGATTTGTGCGGACCGATGAGGACAAAAGGGTTGAAAGATGAGAGGTACTTCATTTTGTTTGTTGATGATTATTCGAGAAGGACTTGCCTCATGCACCTTAAACACAAGTCAGAAGTTTTGAATTGCTTCAAGAGATACAGAAGATTGGCTGAAAATGAGAGTGGAAGGAAAATCAAAGTACTGAGGTCAAATCAGGGCACTGAATTTACAAATGAAACTTTTGAAGATTATCTTGAGAAGCATGATATTTATCATCAGATGGCAGCCGCAAGAACACCTCAATAGAATGAGGTGGTAGAGAGGAAGAATAGAGCTGTGGTTGAAATGGCGAGAACTCTATTGCTGGAATCCAAGCTTCACATAAGATTTTGGACAGAAGCAACATTTACAGCCGTACATCTACTAAACAGAGTATTACTAAGGCCCAATATTGATAAGACTCCATATGAGCTATGGAGTGGGAAGAAGACAATAGCCAAGTATCTTAGAGTCTTTGGCAGGCCATGTTTTGTGAAGAACAAGGAGCAAAACTTGGGAAAATTCAACGCTAGGTCTGATGAAGGCATCTTTGTGGGATACTCAGCAAAGACAAAAGGTTATAGAGTTTTCCTGCATAAGCTGGGAAAAGTGATTACGTCCAGTGATGTGAGAATAGATGAGAACTGGAAAACAATGCAGAATGGAGAAGCTGAGGACAATGAAGAAGATGACTTCAATGTAGACGAAGAATCAAAGCAACCTGAAGAAAAGGAACAAGAAGTAAGTTCAGACTCGGAGAAGAGTGAGTCTGAAGATGAAGAAAAAGATCCTCTTGCAACTAAGACTGTGCAAGAAAGAAAGCCAAAGAAAACGTGGACCAGTTTTCATCAAGAAAATCAGATCATAGGTGACCCATCAGCTGGAGTTATAACAAGAAGAATTGTAGGAGCTACTGCTTTACTCTCACAAGTTAAACCTAAATCTGTTAAAGAGGCTACACAAGATCTGACTAAATTTCTGTCCACAGAGCTGTTTGAAAAGCACAGATTAAGTCTATCTGTGCAAATGCCTCCTCAAGCCTGAAAATCAGGTGAATCCTCCATCTCTACTTTACGAGTTTTTGAGATTTGTAATTGGTTGGCAAAGGGGGAGAGAAGCAATAGTGCAAGGGGAGCTGTTAAGAAAGGGGGAATGCATATTTAGGGGTTATTGAAATTGCTGCATAATGGCTTTTGTTATAAGTGTTGCTAATAATTACAAAAGGGGAGATTGTTGTTCCCACAGCAACAAGAAAGTAAAGCCATATGCAAGGGCAAGAAGGTAAATCCACATGGAAGGGCAAGAACGTAAATCCTCCACGTAAGCCCTGGAGGGGTAAGAACGTAAATCCATCGTGTAAGCCTTATTAGGGTTTCATGGAAGAGAGTATATAAAGACCTTGGAAGATAAAATTAGGGCAAGACCAACACAATTGAATACACGACAAAACACAAAAGTGTGTGGATAGCCAAATAGAGAAAACAGAAAAACACAACATATGACCAAAGCACACTGACAAGTGAACGGCAAAACAGGGGACAACAAAATAGAAAAGAAGCAGTCGTACTGAACAATGTAGCCGCACAATGAAGCCGTCAGACGAAGAGAGAGAAAACACTTGGTAGAGAGAGAAAAGAGGCCGTCGACAGGAAGAGAGAGAAAACGAAGTAGCCGTCGGACGAAGGAGAGAAAAAAAGGGAGAAGAGGAGAGGTCGGCTGTCGGAAATAGGAGATGGTTGACGGCCGGGTTGAATGAAGAACAAGAGCCCGTCGAGAGAGAGAAAGAGAGACGACAGCCAAAATCGGAAAAGAGGAGATGACGGCCAAAAATCAGAAAAGGGGAGCGACGGCAGAACGTCACGGAAGAGAGAGAACCGTCGAAAAGGGACCGTCAGCAGAAAAGAGAGAGAAAGCCGTGCGTGATAACAGACCACCGGCACACCAACAGTTGGTGAGGAAACGACATGGCAAGAGAGAGAAACGGGTAAGACGAGACCAGATCGGGAACCGGGGAGACTAGATCTGAGTTGGAATGGGTGAGACGACACCAGATCGGGAACAGGTAAGACCAGATCCGAGCTGAAACGGCTAGGCGGTAAGAGAGAGAAATCCAGCTGGATAGCAAGAGAAAGAGAAACGGATAATGAGATCATGAGACAAGGAGACGGGTGAGATCGTGAGACGGTGAAAGTAGGAGCTGTGTGAGACAACCTAGAGAAGGAATTCGGCGAAGCATCAGAAAGAACTCAACGTATTTTCGGATTTCTTTAAGAGAGTTTAGAGAGCGTTGCGGTGAACTTCTAAGCGGCAGTGGAGCAGCCTTTCAATTCAACAGAGGCAAGACAAGCTAAAAGAAGGGTAGAGACAGTAAGTGACACTCTTTGTATTGTACTTGCCTAGTAATTGCAAAAGTGAGAGTTGAGGATTAAGACATCCATTGTAACTGGAATTCTCAAGTATAGTGGATAGTCTTGGTAAAGGGAGAGTCCCTACCACCGTGGATGTACGTCACGTTGACGGAACCACGTAAATCTCGTGTGTCCTTAATTTGCTTTATGTTCTGTATTTTGAATTGAGTTGTGAACGCAGCTAAGGTATCCGCCAACCCATAACCTAACGAAGACCTAAACAAGAACATCCAAATTGTATATTAGGCAAGGTGTCTGAAAGGTGACTTTGGGGACTATTGTGATTAGTAGGTAGTAATAGATCTATCTTAGTCGAGTCTGAGAAAGAGTTTGCTTGTAAGAAGAGGTTGAAGTTGTTCACTTACTTGCGAATTGTGAATTGTGGTGATACTGATTCACCCCCCCTCTCAGTATCATAAACTAATAAATCTTAGGGAGAAGTCGGGAACTTCATTGTGGTACTCATATATTAATTCTACCCTTCTTTCCCCATCCACATAGATATTAGGGTCAGCTTTCCCTTGGAAAAAAGGTATTTTCATTTTAATACTACTAAGATTTTTGTCTACCCCTTCTTCCCCCTTAGTCCTCCACTCATTATTTTCAATATACCTATCATTCATGGTTCCACTACTATAGATTCCTCTACCAATTCTACTACCTCGACCACCTCTAAAGCCCCCTCTATAACTTCCATTAATGTTATTACCTTTTTCATACTTATCTTCATCATTTTCATCAAGTTTTGGTGCAAACAGTGCATGTACCATTCTTGGTATGAACTCCAATTATATGTAAACGAAACCCAACACCAATGTTGGTATAGGATCATTCTAACAAAGGTTAAGGGATTTGGAGTTCTGACCCAATGATTATAAACAACCAAAAACCAGAACCATAAGATTTAGATGCCACTCCTAACAACAACAATGTTGAAGAAGATAAGTCTATTGAACCAACATAGTCAAGTATGAAAATTCAAAATTAGTTCTCAAAAAACTAGAGAAAATAGCTCATATACTCATGAAAATGGGTTTGCCTCCTCCAGCCACCCTTTTTGCCCTTTTTATATGCTAACCCCCAAAAACCCTAGCTAATAAGATGGACTTATTAAGGAAATTCGTCCAACCAACTAAATAATAATAAAAAACCATGAAAATAACCCATTAAGATGCTGAAATTCGTTCAACCCACTACATAACAATATAACCTATGAAAATAATCCATTTAAATGCCCAAACATGGGCTCCCAAATCCAACTTCCTTCTCAAGGCCATGGTTCTCAAATTCCTCCACAAATGACAAATTTGCAAGCCCTGGTAAAGCCTCCATCATCCTTAACTCGTACCTAGCAACTTCCTGATAGTAAATGTCACATAAGAAGTTGTTGAGAGCTTCCTTTATTTTCTTTGACCTTGCCCTTGTCATTGGTCCTCCAAGGTTTTGCAAAGCATCAACTCCCTTGTTGATTTGAGCTGGTACAATATGGCTTCCATCACTTCCGCTCTCCTCAAAATGATTTGTCCTCAAATCAGCACCTACATCATCAAAGAGAAAAGGAGAAGGGTCAGAAACATTAAATGTTGCACTCACATTATACTCACCTAGAAAGTCATGTTTATGTGCATTATCGATGACTCTTACCACTACTTGAAAAGGACCATCTCCCCTTGGTTGCAACTTTGATTTCCTTTGCATAGGAAATCTATCCTTCCGCAAATGTACCCAAACCCAATCACCAAGTTCAAAAGTGACATGCCTACGACCTTTGTTGGCTTGTGTTTCATAATGTTTGGTTTTTCTCTCAATGTTAAGCCTAACTTTCTCATGATGTTGCCTAACCACTTCAGCCTTCTTTTTCCCATCTAAATTAACCTTGTCCTGTATAGGCAATGGTACTAAATCCAAAGGAGATAATGGATTAAAATTATAAACAAGCTCGAAAGGAGAATAACCTGTAGCACTATGAACAACACGATTATAGGCAAACTCCACAAAAGGCAAACATTCTTCCTAGGTTCTAGAGTTTTTACCAATAACAGCACGCAACAACGTAGTAAGAGTTCGTTTTACTATCTTAGTTTGTCCATTGGTTTGTGGATGGTAAGTTGTAGAAAACAACTTTGTTCCAAGCTTACCCCATAATGTCTTCCAAAAATGGCTCAAAAATTTTGCATCACGGTCTGACACAACACTCTTTGACACTCCATGTAGGCAAACAATCTTTCTAAAGTCTACAATGTGTGTGGCATCATCCATTTTGGTGCAAGTAATGAAATGAAGATGTTATTCAAGTGCAACAAAGCAAGTATTCCCTAGATACTTTGCAAGGAATCAGTGGTCCAATGACTAGGGCAAGGACAAAGAGGATGAAAGAGGCTTTATAAGGCTTAATCATGGAGCTACATGACAAAGAGGGTGCACTAAAAGACTCCTAGATTGTTTTCAAAGTTTTCAATGCCACATAAAGGAAAATCACTTATCTTTATGTGCAAGATGATGGACAAAACTTGAAGAACAAAACTTGGAGCCCATGATATAAGTCCAAGCTACATGACCAAGCTAAAGAAAGGCTCAATTGCATACTAAGTTGTATTAATGGGCCTGATTTTGTGTTGGGTTGTTGGATTTTATGTTAAGGCCGAATTACATGTTTTAGGCTTAATTTCTTGAGTTTATTTGGGCTTGTAGCTTTAGCTGAGCTTAATACATTAATTAGGTCTTTACTTTGACTTTATATCATTAGTGGTAGTTTTTCTTAAAAAGAATTCCTAATCAGGGCAGATTTAGAATTTCTAATCAAGACAGATTTAGGATTCCTAATCAAGTTAGACTTGTATTCCTTAATTAGAGGGAAGATTTTCCTATATAGGTATATTAAGAAACACCTTTTCTTTATAGAATTGTAATATTTACATGTCTATATAAAGGCTACAACTATATAAAATGGAATGAACAAGATTGAGGTATTTTTTAGCAAGTTTTGCTTTGCTTTCTTATATTCTTGGAAGAATACTTTGGCTTGACTTATTAAAGGAGTGATCAACCTTTGTGGTGTCTTAAGATTGGGGCTTTTAGGACTTAGTTTCCTTATGGTTTTGATTTGATCAACCCAACTTGTTTCTTACCTTTCTGGGGCATGCATAACAAATTGATTCAAGAGTTCCTAGGGTAATCGCCTAACGAGTTCTTTATCAAATTCCTCCTCCTCCTTAGTAGGGCTATCAGTTTTATCATGTGACATGTTTCAGCAGCAGAAAATAATAAACAATAGAAAATGTAATCCTCTCAAATCACTCTCTTATGTGTTTACACTCTACTCGATGTGTTTCACACAATCAATTGTAATTTCACACTCAAGAGCTTTTTCAAAAGGTTGTAAGTAAACTAAATTTGATCAAACAAAACTTGAATATATCAATCCTAGACCTACCTCTCCAGAGAAGTGACATGATCAAGGAAGACAGACAATAAAGCAAATAAAATGACAAGGAATTCGATGAATTTAGCAATGTAATTGGACAACAATCGATTATCAAATCTAATTAAGTAAATGACCAATTGAACAATGAAGACAATTTTTTTAGAACAAATGAACAGTAGTAGCAAAACATGAGAACCCACAAAATTTTTTTTTGGTCAACTACTGGATATTTTTGTAGAAAGAATGTACAACAGCAACAAAACATAAGAAACACATGAATTTCTTTTATTGATAATTCAACCAACAAAGAAGAACACATGAAAAAATGATAACAAAAGGATAACTAACCTGAATTAGAGTTAAAGGTCTAATACCAAATGATATGAACTTGGATTATATGTAAATGAAACCCAACACCAACATTAGTATAGGATCGTTCTAACATAGGTTAAAGGATTGAAGTTTTGACCCCATAATTATAAACAACCAAGAACCAAAACTATAGGATTCAGACGCTACTTCTAACAACAAGACAATGTTGAAGAAGATAAGTTTGTTGAACCAACATACTTAAGTATGAAAGTTCAAAATTAATTCTTAAAGAACCAGAAAAAATAGCTCATACACTCATAAAAATTGTTCTCCCCTTCCAGCCATCCTTTTCTCCCCTTTTATATGCCAACCCTCAAAAACCCTAGCTGTGTTAAGGTGGACTTATTAAGGAAATTCATCTAGCCCATTAAATAATAATAAAAACCCATGAAAATAACCCATTAAGATGCTAAAATTCGTCCAACCCACTACATAACAATATAACCCATGAAAATAACCCATTTAAATGCCCAAACACAGGCTCCTAACTCCAACTTCCTTCTCAAGGCCATGGTTTTCATATTCCTCCATAGATGATACATTTGTAAGTCTTGGTGAAGCCTTTATCATCCTTAACTCATGCCTAGCAACTTTCTGTAAGTAAATGTCGCACAACAACTTGTTGAGCTTGCCTTTGTCATTGGTGGTTCAAGGTTTTGCAAAGCATCAACTCCTTTTTTGATTTGAGTTGGTACAATATGGCTTCCATTAGTTCTCACATAAGAGAAACGATTTATTGCATTCTTTAGTAAGACATTGAGTGAGGTAACATTGAATAACCCAACTTGTGATAAAGAAATGTATGCATTTGTTAGGACTTTAGAAATATGCCACAATTGCCTTTGGCCTAAGGAGTTTGTAATTCATACTAATCATGAGTCTTTAAAACACTTGAAAAGGTAAAGCATGTTGAATGGGAGACATGCAAAATGGCTTGAGTTTATTGAAACTTTTCCTTTATGTGATTCAATACAAATCAGGAAAGGAAAATGTTGTTGTTGATGCATTGTCACGTAGGCACACATTGATTAGCACTTTGGGTATTAAGTTGTCGGGGTTTAAGCACATTATTGATTTGTATGCTAATGATGTTGAATTTGATAATGTGTATGCTACATGTGAAAAAGCCACTTTTGGTAAGTTCTATAGACATGAGGGGTATTTGTATAGAGAGAATAAGCTTTGCATTCCTTAAGGGTTTATGAAAGCACTAACTGTGTGAAAAGCTCATGGGGGTGGTTTTGTTGTTCCCACAGCCTTGTATGGGTTGTAATTGTTGTCAACTAAGATTAAGTGTGCTAGAAAGTAAAAGCCACATGGAAGGGCAAGACAGTAAATTTGCTGCAAGTAAGCCCTATTAGGGTTTCATGGAGGAGTATATAAAGGCCAACACAATTGAATACACGACAAAACACAAGAGGGTGAACTACATAATTGAATACTCGGCAAAACACAAGCAATCGTTCAACCAAGGGTCGGCAATTCAACCATTCAGAAAACCTATACAATTGGCCAACCAAAGAGACGGTGGAAGAGAGAGAAAACACAGCCGTTGGAAGAAGGAGAAAAATCAGATACAGCCGAAGTGAGGGGTGGACGACAAAGTGAAAACTCGAATGGCCATAAAAAGAAAAATAGAACAAAGAACGGCCGAGTGAAAAAGAGAGAGAGAAAACCCGATACAGAGAAAGAGTAAGCCGACAGCAGAATAAGGGAAGGAGAGTAAAAACCCGATGGCCGGTCGGAAAGGAGAGGAAAACAATACGGTAAAATAAGGGGCTGGACGGCAAGGAGACAACACGGCAAGAGAGCAGAACGACAAAAGGAGAGCACGACAAGAGAGCAAAACGTCAAAAGGAAAGCACTGCAAGAGAACGGCGAGACTGACCAGAAACAGGAGACTAGAAATGGGTGACCAGGCCGTGAGATAGGAAACGAGAGATCAGGCCGTGAGACAGGAAACAGGTGAGGCGTGAGGCGTGAGACCACCGGTTGGAAGAAAACCAAAAACAGATGGGTGAGGCATGAGGCGTGAGACTAGCGAAGAGGAAGAAAACCAAAAATGTGGGATGAGAGCAAAAACTAGAAACGCATCACCCTTGGAAGAGAAGAAAACCAGAAACGTAAGGGAAGAGAGGAGAAACAGTGAAAGAAAAGACCACCGGGAGAGCAAACCAAGTTGTCCGGAGGTGTGAAATGGACAAGTGCAAGCCAGAAACGGTGGTAAGGCATATGACCAGCAAGGCATGCAAAACAGAAATGCACGTGGGACGTGAAACGCTAGACCAACAACGTGCGTATGGCGTGTGACCAGCAAAGGGTGAAAACCAGAAACGTGCGTGAGATGTGTAACGCCAAACCAAAAACGTGAGGTAGGCCGTGTGACGTGGAAAGGCAAACAAGAAATGTGAGGTGAGCCGTGAGACAAGGAGACATGTGAGACCGTGAGACGGTGAAAGCAGGAGCTGTGTGAGACAACCTAAAGAAGGAATTCGGCGAAGCATTGAAAGAACTCAACGTATTTTCAGATTTCTTCAAGAGAGGTTAGAGAGCGTTGCGGTGAACTTCTAAGCGGGAGTGGAGTAGCCTTTCAATTCAACAGAGGCAAGACAAGCTAGAAGAAGGGTAGACACAGTAAGTGACACTCTTTGTATTGTACTTGCTTAGTAATTGCAATAGTGAAAGGAGCAGACGATTAAGACATCCATTGTAACTGAAATTTTCGAGTATAGTGGATAGTCTCGATAAGGGAGAGTCCCTACCACCATGGATGTACGTCACGTTGACGGAACCACGTAAATCTCGTGCGTATATAATTTGCTTTACATTCTGTGTTTTGAATTGAGTTGTGAACGCAGCTAAAGTGTTAGCCAACCCATAACCTAACGAAGATCTCAACAAGAACATCTGAATTGTCTATTAGGCAAGGTGTCTGAAAGGTGACTTTGGGGACTATTGTGATTAGTAGGTAGCAATAGATTTACCTTAGTCGAGTCTGAGAAAGAGTTCGCTGTTAAGAAGAGGTTGAAGTTGTTCACTTACTTGCGAATTACGAATTGTGGTGATACTGATTCACCCCCCCTCTCAGTATCATAAACTAGTAGATCCTATGGTGAAGTTGGGAACTTCAATTGGTATCAGAGCATAGGTTCACCAGTTTGAAGCTTAACAGCTTGGTGTACTAGTTTGAAGGGTTTCACAAGTTTTGACTTGTTCAGCATACTGAGAAATGGAAGCCGGTACCAGCACTAGCACCACTTACAGCAAGAAGGTTCCAATCTTCAATGGAACCAACTAATATATGCGAAGAGCAAGAATGCAAGTGGTATTTGCAACTATGGGCATGAATGTGGTGAAATGTGTACAGGAGGGTTTTGTGACTCCAAAAGAAGGTAAAGACTGAACACCAGAGGATTTAAGGCAGTTTGAGATAAATGGGAAGGCCTCAAATGTCATCATCATTTCAGCATTGACAGATGCTGAGTATGCTAAAGTTATGGACTGCAAATCTGCCAAGGAGATATGGGACAGATTGCAGAAAGTCTATGAAGGTGATGGCAGAATGAAGGAGGCTAAGCTTCAAGTGTTCAAGGAGAGATATGAATCTCTCAGAATGCAAAAGAATGAGACAGTTCAAGAGTTCTTCACCAGGGTTATTGACGTTATAAATGACTTGAGAACTGATGGGAAGAATAAGAAGGACTCATCGATTGTGAAGAAAATTCTGAGAATTCTGCCTCAAAGGTAGCAGCCATAGAGGTGAGTAGAGATCTCAATTTTATGTCTCTGCATGATCTCCAGTGCAATCTCATTGCATATGAGATGAGGATAAAGTCAGCTAAAAGCTCTGCAACAACGAAGGTATCAAAGGAGGTAGCTTTTAAAGCTATGAAGCACTTGAAGATAAAAGAAGAGGAAGAATCATCTAGTGAGGATGATGATGATGAGGATGAGGAAGAAAGTGAAGGTGAAGTATTGGCTTACTTCACAAGGAAATTCAAAACGGGGTCTAAGAAGGGAAAAGGACAGTTGTCCTTGAGATGTTATTGCTATGGGCAGACTGGACACTTTGCTTCTCAGAGCAAAGTGAAACTTGATGATAAAGATGAGGATGGTGATGATGAGCAGAATTCAAGATGGAGAAGATCATCATTCAAATCAAAGAAGTCCAGTAAGAAGATTGCCAACCCACAGAGGAAGAAGAGAGGCTCTTTCAAGAGTTATGTGAGTCAGACAAAAGAAGCTGATGAGGAGGAAGATGAAGACTCATCAAATGAGCATATCTTTATGGCATTAGCTCAAGGTGGTAGTTCAACCTCTGAAGAGGAAGAGGAGGTTGATGAAGAAGAACCAGATCTTAAAGCTGAGTTGGAAGCAACTTCAAAAGAGATAATCAAAAGGGGTAGAACCACAAAATGGTTGGAGGCTCACATAAAACAAGTTGAAGCAAAGTTTGAGGAAGCTGAAAGTCGAAAGGATGAAATAAGGGCCGAACATATTGACTTGAAGAGAAGATTTGAAGAACAAATCAAAATATGTGAAGACCTTACTATAGAGCTTGGCTCAAGGACTTCAACAATTAAAGAAATGGAAATAGAGTTGCTGAGACTTCAGCAACAACTCAAAAAGAGTGAGGAGAACTTACAGAAGTTTGAAGTGGTAGGAGAAGCAAGCCCTGCAAGAGAAAGAAGAATGAGACTTTGCCACAGAAGTTGAAAGAGAAGGTTTGACTCAGGAGAAGATAACTGAAGAAGAGATGACAGTTATCAAACCAAAGCCAGGGCCAAAAATGATGTATGTGGTTAAAGAGCAACAGCCCATAGCTGCAACGTCTCAGAAAGAAAAGACTGATCAGGTACGAACAGTGAAGGCTGAAAATAAAGAAGATTTGAAGAAGCAACCTAGGGCTACAAACAAAATTGAAGAAAAGAAATTCAGCCAGCCAAGAGCAATGGCTGAACAGAAGAAGGAGAAGAAGGTGACTGAAATGAAAGTCACACAAGCAAAAAAACCAACAACCTTGCTTACACAGCAAGTAATGAACAGAAGAAAATTAGCTGTAATTAGACCTAAGAAGAGGTAGTTTCAAGGTCACTGTCTTTATTGTGGAGTTTGGGGTCATAAGGCGAGTAACTGCTGGTGGAGAAGGTCAGTATATGTCTCCAACTTGAGAAGATCCAATGCTACATACAAGGGGAGACAATACAAAATTTAGAGGAGAACACCTCTCATGAGTTCTTGCACATACTGTAAAAAGCAAGGACTCACTGATAAGGAGTGTTGGTGGAAGCCCAAACTAGTGGTGTCAAAGAATAAGTTTGTTGTATTGGCAGACTTGGAGCAGTGTGAATGGTGCGGACAGGATGGCCATAATGCCAAGAGATTCATGAAACTTCTCCCTAAGCAAGAGAAGGCACTCGATGGCACAATAAAAACAATTGGTGCAGTCAAAGCTGAGAAAAAGGAGAAAGCTATCTTCCAGCCAGTTCAAAAGAAGGAACATAAAGCTAAAAGGGAGGTGGCTAATATAGCTGAAATTGCACTCAAAGCTAACTACAAGGATAAGCAGTGGATCCTTCACAGTGGATGCACTTCACACATGATAGGAGACGAGTAAATTGTCAAAGTTAAACAAGTCAGGAGAAGGCAGAGTCAAGTTTGGCAATGATGATTCACTCAACATCAATGGTTAGGGGTCAGTAAACATTGGAAGAGGAAAGCTAAAAGATGTTCTGCATGTTGAAGGACTTAGTTATAGTCTAGCATCTGTCAGCCAACTATGCAATGAGGACCATAAGGTAATATTCACAAAAATAGGTTGCCAGGTAAAGAGTAAAAAGGGCAATACTATTGCAGCTGGGAAGAGAACAACTAGAAATTTGTATGTGATTGATGAGGACAAGACAAATAGCTGTTTACTTACAAAAGTAAAAGAAAATCAACTCTGGTATAGGAGGCTGGGACACTTAACACAGAAGAACATGAGGAAGCTGACCACTACACATACAATCAGAGATATTCTCGATCTTAGGAGGGAGAGAGAGTATGTTTGTTCAGCATGCTCTAAAGGAAAACATGTCAGAAAGCAGTATAAGACCAAAGAGTTTAGTTCTGAAGCAGTGTTTGACATTGTGCATACTGATTTGTGTGGGCCGATGAGAACAAAAGGGTTGAATGGTGAGAGGTACTTCATCTTGTTTGTTGATGATTATTCGAGAAGGACCTGCCTCATGCACCTCAAACACAAGTTAGAAGTTCTGAATTGCTTCGAGAGATACAGAAGATTGGCTGAAAATGAGAGTGGAAGGAAGATCAAAGTATTGAGGTCAGATCAAGGCACTGAATTTACAAATAAAGCTTTTGAAGATTACCTTGAGAAGCATGGTATTCATCATCAGATGGCAGCAGGAAGAACACCTCAATAGAATGGGGTGGTAGAGAGGAAGAATAGAGCTGTGGTTGAAATGGCATGAACTTTACTGCTGGAATCCAAGCACAGAATGAGTCTGTTTGTACAAATGCCTCCTCAAGCCTGAAAATCAAGTGAATCCTCCATCTCTACTTTGCGAGTTTTTCAAATTTGTAATTGGTTGGCAAAGGGGGAGAGAAGCAACAGTGCAGGGGGAGCTGTTAAGAAAGGGGGAGTGCATATTTAGGGGGAGTTGAAATTGCTGCATAATGGCTTTTGTTGTTAGTGTTGCTAACAATTACAAAGGGGGAAATTGTTGTTCCCACAGCCTTGTATGGGTTGTAATTGTTGTCAACTAGGTTTAAGTGTGCAAGAAAGTAAAAGCCACATGGAAGGGCAAGACAGTAAATTCACCACAAGTAAGCCCTATTAGGGTTTCATGGAGGAGTATATAAAGGCCAACACAATTGAATACACAGCAAAACATGAGAAGGTGAATGACATAATTGAATACTCGGCAAAACACAAGCAACCGTTCAAGCAAGGGTCGACAATTCAACCATTTGGAAAACCTATGCAACCGACCAACCAAAGAGACGGTGGAAGAGAGAGAAAACACAGCCATTGGAAGAAGGAGAAAAATCAGATACGGCCGAAGTGAGGGGTGGACGGCAAAGAGAAAACCCGAACGGCCAAAAAAAGAAAAACAGAACAAAGAACAAACGAGTGAAAAAGAGAGACAAAACCCGATACGGAGAAAGAGTGAGTCGACGACAAAACAAGGGAAGGAGAGGAAAAACCTAATGGCCGGTTGGAAAGGAAAGGAAAATGATACAGCAAAATAAGGGGCTGGACGACAAGGAGACAACACGGCAAGGGAGCAGAACGACAAAAGGAGAGCACGACAAGAGAACGGCAAGAGAGTAGAACGTCAAAAGGAGAGCACGGCAAGAGAACAGCGTGACTGACCAGAAACGGGTGACTAGAAACTAGTGACTAGGCTGTGAAATAGGAAACGAGTGACCAAGCCGTGAGACAGGAAATAGGTGAGGCGTGAGGCGTGAGACCACCGGTTGGAAGAAAACCAAAAATGGACGAGTGAGGCGTGAGGCGTGAGACCAGCGAAGAGGAAGAAAACCAGAAATGTGAGATGAGAGCAAAAATCAGAAAGACATCACCCATGGAAGAGAAGAGAACCAGAAACGTAAGGGAAGAGAGGAGAAACCGTGAAAGAGGAGACCATCAGGAGAGCAAACCAAGCTATCTAGAGGTGTGAAATGGACAAGTGCAAACCAGAAACGGTGGTAAGACGTGTGACCAGCAAGGCATGCAAACCAGAAATGTACGTGGGATGTGAAACGCCAGACCAGAAGCGTGCGTGAGGCGTGTGACTAGCAAAGGGTACAAACCAGAAACGTGTGTGAGACGTGTAATGCCAAACCAGAAACGTGAGGCAGGTCGTGAGACGTGGAATAGCAAACCAAAAACGTGAGGTGAGCCGTGAGACAAGGAAACGGGTGAGATCGTGAGACGGTGAAAGCAGGAGCTATGTGAGACAACCTAGAGAAGGAATTCGGTGAAGCATCGGAAAGAACTCAATGTATTTCCAAATTTCTTCAAGAGAGGTTAGAGAGCGTTGCAGTGAACTTCTAAGTGGCAGTAGAGTAGCCTTTCAATTCAACAAATGCAAGTCAAGCTAGAAGAAGGGTAGACATAATAAGTGAAACTTTTTGTATTGTACTTGCTTAATAATTGCAATAGTGAAAGGAGCAGAAGATTAAGACATCCATTGTAACTGGAATTCTCAAGTATAGTGGATTGTCTCGGTAAGAGAGAGTCCCTAACGGAACCACGTAAATCTCATGTGTCCTTAATTTGCTTTACGTTCTTTGTTTTGAATTGAGTTGTGAACACAGCTAAAGTATCAGCCAACCCATAACCTAACGAAGACCTAAACAAGAACATTCGAATTGTTTATTAGGCAAGGTGTCTAAAAGGTGACTTTGGGGACTATTGTGATTAGTAGGTAGCAATAGATCTACCTTAGTCGAGTCTGAGAAAGAGTTCGCTTTTAAGAAAAGGTTGAAGTTGTTCACTTATCCTTGTAGTCAGCTTTTAGTGCAATTTCAACTATATTAGCTACCTCCCTTTTTGCTTTATATTCTTTCTTTTGAACTGGCTTGAAAATTTTTTCATTTTTCTCAGCTTTGACTGTACCAATTGTTTTTACTGTGCCATCGAGTGCCTTCTCTTGCTCAGGGAGAAGTGTCATTCATCTCTTGGCATTATGGCCATCCTGCCTGCACGTTTCACATTGTTCCAAGTCTGCCAATATAGCAAACTTGTTCTTTGAAGCTACTGGTTTGGGCTTCCACCAACAATCCTTGTCAGTGTGTCCTTGCCTTTTACAGTATGTGCAAGAACTCATGACAGGTGTTCTCCTCTGAGTTTTGTATTGTCTCCCCCTGTATGCAGCATCGTATCTTCTCAAGTTGGAGACATATTCTAGCCTTTTCCACCAGCAGTTACTCGCCTTATGACCCCAAACTCCACAATAAAGGCAATGACCTTGAAACTGCCTCTTTTTGGGTCTAATCACAGCTTGTCTTCTTCTGTTCATCACTTGCTGTGTAGGCAAAGTAGCTGGCTTCTTTGCTTATGTGACTTTCATTTTAGTCACCTTCTTCTCCTTCTTCTGTTCAGCCGTAGCCCTTTGCTGGCTGACTTTCTTTTCTTCCTTCTTGTTTGCCACCCTAGGTTGCTTCTTCAGATCTTCTTTATTCTCAGCTATCTTCTTCTGAGTCACAACCTTCTCTTTCAACTTCTATGGCACATTCTTATTTTCTTTAGCCAATGTAGCCTCAGATTGCTGCACTTTCTGTACATTCTTCTCTCCTTTTGCAGAACTTGTTTCTCCTATCATTTCAAGCTTCTGCAAGTTCTCTTTGCTACTTTTGAGTTGTTGCTGAAGTCTTAGCAACTCTTTCTCCTTTTCTTCAATTTTTGAAGCCCTTGAGCCAAGCTCTACTGTAAGGTCTTCACATATTTTGATCTGTTATTCAAATCTTCTCTTCAAGTTAATATGTTCAGCCTTTATCTCATCCTTTTGACTTTCTGCTTCCTCAATCTTCGCTTCAACTTGTTTTATATGGGCCTCCAACCTTCTTATGGTTCTGCCCCTTCTGATTATCTCCTTTGAAGCTGCTTCTAACTCAACTTCAAGATCTGGTTCTTCTTCATCAATTTCCTCTTCCTCTTCAAAGGTTGAACTACCACATTGAGCTGATGCCATAAAGGCGTGCTCATCTGATGAGTATACATCTTCCTCCTCATCGGCTTCTTTTGTCTGGCTCACATAGCTCTTGAATGAGCCCCTCTTCTTCTTCTGTGGGTTGGCAGTCTTCTTGCTGGACTTCTTTGATTTGAATGATGGTCTTCTCCATTTTGAATTCGGCTCATCATCACCATCCTCATCTTCATCTTCAGTGGGTCCACACGAAGAAAGAGAGACAATCGGAAAAAAATATAGAAAAACCATACACGACCGACAAAGAACAAAAGAAAAATCTGAAATGGCACACCACCGACACGCCCAAAGAAGAGTGAACGGCTGGATGATAGAAAGAGGAGTCGACGGCAGAGCAGGGCTGGACGGTGAGAGAGATCCGGTTGGACGGTGAGAGAAATCTAGTTGGAGGATGAGAGAGATCCAGCTAGACGGTGGGAAGGAGAAAAACCAGACACGACCAAAAGAAGTGTGAGTCGGCAGAAAAGAAAGAAAACCCGAGACGACCAAATAGGGGTGGACGGTCGAAGAAGAGTGACTGGCAGAAAAGGGAGAAAATCCGATACGGCCAAAGAAGTGTGAACGGACGAGGAGAGCAGATCTAGTATACGTGAGGCTTGAGAACAGTGAAGCGAGTGTAGATCTGAAACGTGAGACCAGAACGTGCGTCGGTGTGAAACCAGAACGTGCGACGGCGTGAGTCCAGGACATGAAATGGCAGACTAAAAGCGTGAGTGCAAGCCGTGAAGCTGTGAAACGGTGAAAGCAGGAGTTGTGTGAAACAACCTAGAGAAGGAATTCGATGAAGCATTGGAAGAACTCAACGTATTTCCAGATTCCTTCAAGAGAGGTTAGAGAGTGTTGTGGTGGACTTCTAAGCAGCAATGAAGCAGCCTATTTAATTCGACAGAGACAAGACAAGCTAGAAGAAGGGTAGACACAGTAAGTGACACTCTTTGTATTGTACTTGCTTGGTATTTGCAATAGTGAAAGGAACAAAGAATTAAGACATCCATTGTAACTACATTGTGAACATCGGGAGTACCAAACTGGTATTCTTAAGCATAGTGGATTGTCTCGGTAGAGGAAGAGTCCTTACCACCATGGACGTACCTCACATTGACGGAACCACGTAAATCTCTTGTGTCCTTACTTTGATTTACATTCTGCGTTTTGAATTGAGTTGTGAATGCAATTAAGGTATCATCGAACCCATAACCTAAAGAAGACCTAATCAAGAACGTTTGATCTGTCTAATAGGCAAGGTGTCTGAAAGGTGACTTTGGGGACTATTGTGATTAGTAGGTAACAATAGATCTACCTTAGTCAAATCTGAGAAAGAGTTCACTTTTGAGAAGAGTTTGAAGTTGTTCACATACCTGCGTATTGACAAGAGCTAGAGTATTAAATAAGTAGAATACTTTGGCTTAAATTATTAGAGTGTGTTTTTAAGGGGTGTGATACTGATTCACCCCCCTCTTAGTATCACAGACTAGTAGATCCTAGGGTGAAGTTGGGAACTTCAATTGGTATTAGAGCATAAGTTCATTGATTTGAAGCTTAACAGCTTGGTGTACTAGTTTGAAAGGTTTCAGAAGTTTTAACTTGTTCAGCATACTGAGAAATGGATGTCGGTACCAGCACCAGCACTACTTACAGTAAGAAGGTTCCAATCTTTAATGGAACCAATTATCATATGTGGAGAGCGAGAATGCAGGTGGTGTTTGCAACCATGGGCATGAAAGTGGTGAAATCAGTATAGGAGGGTTTTGAGTCTCCAGAAAAAGGTAAAGATCCAACTCCAGAGGAGTTAGGGCAGTTTGAGATCAATGGGAAGGCCTCAAATGTCATCATTTCGGCATTGACAGATGCTGAATATGCTAAAGTTATGGACTGCAAATTTACTAAGGAGATATGGGACAGATTGCAAAAAGTCTATGAAGGTAATGGCAGAATGAAGGAAGCCAAGCTTCAAGTGTTCAAGGAGAGATATGAATCTCTTAGAATGCAGAAAAATGAGACAGTCCAAGAGTTCTTCACCAGGGTTATTGATGCTGTAAACATAGAAGTCATGGGAAGAATAAGAAGAACTCATCAATTGTGAAGAAAATTTTGAGAATTCTGCTTGAGAGGTTTGCCTCAAAGGTGGTAGCCATAGAAGAGAGTAGAGATCTCAATTCTATGTCCTTGCATGATCTCCAGTGCAATCTCATTGCATATGAGATGAGAATAAAGTCAACTGAGAGCTCCTCAACGTCAAAGGTATCAAAGGAGGCAGCTTTCAAAGCTACGAAACACTTGAAGATAAAAGAAGAGGAAGAATCATCCAGTGAGGATGATGATGGTGATGACGAAGAAAGTGAAGGTGAAGTGTTAGCATACTTCACAAGGAAGTTCAAAAAGGGGTCTAAGAAGGGAAAAGGATAGTTGTCCTTGAGATGTTATCGTTGCAGGCAGACTGGACACTTTGCTTTTCAGTGCAAAGTGAAACTTGATGATGAAGATGAGGATAGTGATGATGAGCAGAATTCAAAATGGAGAAGACCATCGTTCAAATCAAAGAAGTCCAGCAAGAAGACTGATGAAGAAGAGGAGGTTAATGAAGAAGAACCAGATCTTGAAGTTGAGTTAGAAGCAACTTCAAAGGAGATAATCAGAAGGGGTAGAACCATAAGAAGGTTGGAGGCCCATATAAAACAGGTTGAAGCAAAGTTTGAGGAAGCTGAAAGTCAAAAGGATGAAATAAGGGCTAAACATATTGACTTGAAGAAAAGATTTGAAGAACAGATCAAAATATGTGAAGACCTTACAAGAGAGCTTGGCTCAAGGACTTCAACAATTGAAGAAATGGAGATAAAGTTGCTGAGACTTCAGCAACAACTCAAAAAGAGTGAGGAGAACTTGCAGAAGTTTGAAGTGATAGGAGAAACAAGCCCTGCAAGAGAAAAGAAGAATGAGACTTTGCCACAGAAGTTGAAGAGAAGGCTATGACTCAGGAGAAGATAACTGAAGAAGAAAAGATAGTTATCAAACCAAAGCTAGGGCCAAAATTGATGTATGTGGTTAAAGAGCAGCAGCTCATAGCTGTTACATCTCAGAAAGAAAAGAAAGTCAGCCAGCAAAGGGCTACGGTTGAACAGAAGAAGGAGAAGAAGGTGACTGAAATGAAAGTCACACAAGCAAAGAAACCAACAACCGTGCCTACATAGCAAGTAATGAACAAAAGAAAACAAGCTGTGATTAGACCTAAGAAGAGGCAGTTTCAAGGTTACTGTCTTTATTGTTGAGTTTAGGGTCATAGGGCAAGTAAATGCTGGTGGAGAAGGCCAGTATACGTCTCTAACTTGAGAAGATCCGATGTTGCATATAGGGGGAGACAATACAAAATTCAGAAGAGAACACCTGTCATGAGTTCTTGCACATACTGTAAAAAGCAAGGACACACTGATAAGGATTGTTGGTGGAAGCCCAAACTAGTGGTTTCAAAAAACAAGTTTGCTATATTGGCAGACTTGGAACAAATTTAGGTTCAACTTGTGAGAGTAAAGCAGTAGCTCCCACAATTCTTCTTCTTGTTGTAACTCCTGCTGATGGGTCACCTATGATCTGATTTTCTTGATGAGCACTAGTCCACATTTTCTTTGGCTTTCTTTCTTGTACAGTTTTAGTTGCAAGAGGATCTCTTTCTTCATCTTCAAACTCACTCTTCTTCGAGTCTGAACATACTTCTTGTTCCTTTTCTTCAAGTTGGTCTGATTCTTCATCTACATTGAAGTCATCTTCTTCATTGTCCTTAGCTTTTTGCATTGTTTTCCAGTTCTCATCTATTCTCACATCACTGGAAGTGATCACTTTTCCCAGCTTATGCAGGAAAACTCTATAACCTTTTGTCTTTTCTGAGTATCCCACAAAGATGCCTTCATCAGACCTAGTGTTGAATTTTCCCAAGTTTTGCTCCTTGTTCTTCACAAAACATGGGCTGCCAAACATTCTGAAATACTTGGTTGTTGTCTTCTTCCCACTCTATAGCTCATATGGATTCTTATTAGTATTGGGCCTTAGTAAAACTCTGTTTAGTAGATGTACGGCTGTAAATGTTGCTTCTGTCCAAAATCTTGTATGAAGTTTGGATTCTAGCAGTAGAGTTCATGCCATTTCAACCACAGCTCTATTCTTCCTCTCTACCGCCCTGTTCTATTGAGGTGTTCTTCCTGTTGCCATCTGATGATGAATATCATGCTTCTCAAGGTAATCTTCAAAAGCTTTATTTGTAAATTCAATTCCTTGATCTTACCTCAATACTTTGATCTTCCTTCCACTCTCATTTTCAGCCAATCTTCTGTATCTCTTGAAGCAATTCAGAACTTTTGACTTGTGTTTGAGGTACATGAGGCAGGTCCTTCTCGAATAATCATCAACAAACAAAATGAAGTACCTCTCACCTTTCAACCCTTTTGTCCTTATCGGTCCGCACAAAATCAGTATGCATAATGTTAAGTACTACTTCAGAACTGAACTCTTTGGTCTTGTACTGCTTTTTGGCATGTTTTCCTTTAAAGCATGCTGAGCAAACATACTCTCTCTCTCTCTCTTGAGGTCGGGAATGTTTTTGATTGCATGAGTAGTGGTCAGCTTCCTCATGTTCTTCTGTGATAAGTGTCCTAGCCTCCTATGCCATAGTTGATTTTCTTCTTCTTTTGTAAGTAAACAACTGTTCGTCTTGTCCCGGCTGCAACAATATTGTCTTCTTTACTCTTTACTTGGCAACCTATTTTTGTGAATATCACTTTGTGGTCGTCGTTGCATAGTTAGCTGACAGATGCTAGATTATATCTAAGTCCTTCAACGTGCAGAACATCTTTCAGCTTTCCTTTTCCAATATTCATTGACCCCTGACCACTGATGTTAAGTGAATCATCATTGCCAAACTTGACTTTGCCTTCTCTTGATTTGTTTAGCTTTGATAATTTACTCTTGTCTCCCATCATATGCGAAGAGCATCCACTATTAAGGATCCACTGCATATCCTTGCAATCAACCTTTAGTGCAATTTCAGCTATATTAGCCACCTCCCTTTTTGCTCTATATTCCTTCTTTTGAACTGGCTGGAAGATAGCTTTCTCCTTTTTCTCAGCTTTGACTGCACCGTTTGTTTTCATTGTGCCATTGAGTGCCTTCTCTTGCTCAGGGAGAAATGTCATGCATCTCTTGGCATTATGACCATCCTGCCCACACCTTTCACACTGTTCCAAGTCTGCCAATATAGCAAACTTGTTCTTTGAAACCATTAGTTTGGGCTTCCACCAACACTCCTTGTTAGTGTGTCCTTGCTTTTTACAGCATGTGCAAGAACTCACGACAGGTGTTCTCCTCTGAATTTTGTATTGTCTCCTCGTGTATGCAGCATCATATCTTCTCAAGTTGGAGACATATACTGGCCTTCTCTACCAGCAGTTACTTGCCTTATGACCCCAAACTCCACAATAAAGACAGTGACCATGAAATTGCCTCTTCTTGGGTCTACTCACAACTTATTTTCTTCTGTTCATTACTTGCTATGTAGGCAAAGTTGCTGGCTTCTTTGCTTGTGTGGCTTTCATTTCAGCCACCTTCTTCTCCTTCTTCTGTTCAGCCATTGCCCTTGGCTGGCTGACTTTCTTTTCTTCCTCAGACGTAGCAGCTATGGGCTGCTGCTCTTTAACCGTATACATCCTTTTTGGCCCTGGCTTTGGTTTGATAACTGTCTTCTCTTCTTCAATTATCTTCACCTGAGTAATAGCCTTCTCTTTTAACTTCTGTTGCAATGTCTCATTCTCTTTAGGCAGTGCAGCATCAAATTGCTGCACTTTCTCTTCATTCTTCTTTTCCCTTGCAGAGCTTGTTTCTCCTATCATTTTAAGATTCTGCAAGTTCTCCTCACTCTTTTTGAGTTGTTGTTGAAGTCTCAGCAACTCTATCTCCATTTCTTCAATTGTTGAAGTCCTTGAGCCAAGCTCTATAGTAAGGTCTTCACATATTTTGATCTGTTCTTCAAATCTTCTCTTCAAGTCAATATGTTCAACCCTTATTTCATCCTTTTGACTTTCAGCTTCCTCAGACTTTGCTTCAACTTGTTTTATGTGAGCCTCCAACCTTTTTATGGTTCTACCCCTTCTAATTATCTCCTTTGAAGTTGCTTCCAACTCAGCTTCAAGATCTGGCTCTTCTTTATCAACCTCCTCTTCCTCTTTAGAGGTTGAGCTACCACCTTGTGCTGATGCCATAAAGACATGCTCATCTGATGAGTATTCGTCTTCCTCCTCATCAGCTTCTTTTGTCTGACTCACATAACTCTTGAATGAGCCTCTCTTCTTCCTCTGTGGGTTGGCAATCTTCTTATTGGAATTTTTTGATTTGAATGATGATCTTCTCCATCTTGAATTCTGCTCATCATCACCATCCTCATCTTCATCATCAAGTTCCACTTTGCACTGAGAAGCAAAGTGTCCAGTTTGCCCACAGCGATAACATCTCAAGGCCAGTTGTCCTTTTCCGTTCTTAGACCCCTTTTTGAATTTCCTTGTGAAATAAGCCAATACTTCACCTTCACTTTCTTCCTCATCATCATCATCATCCTCACTGAATGATTCTTCCTCTTCTTTTATCTTTAAGTGCTTCATAGCTTTGAAAGCTGCCTCCTTTGATACCTTCGTTGTTGTAGAGCTTTCAGTTGACTTTATCCTCATCTCATATGCAATGAGATTGCACTGGAGATTATGCAGAGACATAGAATTGAGATCTCTACTCTCCTCTATGGCTGCTACCTTTGAGGCAAACCTCTCAGGTAGAATTCTCAGAATTTTCTTCACGATAGATGAGTCCTTCTTGTTCTTCCCATGACTTCTAAAGTCATTTACAGCGTCAATAACCCTGGTGAAGAACTCTTGGACTGTCTCATTTTTCTGCATTCTAAGAGATTCATATCTCTCCTTGAACTCTTGATGCTTGGCCTTCTTCATTCTACCATCACCTTCATATACTTTCTGCAATCTATCCCATATCTCCTTCGCAGATTTGCAGTCCATAACTTTACCATACTTAACATCTGTCAATACTGAAATGATGACATTTGAGGCCTTCCCATTTATCTCAAACTGCCTTAACTCCTCTAGGGTTGGGTCTTTACCTTCTTTCGGAGCCACAAAACCCTCATGTATGCATTTCACCACGTTCATGCCCATGGTTGCAAATACCACTTGCATTCTTGCCCTCCACATATGGTAGTTGGTTCCGTTGAAGATTGGAACCTTCTTGTTGTAAGTAGTGCTGGTGTTGGTACCGGCTTCCATTTCTCAGTATGCTAAACAAGTCAAACTTCTAGATCCCTTCAAACTAGTACACCAAGTTGTTAAGCTTCAAACTGGTGAACCTGTGCTCTGATACCAATTAAAGTTCCTGACTTCTCCCTAGGATCTACTAGTTTATGATACTGAGAGGGGGGGTCAATCAGTATCACCACAATTTGCAATTCGCAGGTAAGTGAACAACTTCAACCTCTTCTTAAAAGCGAACTCTTTCTTAGACTCGACTAAGGTAGATCTATTGCTACCTACTAATCACAATAGTCCCCAAAGTCACCTTTCAGACACCTTGCCTAATAGACAATACGGATGTTCTTGTTTAGGCCTTCATTAGGTTATGGGTTGGTTGATACTTTAGCTGCGTTCACAACTCAATTCAAAACACAAAACATAAAGCAAATTAAGGACACACGAGATTTATGTGGTTCCGTCAACGTGACGTACATCCACGGTGGTAGGGACTCTCCCTTACCGAAATTATCCACTATACTTGAAAATTCAAGTTACAATGGATGTCTTTAATTCTCTGCTCCTTTCATTATTGCAGTTACTAAGCAAGTACAATACAAAGAGTGTTACTGATTGTGTCTACCCTTCTTCTAACTTGTCTTGCCTCTATTGAATTGAAAGGCTGCTTCACTGCCGTTTAGAAGTTCACCACAATGCTCTCTAACCTCTCTTGAAGAAGTCTGGAAATACATTAAGTTCAATGCTTCGCTGAAGTTCTTCTCTATGTTGTATCACACAACTCCTGCTTTCACCGTCTCACAGTCTCACCGGTCTCCTTGCCCCATGATCTCACTGTCTCAAGGCTTGCCTATCCGTTTCTCTCCCTTGCTGTCCGGTCGGATTTCTCTCTCTTACCGCCAGATTTCTCTCTCTTACCGCCGAATTTCTCTCTCTTACTGTCCAACCGGATTTCTTTCTCTTACCGCCATTCACCTCTGTTCTGTCATCCAGCCGTCTCTGATTTGGCCGTGTTTTCTTTTTCTTGCCTTCCCGTCGACTCCGATTTGGCCGTTCTTCAGTTTCTTGTGTTTTGGTCGACCACCCCTATTCTTCCGATGACGGCTTCTCTATCTTCTTTGGGTGTATTTAGGCGTATCGGTGGTGTCTGGTTTTCTCCCCTTTTGGTCCTTTTTTCTCCTTCACCCAACGATGACTCCGATTTGGCCGTATATATATTTTTCTCTTTTTCTCTCCTTCGTCTGACGAATTCGTTTTCTCTCTCTTCTTCTTTTCCGACGACGGCTACAATTTTCTTTTCTCTTCTTCTTCCTGTCGATGGCTCTTCTCTCTCTTCCAAGTGTTTTCTCTCTCTCCGTCCGACAATTACACTATTCACTCGACGACAACTATTGTTCACGACGGCTGCACTGTTCACTCGACGACTACTCTTTTCTTTTGCAGGTGGTGTTCTTCTGTGTAGGGTTTGGTGTTTTGCTGTGTATTCAATTGTGTTGACCTTCCCTCTTGTATTTTGCCGTGTATTCAATTGTGTTGGCCTTACCCTAATTTTGTCTTCCTAGGTCTTTATATACTCTCTTCATGAAACCCTAATAGGGCTTACGCGACAGATTTACGTTCTTGCCCTTCTATGTGGATTTACCTTCTTGCCCTTCCATGTGGCTTTACTTTCTTACACACTTAAACCTAGTTGACAACAATTACAACCCATACAAGGTTGTGGGAATAACAGCATATTTAGGGGGAGTTGTAATTGCTACATAATGGCTTTTGTTATGAGTGTTGCCAACAATTACAAAGGGGGAGATTGTTGTTCCCACAACCTTGTATGGGTTGTAATTGTTGTTAACTAAATTTAAGTGTGCAAGTAATTTGACATGAAGGGGCAAGAGAGTAATTTGAAGTTACATGTAGGGGTAAGGAAGTAAAACCACAACTTTGCAAGAGAGAAAACCCTATACGAGAGAAAGAGAGAAAAATTGAGACGACCATAGAAAAGAGGAATGATTTCTTCCTTTGGTTTAACCAGAGGTTTAGGAATGATTTCGTATGGCTACATAACTTCTTTAATTGTTTGATCACTACTTAAGCAAGGGCCAACAAATTGATTATCAGAACTTGGTTGTTTAACAACACTTGTTGTTGCCTCAACTTTTGCTATAAAGGGTTAACCTCCTAGCTTACCAGTGTTCTTTGGTATCTCTTTTCTATTTTTAGGCATTCAAAAAGTGAATCAAAATTAGGAAATGGTGTTCTTTTGATTCTAAATGTGTTTTTAAGATATGTAAATATATCAACAACCTTTTTAATTTCCAAAATATATTTTTTGTGACATTAAAACCATAAGGCCTATTCATCTGGAGTAAAAGTCAAATAAAATTGTTTGCTTTTGATTTCATTATTTAAAGAGTAAAATGACTATCTAACTTAATCTTCTATGATTTTTTCAAAGATCTGGTTTAACAAGATCCTTTCTTATTGATCTTCAACCTAGTTTATCAAGTCAAAAGGGTTTGGTTTTCCAATCATGGTGTATCAGCAAGGAATATGTCAATTAAAACTATTAAAGTTCTACTTATAGTAACTTTATTAATATAATCTAAAGGATCTAAAAAACCTAAATAAGAAAAATTTACAAACTCTTGAGTTTCTTCCTTAAGAGTTTCTATCAATTTAGTTTTTAAACTAATTAAACTATCACGTAAAGACCAGTCAATCAAACACAACTTTTCACAAAAAGATTCCATAAAAGAAGACATTAGTTATAAGGAAAAAAAATACAACCATTAATAATAAGAAGACACATAGTAGCAACTTAAAGATCAGCAATCAATGATGGATTATGCCTCTCTACCCTAAATGCTTACCTGGCAACATAGGTTGCTAGCAATGTGACTTCACTTCCCCTTCCAGCACTATTGTATGTACTTCACCCTAATGCAATACCTTACTTACTAAGACCAAAGGACTTAAAACTAAAGATGAATAGTTTGTCCCGAAAAAAGGCATAGTCAAAATAGATTACAGCAATACAAAAGGTGCATTGACGTGCCTACACAAAGGGATCTAATGTTTGGTATAAACACGAAAGTTAGTTTCATTATCATTTTGTGTGAATGACTCCTTTCAACAGAAAGAGATGGCTTATTAGGAAGAAATGAAGTGATAACCTCGTGTTTTAGGCAATGAATCATAACCATGTAAGAAAGCAAATTAAGATCAAAGATTCCTAAGTTTTTTATGGAGATCATGTGTTGTTCCCACAGCCTTGTATAGGTTATAATTGTTGTCAACTAGGTTTAAGTGTGTAAGAAAGTAAAGCCACATGGAAGGGCAAGAAGGTAAAAGCCATATGGAGGGGCAAGAACGTAAAAACCACATGGAAAGGCAAGACAGTAAATTCGCCCTATTAGGGTTTCATGGAGGAGTATATAAAGGCTAACATAAGAGAGTGAATAGTGTAGCCATCGTTAGAAAAGAGGAGAGGTTGGCAAATTGAAAAAATCGGAGCAAACCGTGTGACGGCAAGAGAGAGAAACTCGTGAGGAATAGCACACCACCGGCACACCAGCGGTCGGCGAGGAGACAACACAGCAAAGAGGTAGAGAGAGAAACAAACGGTCGGAAAAATAGAGAAACGGCTAAAAGGGAGCTAGATGGCAAAGCGAGTTGATGGCAAAACAGAGTGGATGGTGAGATAGATCTGGCTAGATGGTCGTTGGAAGAGAGAGAGACCATCGACAGAACATGAGAGAAAGAGAGAAAAATTGAGACAGTCATTGGAAGAGAGAGAAAAGAGGTATACAGCTAGAACAGAGGAGTCAACGGGAAGGAGAGAAAAAGAAACCTGACGGCTAACCAAGTGAGCACGGCAAAACACACCACCAGCGGAAAGAGAGAGAAACTTGACGGCCAAACAGGGAAGGAGAGAAAAACCCGTTACGGTTAGAACAGAGGGGTGGATGGCCGATGAACAGTGACGGGTAGAAAAGGGAGAAAATCTGATACGACCAAAGGAGGTGTGAAACGGACAAGGGCAAACCAGAAACGGATAGGTAAGCCATGAGACAATGAGATCGTGGGGCAAGGAGACGGGTGAGACCGTGAGACAGTGAAAGCAGGAGTTGTGTGAGACAATGTAGAGAAAAAATTCGGTGAAGCATCAGAAAGAACTCAACGTATTTCTAGATTTCTAGATTTTTTTGGTTGCTAAATTTTAAGTTAAGGTTGAATATACATGTAAAATGACCTAACTTCTTGGGTTTATTTGGGCTTGTAGGTTTGGTCGAGTTTTGATATGTTATCTAAGGTTTTGACTTTTATGCCTAGTCATTAGTTGTAATCTTTTAAGAATTCATACATCAAGGCATATTTGTATTCCTTAATTAAAGGGAACTCCTATAATTAAGGCATTTCCTATATAGGCATGATAAGCAACATCTTTTCCTTCTATGATTATGATGTGTACATGCCTACATAAAGGCTACAACTATATAAAACAAGGATCAAAAATAATATTAAGGTATTCTTAGCAAGTTTTGCTTTGATTTCTTGTGTTCATAGAACAATAAATTATCTTGACTTATTGAAGGAGTGATCAACCTTTGTGGCATCTTAAGATTGGGGTTTTTAAGACTTAGTTTCCTTAAGGTTCTAATTTGATCAATCTAACTCATTTCCTAACTTTGTAGGGTGTGCAGAACAATTTGATTCAAGGGTTTTTAGGGTAGGTCACCTAACAAGTTCTTTATTAGTTTTACAAACTTTAAAGAATTCAGATTACCAAAAGGCATTAACATGTTAGTTGAATTGAATCTAACATTGGGTGTAAACATATAGGTTAATTATATGATCATTTTGTGTAAATGAGTCCTTACAATGACAAAAGAATTTTTGTTCTCGTGAAATGACATGATATTTTCATCTTTTAGACAATGAATCATTAAAACCATGCAAGAAAAGCTAATTCAGATCAATAACTCATATGTTTTATGGACTTCAATGTATTCAAACTACCAAAGGTGTATAGATGTGCTTATCACCTTAAATCTAACAAACAATGTAGATAAAGAAGTTCATTTAATAGTTATTTTTAATCAATAAGTCTTTTTATCAAAAGGAGAAACCTTGTAAGAAAGAAATTAAATGACAATGTCATCTTTTAGTTAACTAGATATGATAGGTGTACAAATGCACTTGCTATAATAAACATAATGTTTGGTGCAAACATAAAAGTTAATTTCAAGATTAATTTTTGTGAATGAGTCCTTTTAAGAAAAAAAAAAAAGTGTTGTTTGCAAGAAATGATGACATGATCTCATTATTAAGGAATTGAACCATTCAATGTTAATAAAATAAGCTAATCAAGATCAATCACTTCTCTCTATCACTTGCATCCTCGAATACTGGCATAGAGTCATCATTAGACTCACTTTTGATCTCAATATCACCATTACTCTGTAACACCAAGCTATGCTTATTTGTACATTGAGATGTATTATGTCTACTTCAAAGTCATTTAAAATATTTAGTATCTCTATTTTTACTAGATTGGGGATTAGAATTACTTTTCTCCTTGGTAGGACTCACTTCTTTGATCTTGTAAGATTTGGCCTTAGGCTTGTAATTAGCCCTATCCTTCCTTTTACTCCAATTTGACTTCTAAAATGAAGTGGAACTCAAATTTTGTCCAAATTATGTAGAACCCTTCTATTTGAGTTGCCTCTTAGCTTTAATTGCCATGTGCACCACGTCCTCTATCTTTAGATAATGCTACAATTCAACAACATTGGCAATGCCTCTATTCAATACTTGCAATAACTTACCCATAGTTGCTTCTTATCCTCCTCTATATTAGCCTGAATCATGGTAATCTCCATCTCTTTGATAGTTGTCCACATTTTTCATGCCTTGAGTGAGCCTTTGCAGCCTTTAGTACAAATCTCTATAATAGTGATTAAGAAAGAATCTCCTCTACATCATAGCCTTCATGTCCTCTCATGTATCAACAAGCTTCTCATGATTCCTTTTCACAGTTAAAACAAGTTAATCCCACCAAATAACAACATAATCGATAAACTCAATGGTAGCAAATTTTACTATTTTCTCTTGAGTACTTATGGCACTCAAATACCAATTCAACCTTCTTCTCCCATTTTAAGTAGGCTTTAAGATTGTGTTTTACCTTGGAATGAAGGGATTTTCATTTTAATGTTGTTTAAATCATGGTCATAGGTATCTCACCTTTTAAAATCTCTCCAACCATTTCTATTATTGCTAATTCTGACTAAAGTAGTTGAATCATCAAATTCATTATCTTTTATATCATCTTCCTAACTATTGTTTTGTCTCTCTTGCCTTAAGGTTTAGGAGGCATGGGGGCCATGGCCCCCACTCAAATTTTACCACTTAAATTTTCCCTTTTAGCTTTTAAATGAACTAAAGAATCTAAATTAAGAGGATTAACATTGAACTAAAATAAGCCTCTTTTTATATATATATATATATATATAGATTTCAATTGATTTAGACTACCAATAGAGTATTGAAGTGAACTTTATAAAGAATCTAATGTTTGGGGTAGGTAAAAAGGTTAATTTCATGACCATTTTTTGTGAAAGAATCCTTATAATGAAAGGAGAACCCTTTTTGCTAGAAATGTCATTATAGTATCATCTTTCAAGTAATGAACCATTTAAACCATGCAAAAAAGCTAACCAATATCAATAACTCAAAAGATTTTATGGAATTTAATGCATTCAAACTACCAAAGGTGTATTAACATGCTTTTACATGAAATCTAGCATTGGCTTAGACATAAAGGTTAATTTTATGATCATTGTTGTTCCCACAGTCTTGTATGGTTTGTAATTGTTATCAATTAGGTTTAAGTGTGCAAGAAAGTAAAGCCACATGGAAGGGCAAGAAAGTAAATCCGCTGGGTAAGGGCAAGAACGTAAATCTGCCACGTAAGCCTTATTAGGGTTTTATGGAAGAGAGTATATAAAGACCTTGGAAGACAAAACTAGATTAAGGCCAACACAATTGAATACACAGCAAAAACACAAAAGTGTGTGGATGGCCAAATAGAGAAAACAGAAAAACACAACATATGACCAAAGCACACTGACGGCAAGAGAATGGCAGAACAGGGGACGGCAAAATAGAAAAGAAGCAGCCATTGAAAGAAGTCGTCGAGTGAACAGTAGCCGTCGTCGGAAAGAGAGAGAAAATGAACCCATGGTCGGAAAAGGGGAGAGGTCGGCAAAAATAGAGAAAAGAGACGGCTGAAGGGGCTGGGCGACCGGACAGAAGACTGGAAGAGCAAAACGGCAAAGCCGTTGGAAGAGAGAGAAAAATCATATACAGTAAAATCAGAGCAGACTGGCGGAAGGAGAGAGAAAAACGATGACCAAATCGGAGCAAACCGGCAGAAGGAGAGAGAAACTCGACAACCAAAAATAGAAGGTCGACAGAATTGAGAGAGAGAGAGACGGACGAAGTGTGAGACACCACCAGAAGAGTAGATAGCAGATCTGCGACGGTGTGAGACAAACAGACGACACGGCAAAGGAGAGAAAATTGGCTGAAAGAGAGAAAACCAGAGACGGAAAAAGAAAGAGCTGACGGCAGAACAGGGGTGGACAGTCGATGAACAGTGATCGGCAGAAAAGGGAGAAAATCTGATACGGCCAAAAGAGGTGTGAAACGGACAAGGGCAAACCAGAAATGTATGTGAGGCAAGCCGTGAGATAGTGAGATCGTGAAATAGGAGACGGGTGAGATCGTGAGACGGTGAAAGCAAGAGCTGTGTGAGACAACCTAGAGAAGAAATTCAGCGAAGCATTGAAAGAACTCAACGTATTTCCAAATTTCTTCAAGAGAGGTTAGAGAGCGTTGCGGTGAACTTTTAAGGGGCAGTGGAGCAGCCTTTCAATTCAACAGAGGCAAGACAAGCTAGAAGAAGGGTAGACACAGTAAGTGACACTCTTTGTATTCTACTTTTTTAGTAATTGCAATAGTAAAAGGAGCAGAGGATTAAGACATCCATTGTAACTGGAATTCTCAAGTATAGTGGATAACAGAACCACATAAATCTCATGTGTCCTTAATTTGCTTTACGTTCTGTGTTTTGAATTGAGTTGTGAACGCAGCTAAAGTATCAGCCAACCCATAACCTAACAAAGACCTAAACAAGAACATCCGAATTGTCTATTAGGCAAGGTGTTTGAAAGGTGACTTTGGAGACTATTGTGATTAGTAGGTAGCAATAGATCTACCTAAGTTGAATCTGAGAAAGAGTTTGCTTTTAAGAAGAGGTTGAAGTTGTTCATTTACTTGCGAATTACGAATTGTGGTGATACTGATTCACCCCCTCTCAGTATCACAAACTAGTAGATCCTAGGGAGAAGTCAGGAACTTCAATTGGTATCAAAGCACAGGTTCACCAGTTTGAAGCTTAACAGCTTGGTGTACTAGTTTGAAGGGATCTAGAAGTTTGACTTGTTCAGCATATTGAGAAATGGAAGCCGATACCAGCATTAGCACCACTTACAGCAAGAAGATTCCAATCTTCAACGGAACCAACTACCATATGTGGAGAGCAAGAATGCAAGTGGTATTTGCAACCATGGGCATAAATGTGGGGAAATGCGAATAGGAGGGTTTTGTGGCTTCGGAAGAAGGTAAAGACCCAACCCCAGAGGAGTTAAGGCGGTTTAAGATAAATGTGAAGGCCTCAAATGTGATCATTTCAGCATTGATAGATGCTGAGTATGCTAAAGTTATGGACTGCAAATCTGCCAAGGAGATATGGGACAAATTGCAAAAAGTTTATAAAGGTGATGGTAGAATGAAGGAGGCTAAGCTTCAAGTGTTCAAGGAGAGATATGAATCTCTCAGAATGCAGAAGAATGAGATAGTTCAAGAGTTCTTCACCAGGGTTATTGACGCTGTAAACGACCTGAAAAGTCATGGGAAGAACAAGAAGGACTCATCTATTGTGAAGAAAATTCTGAGAATTCTGCTTGAGAAGTTTGCCTCAAAGGTAGCAGCCATAGAGGAGAGTAAAGATCTCAATTCTATGTCTCTGCATAATCTCCAGTGCAATCCATTGCATATGAGATGAGAATAAAGTCAATGGAGAGCTCCTCAACATCGAAGGTATCAAAAAAGGCAGCTTTCAAAGTTATGAAACACTTAGAGATAAAAGAAAAGGAAGAATCATCCAATGAGGATGATGATGATGATGAGGAAGAAAATGAAGGTGAAGTGTTGGCGTACTTCACAAGGAAATTCAAAAGGGGGTCTAAGAAGGGAAAAAGACAGTTGTCCTTGAGATGTTATCGTTGTGGGCAGACTGGACACTTTGCTTCTCAATGCAATGTGAAACTTGATGATGAAGGAGAGTATGATGATGATGAGCCGAATTCAAGATGGAGAAGATCATCATTCAAATCAAAGAAGTCTAGTAAGAAGATTGCTAACCCACAGTGGAAAAAGAGAGACTTATTCAAGAGATAAAAGAAGCTAATGAGGAGGAAGATGAAGAATCATCAGATGAGCAGGCCTTTATGGCATCAGCTCAAGGGGTTTGTTGAACCTTTGAAGAGGAAGAGGAAGTTGATGAAGAAGAACTAGATCTTGAAGTTGAGTTGGAAGCAGTTTCAAAGGAGATAATCAGAAGGGGCAGAACCATAAAAAGGTTGGAGGCTCACATAAAACAAGTTGAAGCAAAGTCAGAGGAAGCTGAAGGTCAAAAGGATGAAATAAGGGCTGAACATATTGACTTGAAGAAAAGATTTGAAGAACAGATCAAAATATGTGAAGGCCTTACAATAGAGCTTAGCTCAAAGACTTCAACAATTGAAGAAATAGAGATAAAGTTGCTAAGACTTCAGCAACAACTCAAAAAGAGTGAGAAGCACTTGCAGAAATTTGAAGTGGTAGGAGAAACAAGCTCTGTAAGAGAAAAGAAGAATGAGACTTTGCCACAGAAGTTGAAAGAGAAGGCTGTGACTCAGGTGAAGATAACTGAAGAAGAGAAGACAGTTATCAAACCAAAGCCAGGGCCTAAAATGATGTATGTGGTTAAAAAGCAGCAGCCTATAGCTGCTACGTCTAAAAAAGAAAAGAAAGTCAGCCAGCAGAGGGCTACGGCTGAACAAAAGAAGGAGAAGAAGGTGACCAAAATGAAGCCAGCTACATTGCCTACGCAGCAAGTGATGAACAGAAGAAGACAAGCTGTGATCAGACCTAAGAAGAGGCAGTTTCAAGGTCATTGCCTTTATTGTGGAGTTTGGGGTCATAAGGCGAGTAACTGCTGGTGGAGAAGGCCAGTATATGTCTCCAACTTGAGAAGATACAATGTTGCATGCAGGGGGAGACAATAGAAAATTCAAAGGAGAACACCTGTCAGGAGTTCTTACACATACTGTAAAAAGCAAGGACACACTGACAAAGAGTGTTGGTGGAAGCCCAAACTAGTGGTTTCAAAGAACAAGTTTGCTGTATTGGTAGACTTGGAACAGTGTGAAAGGTGCGGGTGGGATGGCCATAATGCCAAGAGATGCATGACATTTCTCCCTGAGCAAGATAAGGCACTTAATGGCACAATGAAAACAAGCGGTGCAGTCAAAGCTGAGAAAAAGGAGAAAGCTATCTTCCAGCTAGTTCAAAAGAAGGAATATAGAGCAAAAAAGGAGGTGGCTAATATAGTTGAAATTGCACTAAAGGCTGATTGCAAGGATAAGTGGTGGATCCTTGATAGTGGATGCACTTTACATATGACGGGAGACAAGAGTAAATTATCAAAGCTAAACAAATCAAAAGAAGGCAGAGTCAAGTTTGGCAATGATGATTCACTCAACATCAGTTGTCAGGGGTCAGTAAATATTGGAAAAGGAAAGCTAAAAGATGTTCTGCACGTTGAAGGACTCAGATATAATCTAGCATTTGTTAGCAAACTATGTAATGAAGACCATAAGGTAATATTCTCAAAAACATGTTGCTAGGTAAAGCGTAAAGAAGGCAATACTATTGCAGCCGGGAAGAGAACAGCTGGAAATTTGTATGTGATTGATGAAGAAAGAGATCCTTTTGCAACTAAGACTATGCAAGAAAGAAAGCCAAAGAAAACGTGGACCAGTGCTCATCAAGAAAATCAGATCATAGGTAACCCATCAGCAGGAGTTATAACAAGAAGAAGAATTGTGAGAGCTACTGCTTTACTCTCACAAGTTGAACCTAAATCTGTTAAAGAGGCTACACAAGATCTAACTAAATCTCTATCCACAGAGCTGTTTGAAAAGCACAGATTGAGTCTATCTGTGCAAATGCCTCCTTAAGCCTGAAGTTCAGGTGAATCCTCCATCTCTACTTTGCAAGTTTTTTAGATTTGTAATTGGTTGGCAAAGGGGAAGAGAAGCAACAGTGCAGGGGGAGCTGTTAAGAAAGGGGGAGTGCATATTTAGGGGGTGTTGAAACTGCTGCATAGTGGTTTTTGTTATAAGTGTTGCCAACAATTACAAAGGGGGAGATTGTTGTTCCCACAGCCTTGTATGGGTTGTAATTGTTGTCAACTAGGTTTAAGTGTGCAAGAAAGTAAAGCCACATGGAAGGGCAAGAAAGTAAACCCACATAGAAGGGCAAGAAGGTAAAGCCACATGGAAGGGCAAGAAAGTAAATCCGCCATGTAAGCCCTATTAGGGTTTTATGGAAGAGTGTATATAAAGACCTTGGAAGACAAAACTAGGGTAAGGCCAACACAATTGAATACACGGAAAAAACACAAAAGTGTGTGGACGGCCAAATAGAGAAAATAGAAAAATACAACATACGGCCAAAGCACACCCACGACAAGAGAACAGCAAAACAGGGGACTACAAAATAGAAAAGAAGCAGCTGTTGAAAGAAGCTGTCAAGTGAACAGTAGTCGTCATCCGAAAGAGAGAGAAAACGAACCTGTGGTCGGAAAAGAGGAGAGGTCGGCAAAAATAGAGAAAATAGGAGACGGCTAAAGGGGTTGGACGACTGGACGAAAGACTGGAAGAGAAAAATGGCAAAGCCGTTGGAAGAGAGAGAAAAATCATATACGGCAAAATCAGAGCAGACTTATCATTAGGTGATAAGTCTAGTTAAATGTCACAAGAAAAGTTATATCTTGACAAGTTTTTTAGTTCTTAAAATTCTTACTTTTTATAAGAGAAAATTCACTTAATGATTTACCCCTTTTAATAATGAAGTCAAATCTATTTATTGGTTGAATTAAGAATCCTATAGATAATAACAAATTTGGCAAAAATATTAATTTCACCCATTATATTGGAGAGTTTTTGTAATTATGTCCACTTCATTGTTTATTTTTTTTAAAATCCATTTAGCAAATTAGCTTTGTAAATTTGGCCTACGTTGAATATTTTGTGTTAAGTGTAGCCACTTGGTGATCACTCACATGCCATGTGGTAAATGCATTCTCCTTTCATCACCACATCATTAAATTTGCTAATGTGCCATAAGTTCTAGTTTTTTCAAAATATTTTTAAAAAATAATAAAATAAAAAATATTTTTAAATATTACAAAGAGAAAAAATTTAATAATGTGGTGGTGAGAGGAGATACATCTACCACATGACGCATGAGTGGTTGCTATGTATTTGCACTTAATGGAAAGTGTTTAATGTAAATTGAATTTAACTAATAAAGCTAATGTGCTAGGTGGATTTAAAAGAAAAATAGAAAAATGATGCGGACATAATTGCAAAAACTCTCCAACATTGTGGGTGAAATTAGTATCTTTGTCAATAAACTTCCTAAATAGGATGGCAACAAATATAATTCTATCTTTTTGGGAGTTGTAGTAAAAATCCCTACAATCACTTAACATAGTCTTATTCAATATACTTATAAAATTAATAAACATTTTGCTAATATTAAAATATGCTTTGTTGCCCTTTAAGTTTGAATCAATTTCTTTGGCCCAAACTTCTTTAATCAACTCGCTAAGTGTGTTTTTCATCCTTTTAACTCTTAAACATGTCCTTGGCCCTTCTTTATCCTTGATAGATTCTCAAAAGCCCTCCATGCATTGGCTCCTCTATGGATGTCATAAAATGTGTATTGAGGTGCACATTAGAAAGAATCTAACATTTGGCGAAGACACAATGGTCAATTTCAAGTTCCATTTATCTAAACGAGCCCTTTAAACAAAATGAGAAACCTTATTTACAATAAATGAATTGATAGTCTCATCTTTCAAGTAATAAATCATCTAAATAATGATACAAAAGCTAATCATGATTCCTATGCTTGATGGACTTTAAAGGATTTAAACTACAAAAGGTATATTGACACAAAAGTTAGTTTCATCATCATTTTATGCAAATAACTTTTTTCAAGAGAAGGAGATGACTTATTAGTAAGAAATGAAGTGATAGCCTTATGTTTCTAACAATGAATCAGTTTAACTATGTAAAAAAGCAAATTAAGATTAATGACTCCTAAGTTTTATGGAGTTCAAAGAATTCAAATTACCAAAATGCATTAACATATTAGTTGAATTGAATCTAACATTTGGTGTAGACATATAGACTAATTACATGATCATTTTTTTTTTGAACGAGTCCTTACAATGACAAAAGAAGCTTTGTACGTAGGAAATGACATGATAGTTTTATCTTTCAGACAATAAACTATTAAAATCATGTAAGATAAGCTAATTAAAATCAATAACTCATATATTTTATGAACTTTAATATATTCAGCTACCAATGGTGTACAGACATGCTGGTTACATTAATCTAACAAATAATGTAGACAAAGAAGTTAATTTAATAGTCATTTTTAATTAATAAGTCTTTTTACTAAAAGGAGAAACCTTGTAAGAAAGAAATGAAGTAATGATGTCATCTTTCAAATAACTAGGTATGAAAGGAGTATAGAAATGCTTGTTGTAGTAAACATAATGTTTGGTGGAAATATAAAAGTAAATGTTAAGATTAGTTTTTTTTTTGTGAATAAGTCTTTGTAACAAAAAAAAAGTGTTGCTTGTGAGAAATGATGATATCATCTCATACTTAAGGAATTAAACCATTCAAAGTCATTAAAGTAAAGTAATCAAGATCAATGACTCATTTGTTTACTGGAATTCAATGAATTCAAAATACCAAAGGTGTACAAATATACTTGTTGCAATGAATATAATGTTTAATATTGACACAAAACTTAATAAGATCTTTTTTTCGTGAATGAATGCTTGCACTTGAAGGAGCAACCTTTTTAGCAAAAAATGAAGAGTTAGTCTCAATATTCATGTGTTTAACCATTTAATACCTAGAATAAAATCTAATCATGATCAAGGACTTTTTTTTTTTAAGGAATTCAATGAATACTAAAAATGTTTAAATATACTTGTAAAAATATAATATTAGTTGTAGATACAAAAGCAATTTCCAATATCATTTTGAGTGAACGAGCCTAAAACAAATGGAGTAAACTTGTTAGCAATAATTGAAGAGATAGTCTCATTATTTAGGAATTGAACCATACAATACTTATGACAAAAAGCTAGCAAGAATAATGACTCCTTTTTTTGATGAAATTCAATGGATCACGAGACATGCATGTTGCAATAAATATAATGTTTGGTGTAAACATAAAAGTTAGTTACATGATCATTTTATATAAACAAGTCCATTCAACAAAAGGAGAAGTCTTGTTAACAAGAAAATGAAGAGACAATCTCATTGTTAAATAATTAAACCATTGAATAATTTTAAGAAAAGCTATTTATGATTTTTACTCTTTTGTTTGTTAGAATTCAACAATTTATGATCGGCTGGAAGAAAACCAGAAATGGGCGAGTGAGGCATGAGGCGTGAGACCAGCGAAGAGGAAGAAGACCAGTAACGGGTGACCAAAAAAGGGAGACTAGAAATTGGTGACTTGAAATGCGAGACCAGCAAAGCTGAAATGGGAGACCAGCAAGCTGAAACGCAAGACCAGCAAAGCTGTGACGGGAGCGCAGCAGAAGTGTGGGTGTACGTCAGGAGACTGCTAAGACCAGAACAGCAAGGTGTGCAAACCAGAAACATACGTGGGATGTGAAACGCCAAACCAGAAGTATGCGTGAGGCGTGTGACCAGCAAAGGGTGAAAACCAGAAACGTGAGGCAGGCCATGAGACATGGAACAACAAATCAGAAACGTGAGACGAGCCGTGAGACAAGGAGACAGGTGAGACCGTGAGACGGTGAAAGCAGGAGTTGTGTGAGACAACGTAGAGAAGGAATTCGGCGAAGCATTGAAAGAACTCAACGTATTTTTAGATTTCTTCAAGAGAGGTTAGAGAGCGTTGTGGTGAACTTCTAAGCGGCAGTGGAGTAGCCTTTCAATTCAACAGAGGCAAGACAAGCTAGAAGAAGGGTAGACACAGTAAGTGACACTCTTTGTATTGTACTTGCTTAGTAATTGCAATAGTGAAAGGAGTAGAGGATTAAGACATCCATTGTAACTGAAATTCTCAAGTATAGTGGATAGTTTCGGTAAGGGAGAGTCCCTATCACTGTGGATGTACGTCACGTTGACGGAACCATATAAATCTCGTGTATCCTTAATTTGCTTTACATTTTGTGTTTTGAATTGAGTTGTGAACGCAGCTAAAGTATCAGCCAACCCATAACCTAACGAGACCTAAACAAGAACATTTGAATTGTCTATTAGCCAAGGTGTCTGAAAGGTCACTTTGGGAACTATTGTGATTAGTAGGTAGCAATAGATCTACCTTAGTCGAGTCAGAGAAAAAGTTCACTTTTAAGAAGAGCTTGAAGTTATTCACTTACCTACAAATTGCGAATTGTGGTGATACTGATTCACCCCCCCTCTCAGTATCACAAATTAGTAGATCCTAGGGAGAAGTCGGGAACTTCAAGGATTCACCTCAACTTCAAGCTTGAGGAAGCATTTGCACAGATAAACTCAATCTGTGCTTTTCAAACAGCTCTGTGGATAGAGATTTAGTTATATCTTATGTAGCCTATTCAATAGATTTAGGTTCAACTTGTGAGAGTAAAGTAGTAGCTCCCACAATTCTTCTTCTTGTTGTAACTCCTGCTGATAGGTCACATATGATCTGATTTTCTTGATGAGCACTGGTCCACGTTTTTTTTGGCTTTCTTTCTTGCACAGTCTTAGTTGCAAGAGGATCTCTTTCTTCATCAATCACATACAAATTTCCAACTGTTCTCTTCCCGGCTGCAACAGTATTGCCTTCTTTACTCTTTACTTGGCAACCTATTTTTGTGAATATCACTTTGTGGTCGTCGTTGCATAGTTGGCTGACAGATGCTAGATTATATCTGAGTCCTTCAACGTGCAGAACATCTTTCAGCTTTCCTTTTCCAATATTCACTGACCCCTGACCACTGATGTTGAGTGAATCATCATTGCCAAACTTGACTCTGCCTTCTCTTGATTTGTTTAGCTTTGATAATTTACTCTTGTCTCCCATCATATGCAAAGTGCATCCACTATCAAGGATCCATTGCTTATCCTTGCAATCAGCCTTTAGTGCAATTTTAGCTATATTAACCACCTCCCTTTTAGCTTTATATTCCTTCTTTTGAACTAGTTGGACGATAGCTTTCTCCTTTTTCTCAGCTTTGACTGCACCGCTTGTTTTCACTGTGCCATTGAGTGCCTTCTCTTGCTCAGGGAGAAGTGTCATGCATCTCTTGGCATTATGACCATCCTGCCCGCACCTTTCACACTACTCCAAGTCTGCCAATACAGCAAACCTGTTCTTTGAAACCACTGGTTTGGGCTTCCACCAACACTCCTTGTCAGTGTGTCCTTACCTTTTACAGTATGTACAAGAACTCACGACAGGTGTTCTCCTCTGAATTTTGTATTGTCTCCCCCTGTATGTAGCATCGTATCTTCTCGAGTTGGAGACATATACTGGCCTTCTCCACCAGCAGTTACTCGCCTAATGACCTCAAACTCCACAATAAAGACAGTGACCTTGAAATTGCCTCTTCTTGGATCTAATCCCAGCTTGTTTTCTTTTGTTCATTACTTGCTGTGTAGGCAGGGTTGCTGGCTTCTTTGCTTGTGTGGCTTTCATTTCAGCCACCTTTTTCTCCTTCTTCTGTTCAGCCATTGCCCTTAGCTGGCTTACTTTCTATTCTTCCTGAGACGTAGCAACTATGGGTTGTTGCTCTTTAACCATATACATCCTTTTTAGCCTTGGCTTTGGTTTGATAACTGTCTTCTCTTCTTCAATTATCTTTTCCTGAGTCACAACCTTCACTTTCAATTTCTGTGGCAAATTCTCATTCTTCTTTTCTTTTGTAGAGCTTGTTTCTCCTACCACTACAAACTTCTGTAAGTTCTCCTTACTCTTTTTGAGTTGTTGCTGAAGTCTCAGCAACTCTATCTCCATTTCTTCAATTATTAAAGTCCTTGAGCCAAGATCTATTGTAAGGTCTTCACATATTTTGATCTGTTCTTCAAATCTTCTGTTCAAGTCAATATGTTTAGCCCTTATTTCATCCTTTTGACTTTCAGCTTCCTCAGACTTTGCTTCAACTTGTTTTATGTGACCCTCCAACATTTTTATGGTTCTAACCCTTCTCATTATCTCCTTTGAAGCTGTTTCCACCTCAGCTTCAAGATCTGGTTCTTCTTCATCAATCTTCTCTTCCTCTTTAGAGGTTGAACTACCACCTTGAGCTGATGCCATAAAGGCCTGCTCATCTAATGATTCTTCATCTTTCTCCTCATCAGCTTCTTTTATTTGACTCATATAACTCTTAAATGAGCCTCTCTTCTTCCTCTGTGGGTTGGCAATCTTTTTACTGGACTTCCTGGATTTGAATGATGATCTTCTCCATCTTGAATTCTGCTTATCATTACCATCCTCATCTTCATCATCAAGTTTCACTTTGCACTGAGAAGCAAAGTGTCCAGTCTGCCCACAACAATAACATCTCAAGGACAACTGTCGTTTTCCCTTCTTAGACCCCTTTTTGAATTTTCTTGTGAAGTAAGCCAATACTTCACCTTCACTTTCTTCCTCCTCCTCATCATCATCATCCTCACTGGATGATTCTTCCTCTTCTTTTATCTTCAAGTACTTCATAGCTTTAAAAGCTGCCTCCTTTGATACCTTCGTTGTTGCAGAGGTTTCAGCTGACTTTATCCTTATCTCATATGCAATGAGATTGCACTAGAGATCATGCAGAGATATAGAATTGAGATCTCTACTCTCCTCTATGGCTGCCACCTTTGAGGCAAACCTCTTAGGCAAAATTCTCAAAATTTTCTTCACAATAAAGGAGTCCTTCTTGTTCTTCCCATGACTTCTAAGGTCGTTTACAACATCAATAACCCTAGTGAAGAACTCTTGGACTGTCTCATTTTTCTGCATTCTGAGAGATTCATATCTCTCCTTGAACACTTGAAGCTTGGCCTCCTTCATTCTGTCATCACCTTCATAGACTTTCTGCAATCTGTCCTATATCTCCTTGACAGATTTGCAGTCCATAACTTTAGCATACTTAGCATCTGTCAATGCTGAAATGATGACGTTTAAGGCCTTCCCATTTATCTTAAACTGCCTTAATTCCTCTGGGGTTGCGTCTTTACCTCCTTCTGGAGCCACAAAACCCTCCCATATGCATTTCACCATGTTCATGACCATGGTTGCAAATACCACTTGCATTCTTGCTCTCCACATATGGTAGTTGGTTTTGTTGAAGATTGGAACCTTCTTGCTATAAGTAGTGCTGGTGCTGGTACCGGCTTCCATTTCTCAGTATGCTGAAAAGTCAAACTTCTAGATCCCTTCAAACTAGTACACCAAACTGTTAAGTTTCAAACTGGTGAACTTGTGCTATGATACCAATTGAAGTTCCCGACTTCTCCCTAGGATCTACTAGTTTGTGATACTGAGAGGGGGGGTGAATCAGGATCACCACAATTTGCAATTCGCAGGTAAGTGAACAACTTCAACCTCTTCTTAAAAGCGAACTCTTTCTCAGACTCGACTAAGGTAGATCTATTGCTACCTATTAATCACAATAGTCCCCAAAGTCACCTTTCAAACACCTTGCCTAATAGACAATTCAGATGTTCTTGTTTAGGTCTTCGTTAGGGTATGGGTTGGCTGATACTTTAGCTGCGTTCACGACTCAATTCAAAACACAGAACGTAAAGCAAATTAAGGACACACGAGATTTATGCGGTTCTGTCAACGTGACGTACATCCACGGTGGTAAGGACTCTCCCTTATCGAGACTATCCACTATACTTAAGAATTCCAGTTACAATGGATGTCTTAATCCTCTGTTCCTTTCACTATTGCAATTACTAAGTAAGTATAATACAAAGAGTATCACTTACTGTGTCTACCCTTCTTCTAGCTTGTCTTGCCTCTGTTGAATTGAAAGGCTGCTCCACTACCGCTTAGAAGTTCACCGCAACGCTCTCTAACCTCTCTTGAATAAATCTGGAAATACGTTGAGTTCTTTCAATGCTTCGCCGAATTCCTTCTCTAGGTTGTCTCACACAGCTACTGCTTTCACCGTCTCACAGTCTCACTCGTCTCCTTGTCTCATGGCTCGCCTCACGTTTTTGATTTGTCGTTCCACGTCTCACGGCCTACCTCACCTTTCTAGTTTGGCGTTACACGTCTCATGCACGTTTCTGGTTTGCACCCTTTGTTGGTCACACGCCTCACGCACGCTTTTGGTTTGGCGTTTCACATCCCACGTACGTTTTTGGTTTGCACGCCTTGCTATTCTGGTCTCAGCCATCTCCTGACGTACACCCACGCTTTTGCTGCACTCCCATCATAGCTTTGCTTGTCTCGCGTTTCAGCTTTGCTAGTCTCCCGTTTCAGCTTCGCTGGTCTCCCGTTTCAAGTCAACAGTTTCTGGTCTCCCTTTTCTGGTCACCCGTTACTGGTCTTCTTCCTCTTTGCTAGTCTCATGCCTCACGCCTCACCCGTCCATTTCTAGTTTTCTTCCAGCCGATGGTCTCACGCTTTTCTTCTCTTCCAGGGGTGGTGCATTTTTGGTTTTGCCCTCACCTCACATTTTTGGTTTTCTTCTCTTTAAGGGGTAGTGCGTTTCTGGTTTTGCCCTCACCTCACGTTTCTGGTTTTCTTCTCTTCCAGGGGTGGTGCGTGTTGGTGTTTCTGATTTGTTCTCTCCCAGTGGTCTGTGCTGGTGTTTCTAGTTTCTTCTCTCTTTCGGTGATATCACGTTTCTGGTTTCTTCTCTCTCTCCTGGTGGTGTATGTCTGGTTTGGTCTGCTCTTCTGGTGGTGTCTCTCTCTCCTGGTGGTGTATGTCTGGTCTGGTCTACTCTTCTGGTGGTGGCTTTCTCTCTCTTACGATGGTGGGTGCCTCCTTTTCTGGTTTGTATCCGTTTAGCTCTCCTGGTTCTCTCTAATTTTTGTATTTTTCGTTGTCTCACGTCGGGTTGTTCTTCCATGTACCTTTTTTTTTTGTCCGTGTCGCTTTTCTCTCTCGGGTGGTGAATTTCACCCTCTTCCAACGACTTCTCTCTCTCTTCCACCTCTTTTCCATTTTTCTCTTTCAGGCATTTCTCGATTTTTCTTTTTAGTCGTTCGGGTTTTCTCTTTGTTGTACTCCTCTTCTTTTTGCTGTGCTGGTCTTCTTTTTCCAGCTGTTGGTGTATTGTGTTTTGCCGTGTATTCAATTGTGTTGGCCTTGCCCTAGTTTTGTCTTCCAAGGTCTTTATATACTCTCTTTTATGAAACCCTAATGGGGCTTACTTGCGGTGAATTTACTGTCTTGCCTTTCCATGTGGCTTTTACGTTCTTACCCCTCCATGTGGCTTTTACCTTCTTGCCCTTCCATGTGACTTTACTTTCTTGCACACTTAAACCTAGTTGACAACAATTACAACCCATACAAGACTGTGGGAACAACAAAGATCATTCTATTTGAATGTGCCATTACAACAAAATCAATCCTTTTGACAGAGATTCTTCTTGTAGGGTTTCATTGAGAACATTGTTCTCCTTTTTTAACCCTTACACAGTTTTTTTTATAAAGTAGAGATTATTACTTTTATCTCTTGTATTTCTACTTTTAAAGTAGAACTTTTACCTCAGGTACTTCTATGGATATAGAAGGATGCACTTTAATTCATTGGATTATCGTATTTAAACTATATCCTTCTATAGGTTGCTTAACCTTTAAGCCATTATTCTTTTCTTAAATATATTAATCTTACTAAATTCTCTACTAGAGAATTAAGAGATTGGTGGAAGGTTAAGTTCTACAATTCTTTTGATTACATGAAGGTGTAGGAAGCTTTGCTTTATGAGAATTGACAAAAGAAGTTTAGTTGGTTCATTCAAATTCATTTCCCACATGACCCTAAGTAGCTTTCAAACTAGATTAAAACCTGTTCATCCCATTACTTTACCACCCAAAGTTTGAACTATTTATGAATAATTTTGTGAAGAAAATGATGATCTTAAAGATCAATTACTTTTGTTTGCCTCTTAATATCATGTACCCATGAATAGTCTCGTCATTGATTGCTGATCTTTGAGTTGCTACTGTGTGTCTACTTTTTATTAATGCTTATATCTTTCCTTATTAATGATGCCAATTTTTACAAAATTGTTTTGTGAAAAGATGTGTTTGATTGGTAGTTTAATTAGTTTAAAAACAAATTAGTATAAACTCTCGAGGAAGAAACTCAAGAATTTGAAAATTTTTCTTATTTAGGGTTTTGGATCCTTTACATTATATTAATAAAGTTACTGTAATTAAAACTTTAATAGTACACATTCCTTGTTGATACACCATGAATGGAGAATCAAATTTTTTTAACTTGATAAACTAAGTTGAAGTACTTCTATTTGAAGTGCATCAAATAAAGGAGTTATTGCTCTTAATTAGTTTTCATTACTAGGATTGCATCCTTCATTCCTTGAAATTTGAGAACATCACCTAATTCCTTGGTAACATTGCTTTTCCTTTTATTGCAAGGAATCATTCACAAAAAATGTTCATGTAATTAACATTCATGTCCATGCCAAAAGTTAATTTCAAAGCCTTATATAGGTCAATAAACTTTGGTTAGTTTGAATCCATTGAAACAAAAGAGTCATTTATCTTGATTAGCTTTTTTCATGTGGATAGAACGGTTAATTGCCTAAAAGATGAGTTTATCACTTCATTTCTAGCTACTAAGTCTTTTGCTTTCATTCACGTGAAGGAATCATGAAATTAACAAAAATGTCTACCTCAATCACTAATTTTATTGAGAGATGCAAGTTATTATGTTTTTGATAGTTCCAATTCCATTGAACAAAGGGGTTATGGATTGTCACCTAATGCCTTGCCAATAAGGCTTCTCCTATTGTTGTAAAGAATCATTCATAGAAAATGTTTATGCAATTAGCATCCAAGTCTGCACCAAACATTAATCTTATTACGACTTGCAAGTCAATAGACCCCAGGTAATTTGAATCCATTGTATTTTATCAAAAAATGGAGTCATTAATCTTTTCCTACTAGAAAACATCAATCATTACTAGAAAAATGAGGTCATCACTGCCTTTCCACCTAATAAGGCTTATCCTTTCTTTGCAAGGACACATTTATAGAAATGAATCATGAAATTAATTTCAACACTTACACCAATCACTAATTTCCTTATGGAATGGCATGTCCATTGAAGAATGGAGTTATTACAATTGATATGCTTTCTCTATTAGGAAAAATATCATTTATCGCTTGAAACTTTAAACCATCATTTGATTCCTTGGTAATAAGGAATCTCCTTTTATTGCAAGGAATCATTCACACAAAATAATCATGCAATTAACATCTATGTCTATATCGAGCATTAATTTCATAATAACATGTGACAGCTTGTGTAATCTAGATTCACTATATTCCATTAAAGAAAGAAGTCATTTATGTTGATTATGTTCTCTTACATAGGTAGAATGGTTCACTACATTAAAGATGTGGTTGTCACTTTATTTTTAACTAATAGGTCTTATCATTTCTTTGTAAGGAGTCTCTCACACAAAGAAATGATAAATTTAGCTAACCTAGTAGAAATAGAGATGTTAAATGTTTTAAATGTTTGGAAAAGGGACATATTACATCTTAGTATCCAAATAAGCATGACATAGTGTTGCAAGGCAATGGTGATCTTGAGACAGAAAGTGAGTCTGATGATGACTTCATGCTACCATTGAAGGATGCAAGTGATGGAAAGGAGTACCCTATTAAAAGAGATGTGTTAATAGCTACCATTAACACTATATGCACAAGCCAAGGAAGTTAAGGAAGTGCAAAAAGATATATCTTCAATACACAATGCCATATCAAAGATAAGGCGTGTAGTATGATCATTGATGGGGGTATTTGTACAAATGTAACTACCATAAAGCACCTTAAACCATATAAGCTTTCACGGATGAATGAATGTGGGAGATCAAGCTAATGAAGCAAGTGTTTGTACCATTTATTATTGGGAGATATACTAATGAGGTCTTGTTTAATGTTGTACCCATGCAGGCAAGTTATATTTTGTTGGGAAGACCATGATAATATAATCAATGTATAATACATGATGAGTTTAAGAATAGGTAAAATTTTGTAATAAATGATAAACCTATTACCCTTGTATATTTTGACACCTCAACAAGCATATGAAGATTAGTTGAAAATTAAAAAAGAGAGAGAAAAAAAAACAAAGAAATTGAGGCCATGAAGAGAAAAGAGGAAAAGAAAGGAGATGAGATTTAGAGAAAAGAAGGAAGAGATTTGAAGAAAGAAATTAAGAGTTTGTGTGCAAAAGAGAGTGATGTTAAGAAAGCTTTTAATTTGAAATTACCTATAATTGTACTTTTCTACAAAGAGACTGTTTTAGTACTAATGTAGTTAACCCTTAATATAGAATTCACTAGGTAGCCTGCACTAAGAACCCTTAAATCAAATTGTTATGCATACCCTAGAAAGTTAGAAAATAAGTAAGATTGATCAAATTATAAATTTAAGGATACTAAATCCTAAAAACTCCAATCTTGAGACACCACAAAGATTAATTACTCCTTTTATAAGTCATGATAATGTATTCCTCTAAGAACACAAGAAAGCAAAGCCGAACTTGCTAAAAATACCTCAATATTATTAATGATACTTGTTTTACATAGTTGTAACCTTTATATAGGCATGTAAACATCATAATCATATAAGAAAAAGGTATTTCTTATCATACCTATATAGTAGAAACCTAAATTGCAGAGGATCCCTTTCTTTAAGGAATATAAGTTTGCTTTGATGTTGGAATCCTTAAAAGACTATAACTAATGACAACTAGGCATAAAAGTCAAAGTAAAAACCCTAGCTAATGTATCAAGACTCAGTCAAACTCACAAGCCCAAATAAACCCAAGAGGTTAAGCCTTTTTACATGTATATTCAGCCTTACCAAGGATAGATAAAGAAAGTACTAAACAAAGATAGATAAGAGATATGTAACTTATTTCTATAACTAAGGCTTTGATATCAAATGATAAAGAACCCATTAGGCAACTTGCCCTACGAACCCTTGAATGAAATCATTATGCATAACCTAAAAAGTTAGGAAACAAGTTGGATTGAACAGATTAGAACCCTAAGGAAACTAAGCCCTAAAAGTCTCAATCTTAAGATGCCACAAAGGTTAATCACTCCTTTAATAAGTTAAGATAATGTGTTGTTCCCACAGCCTTGTATGAGTTGTAATTTTTGTCAACTAGGTTTAAGTGTGCAAGAAAGTAAAGCCACATGGAAGGGCAAGAAGGTAAAAGCCACATAGAGGGGTAAGAACGTAAAAGCCACATGGAAGGGCAAGATAGTAAAGTCGCCGCAAGTAAGCCCTATTAAGGTTTCATGGAGGAGTATATAAAGGCCATTGGAAGACAACAAATGAAGATAAGTCGGCAATTGAGCAAAACAGACAGCAAACCTAGATAACCAGCCGACCAAAGAGAGAAAATGTGAGGAAGGAGCCGACCAAACAAAAAGACGTCCAAAGCAAACCACTCGGGAAACACAAGGGAGCAAATGGCAAACCACCACCTGCAAAGGAGAAGACACGACTGGACAGCAACCAAAGGTGAACGACGAATCACAAATCAGAAGGTGCTAGATGGCAAAACACAAAGGGTGATCGGCCAAAGAGAGAAAACAAGGGAGGAACGGCTGGACGGCAAAAGCTGGACAACAAAACACAAAGGGTGACCGGCCAAAGAGAGAAAACAAGGGAGGAACGGCTGGACGGCAAGAGCTGGACGGCAAAACACAAAGGGACAGCCAAAGGGAGACAAATGGCCAACCAAAGGTGAACGTCCAAACCAACCTACACGGCCAAACAAGGTAAACATCTAAACCAATCTACATGGCCAAACACAACCAATAGCAAAGGGGTGGATGGCCAAGCAAGGAGGAGAATGGCCAAAGCAAGGCTAGACAGCAAGGGAGAACACACAGCAAAGAGGTGTGACAGCTGGAGAAAACCGTGTAACTCACGTAAGAAAGAAGACAGCACACCGTTCGTAAGGGAAGAGAGGAGAAACTACGAAAGAGGAGACCACCAAGAGAGCAAACCAAGCTGTCCGGAGGTGTGAAACGGACAAGTGCAAACCAGAAACAGTGGTAAGGCATGTGACCAGCAAGGCGTGCAAACCACAAACGTATGTGAGACGTAAAACGCCAAACCAGAAGCGTGCGTGAGGCGTGTGACCAGCAAAAGGAGCAAACCAGAAATGTGCGTGAGACGTGTAACGCCAAACCAAAAACATGAGGCGGGTCGTGAAACGTGGAATGGCAAACTGGAAACGTGAGGCGAGCCGTGAGACAAGGAGACGGGTGAGACCGTGAGACGGTGAAAGCAGGAGCTGTGTGAGACAACCTAGAGAAGGAATTTGGCAAAACATCAGAAAGAACTCAACGTATTTCTAAATTTCTTCAAGAGAGGTTAGAGAGCGTTATGGTGAACTTCTAACCGGCAGTGGAGCAGCCTTTCAATTCAACAAAGGCAAGACAAGCTAGAAGAAGGGTAGACACAGTAAGTGACACTCTTTGTATTGTACTTGCTTAGTAATTGCAATGGTGAAAGGAGCAGAGAATTAAGACATCCATCGTAACTAGAATTCTCAAGTATAGTGAATAGTCTCGGTAAGGGAGAGTCCCTACCACCGTGAATGTACGTCACGTTGATAGAACCACGTAAATCTCGTGTGTCCTTAATTTGCTTTACGTTCTGTGTTTTGAATTGAGTTGTGAACGCAGCTAAAGTATCAGCCAACCCATAACTTAAAAGAAGACCTAAACAAGAACATCTGAATTGTCTATTAGGCAAGGAGTTTGAAAGGTGACATTGGGGACTATTGTGATTAGTAGGTAGCAATAGATCTACCTTAGTCGAATCTGAGAAAGGGTTCGCTTTTAAGAAGAGGTTAAAGTTGTTCACATATCTGTGAATTGTGGTGATACTGATTCACCCCCCCTCTCAGTATCACAAACTAGTAGATCTTAAGGTGAAGTCGGGAACTTCAATTGGTATCAGAGCACAGGTTCTCCAGTTTAAAGCTTAACAGCTTGGTGTACTAGTTTAAAGGGATCTAGAAGTTTGACTTGTTCAGCATACTAAGGAATGGAAGCCGATACCAGCACCAGCACTAGTTACAGCAAGAAGGTTCCAATCTTCAATGTAACGAACTACCATATGTGGAGAGCAAGAATGCAAGTGGTATTTGCAACCATGGGCATAAACGTGGTGAAATGCGTACAGAAGGGTTTTGTGGCTCCTGAAGAAGGTAAAGAACCAACCCTAGAGGAGTTAAGGCAGTTTGAGATAAATGGGAAGGTCTCAAATGTCATCATTTCAGCATTGTCAGATGTTAAGTATGGTAAAGTTATGGACTGCAAATCTGCCAAGGAGATATGGGATAGATTGTAGAAAGTCTATGAAGGTGATGGCAGAATGAAGGAGGATAAGCTTTAAGTGTTCAAGGAGAGATATGAATCTCTCAGAATGCAGAAGAATGAGACAGTTCAAGAGTTTTTCACTAGGGTTATTGACGCTGTAAACGACTTGAGAAGTCATGGGAAGAACAAGAAGGACTCATCGATTGTGAAGAAAATTCTGAAAATTTTGCCTGAAAGGTTTGCCTCAAAGGTAGCAGCCATAGAGGTTTGTAGAGATCTCAATTCTATGTCTTTGCATGATCTCCAGTGCAATCTCATTGCATATGAGATGAGGATAAAGTCAGTTAAAAGCTCTGCAACAACGAAGGTATCAAAGGAGGTAGCTTTCAAATCTATGAAGCACTTGAAGATAAAAGAAGTGGAAGAATCATCCAGTGAGGATGATGATGATGATGATGAGGAAGAAGGTGAAGGTGAAGTATTAGCTTACTTCACAAGGAAGTTCAAAAAGGGGTCTAAGAAGGGAAAATGACAATTGTGCTTGAGATGTTATCGTTGTGGGCAAACTGGACACTTTGCTTCTCAGTGCAAAGTGAAACTTGATGACGAAGACGAGGATGGTGATACTGAGCCGAATTCAAAATGGAGAAGACCATCATTCAAATCAAATAAGTCCAGCAAGAAGACTGCCAACCCACAGAAGAAGAAGAGAGGCTCATTCAAGAGTTATGTGAGTCAGACAAAAGAAGCCAATAAGGAGGAAGACGAAGAATCATCAGATGAATAGACTTTTATGGCATCAGTTCAAGGTGGTAGTTCAACCTCTGAAGAGGAAGAGGAGGTTGATGAAGAGGAACCAGATCTTGAAGCTGAGTTGGAAGTAGCTTCAAAGAGATAATCAAAAGGGGTAGAACCATAAAGAGGTTAGAGGCTCACATAAAATAAATTGAAGCAAAATCTGAGAAAGAGTTTGCTTTTAAGAAGAGGTTGAAGTTGTTCACATATCTACGAATTGTGGTGATACTGATTCACCCCCCTCTTAGTATCACAAACTAGTAGATCCTAGGGTGAAGTCGGGAACTTCACAATGTATTTTTCCAAAAACATAAGAAAACAAAGCAAAGCTTGCTAAAAATACCTCAACATTGCTCATTCTCGTTTTACATAGTTGTAGCCTTTATATAGGCTTGTAAGCACTACAATCATATAAGGAAAAGGTGTTTTTAATCATACCTATATAAGAAAGATCTTACTTATAAAGGATCCCTTTAATTTAGGACTACCAATATGCTTTAATTAAGTAAAAGGTGGTTTGATGCTTATAAGTTGCATGAGAATTTTTATTGATCGAGTATGAAGCATGATGTGTAATCTATTTATGATAACTGTATTACATGTAAGCAAGTAAAGGTTAAATTTAAACCATATGACTTGTATACATCTTTACCTATGCTTAGCCAACCTTGGATTGATTACTAAGCTTTCAGAGTGGTAAGGACAACATTTTTGTTGTTGTTGATAGATTTGGCAAAATGGCTCATTTTGTTGCACATTCTAAAGCTAATGATGCAACACATATTGCCAATTTGTTCTTTAGGGAAGTGGTGTGTTTGCATGGTTTGCCAGGAACTATTGTTAGTGATAAGGATGTTAAGTTCTTAAGTCATTTTTTATGCACTTTATGGAATAAATTGGTAACTAAACTCTTATTTTCTATTGTTGCACATCCTTAAACGGATAGACAAATTGAAGTAGTTAATAGGACACTCACTACTTTGTTACATGCTATCATTTAAAAGAACTTTAGTCAATGGGAAAAGTGTTTGCTACATGTTGAGTTTGCTTATAACAGATTTTTTTTGTTTTACTACTTCCTTGCCATCTTTTAAAGTTGATTATGGTTTTAATCTTTTAACTCCTTTGGATATTTTATCTTTGCCTACTAATGGACATGCTAATATTGATGGTAAGAAAATGACAAAATTTGTGAAGGATTTACATGCTAAGGTTCGAGCTAACATTGAAAAGAAGAATGAGCAGCATGCTAAGTAAGCTAATAAAAGGTGTGTGAAGGTTGTCTTTGAATTTGGTGATTAGGTGTGGGTGCATAAGAGAAAGGAACGATGTACTCCATTCATGCAACTTAGTGCCCTATTAAACTACCCCTATGAGTTTCCTTAACAAGTAACTCATGAATAGAACAAATAGATACATATAATTTATGTCTTTTAAATAGAAACCTTCATGCCTAAAAAGATCACTAAATACACACTTCTTATATGCATTCCATACTTGGCTAAAATTAGAATCATTAGCATACAAGCCTTTGAGTAATTCAAAACCAAGTAACTTAGTTTGTAAAGAAGTAAGTTATGCATATTTCCAAGATAATGCATCAGCAACAATGTTTTCCTTTTCATGTTTGTACTTGATTATATAAGGAAACATTTTTATGCACCTTAGCCATTTAACATGTCTTTTATTAAGCTTACCTTGTGATTTCAAGAAATGTAAACTCTTATGATTAGAATGAATCGTGATTCCGTTGACCATAAATAATGTTGCTATGTGTGAAGAGTTCATACTAATGAAAAACGTTTCTTATCATAAGTAAGATGATTCAAAGCAGTCCTACTTAGCTTTTCATTAAAATAAGCAATTAGTTTGAATCTTACATCAAGATAGCTCTTATTTCTTTTTTAGATCCATCACATTCTACCTCAAAAGTTTTATTAAAGTTAGGCAAGTATAACAAAAGTGCATTAGTAAGCTTTTCTTTCAAGGTGCTGAAAGCTTGATCATATATATCATCCCACTTAAAAACAACATTCCTTTTAATAAGTTCATTCAAGGTACAACAATGGAACTAAAATCCTTAACAAACCTTTGATAAAAACTTGCTAAATTATAAAAACTTGTTACCTTATTGGCATTCTTAGGCATAGGCCAATCCCTTATCGCCTTTACCTTCTCCCTATCCATACTAATATCTTGCAAACTAACAATATAGATAAGAAACACAACATATTCTATGCAAAATATACACTCTTTGATACTAGCATACAATCAATTCTTTCTTAACAAACTAAACACAACATGCAAGTGTTTCACATGTTCATCCAAATTCTTGTTATAAACAAAAATATCATCAAAGTAAACTACTACAAATTTTCCTATAAAAGAATGGAAGACATGATTCATTAGCCTCATGAATATAGTAGGTACATTAGTTAATCCACAAGGCATTACTAACCACTCATACAATCCATATTTAATTTTAAATACTGTCTTCCAATAATCTCCCTCTTTCATGCAAATTTGATAGTAGTCATTCTTTAATCAAATTTTGAAAACACACATAAACCATGCAAATCATCAAGCATATCAACTAATTTAGGGATAAGATATCTATCCCTAATAGTGATCTTATTGATGGCTTAATAATTCACACACAAGGGCCATGTTTCATCATTCTTTGGGACTAGGATGAAAAGAACTAAGCTTGCACAAGAAGATACAAAGGTAGGTGGATGAGTTGGTGAAAAAGGAATGCTTTTAAAAGAGGTAATCCATAGAGAATCTTTTCAAGAAATAAATCTTCAAACTCTTACAATAATGAAAAAACACACTAAGCAAAGAGGGGTTAAGGTCATTAGACAAAAAGTAAACATCATTATGTCTAAGTACAAGTAATTGTTGCCTTACGATCATAACACTCTTAACCTCACTTTTCACAACAAACACACCACCCTCTTACTTTTCTCTTCTTTTTATACACTTTTCTCTCTAGCATTTCTCTTAACCTCACCTTTTTCACTTAATTTTTTTCCCTAGGCTTCACTTTCTCTCTTTCCCTTTGACCTCTCACTCACTTTCGTTTTCTTTTCCCTTTGTCCTCTTATTTGTTCTTGCTATCTTAATCTAATCTTCATATGCATCAAAAGGTTTGAAAGGAGTTAATACAGTATTCCAATTATTAATTACAAAAGATTATCGGTTCTTATGGCCATCAAAAGTAACCTTTCTATTAAATTACCATGGTCAACCAAGAAGAATATGAGCAACATGCATTGGTGCCATATCACAAAGAACCTCATCCTAGTAATTATCAATAGAAAAGGCAACTAAAACTTGCTTGGTTACTCTAATTTCTCCACAATTATTCAACCATTATAGCTTAACCAATTTAAGATGCTTGAAGGTATCCATATTTAACTTATTTACCACCAAAGTATTAACAACATTAGTACAACTTCCATTATTGATAATTATGCTACATACCTTATCTTTGACATGCCATCTTGTATGGAAAATGTGCTTACATTGCTTCTCATCATTATCATTCTTAGGCTAAATACTTAGTGATAAGGACCTTCTTGGGTCTCACACTGAGAGGGGGAAAGGGTGAATTAGTGTGAGATGTTTACTTTTTACAAATTTGTCCAAATCAAACCTCTATGACTTGTTAAATTCAATGATCCAATTTTATCTTGCCCCTTTATGTGAAAATGGTTGTATGAATATCAAGCGAGCACAAGCATGAAAGAACATATATAATTTTTATATTGTTCACCCATAATATGTGAGCTACGTCCACGGTGTGATAGGATCACTCCTAGATCACACGATCCACTCTTGTTATCAAGGTATATAGCTAATGTTGTGGAAGGATCTCTCCTTAACCACTGCTGCTATCTCTCCTTCTTTCTATCGTTACTGTTGTCTTTCCTTTGTAGGTTCTCTCCTCTACAGGTTCTCTCTTTTGTAGGTTCTCTCTTTTATAGGTTTTCTCCTTTGTAGGTTCTTTCCTCTATAGGTTCTCTCCTTCTTTCTGTCATTGCTGCTGTCTCTTTTCTACAGGTTCTTTCTTCTGCAGGTTCTCTCCTTACAGGTTCTTTCCTCTGCAGGTTCTCTCCTTCTTTATGTCAGTACTGCCTTTTCTTTTCTGTTGCTGCCTGTATGCCTTTTGCCATTCCTCTTTTCATTTGATGGCTGCTATCTGCTGCTGCAATTCTATGTATCATTCTCTATTGCTGCACTCTTTTTGTTCACCTACTGCTACTTTCTATTTGTTCACTTGCCACTACTCTCTTTTGGCCATTTTTCTCCGGTTGCTATTCTTTTTGCCTCTCATGTTCTCTACACTTTTTTTGTCTCTCCTTGCCATGCCTTAACTCTTTTTTGGCAATTGCATGGGTATTTATAAGCCTTGAGTTTAGGATTGCCTTATAATCAATGGTCAGCATTAATTCCTTGAATTTAGGGTTAACGGTCAATATTGACTTGAAGTTCCACTACTAAACGCAATCCTAAAGGTAGTAACGACATATATCTTGTTAAAGAAATTTCATCTGTGCCACACAGGAGACAATCTTACAGATAGCCAGTTACAACAACTAGTGCTTTCTTTACAGCCAAAATACCACTAGCAATCTAAATCAACTCATCATTTTTGGCAGCGCAAGATGGGGCTGGCAGCATCTTGATTTCAACCTTGCTTTCTCTCCTCATTCTTGTTAAATTGCACCAACACCGTCTTCCTTAACCCTTGAATGAATTAGTTGCCAACACTTTGTAAATGCAACAAACACATCTCAACGACACTCACAACATCAAATCAACAAGGACAAATGTATGAGATGTTGTTGATAACAAATTCAGCATTAGCCATCAAAGATGGGCTCAACAATCTGCCCCTTTGGATTTGTTAGCAACACATTAAGTCCAAAAATCAGCAATTAAACACAAGCAGCAGCTTTTGACATTCACAGCCTCCCTTGAAATATGTATCTTCCTTTTTGCATGTGGGCATGATATTAATTGGAAACAACCTTAATTTTTAACTCCCCCTTTTTTTTACTTCTCCCCCTTAATAATTTCTCCCTCTTTATTTGATTTTTCCCTTTGGATTTATCAAGCTAATCCCCCTTTCAATCAATATATACTCTCTTTGGATATATGCAAACTATCTCCCCCTTTGACAACAAATCCAAAGAATAATAAAAGAGAGAAAGGGAAGGGAGGTTAGAGGTATACCTCAGCCTCTAAGGGGTGACTGAATACGTAAGTTTAGCCTTAACTTTTGGAATATCTCCTTTGACAGAGGTTTGGTGAATATATCTAAATGAATGAGCTCCAATGGATTTTTTTTTGTTTGAATCTCCACATTTTTATAAATAGCATTCACCATCTTCCCTTTTTGACAAGTGCTGCAAATGGTATTTCTTTCTCTTCTTAACTTGGGTACATCTTTCACAGCTTCAATTTTGGAAACTTATAAGATGTATCAATCTCTTATGCCACAACAAATTCTCATCTTTGGTGCTCATGTAGCATGTGTTTTTGCTGTTGGAAACTTGGTATAAGTTTCCATTTGTTCTTTCTCCCTTTATAAGGACAACACCATCACTTAATCTTTTTATTGTGCAGTCACTCTTGATGAAAGTAACTTCATGCCCATCATCACAAAGTTGGCTAATACTGATTAGATTGTGTTTTAGTCTTTCAACATAAAGCAACTCTGATTTCAGCTTTTCAGTACCAATTTTAAAAGACCAACACCTCTAATCTTTAAGGTATCATCATTGCCAAATATGAGTAACCTTCTATCATATCTTTCTACTTCCTTCAATACCATGGAGTCTCCTATCATGTGTGAAGAGTAACCACTGTCAAGGATCCATGGCTTTTCTTTCTTGGAAGCTTTTAACGCTACTTTAACAACCATAGACATTTCCCTTCCTTTTTTTCTTCTTTGGCCAAACATAGGAGTATATGTAGGTCTTCTACTTTGCATTCTTTAACTAGGCAACAATGTTAAGCATTTCTCAGTAGTATGTCCAACCTTTTCACATCATCCACATATTTCTTCCAATATATCAAATTTGTTTCTTAGTGGAATTTGGCTTCTTTTCACTTGAGGCTATCTCTTTTCTTGATAAAGTCTCCCCTTAGACTTTTGCCTTGCATTCCTCTTTATTATAGGCCTATTACTCCAGCACACACTAGCCTTATGCCCATACTTACTACAACACTAGCAAAATCCTTCAAATATGAATTTTCTTCTTTCACCAAGTTCATATCTCCTATCTTCAGTACCTGTTGTGGCAACCTTCTTTTCGTCTTTGATAACTTGTCTCCTTTAGATAGGAGTTTTCATTACATCTTTCCTAACCTATTTTATCTTGGGTTGGTTTCTCTTCTCCATAATGTCATTGTGTTTGCTTTTAAGCATAAACACAATTTTTTTCTTCTCTTCTACCCTGTTATTTAGCTTTTCAATATAGCCAAGTCCTTTCTTCCCCATGGAATGAGGTCTTTGTTTGCTTGGACACTTATCCAACTTTTTGGTAGCATCCTCCTTGATAGTGTTTGCTAAAGAGGACTCTCCTCTCACTTCCATGGCCTGTATAAAGTTTTCTTCACACTTCTTCAATTCAAATTTAGCCTTTTGGAGCTTGGCTTGTAACTTCAACACTTTTTGATCTTGTGCAATCACCTTAAAGCCATAGGCTTCTTTTCTTTCTTCATTAGGGCTATTCTTATTTCATAAGCCACCAATATGGTGTGTAAATCATCTAGGGGCAGCCTATCCAAATCTCTATCTTCTATAGAGGAAACTTTGGCATTAAAAGCTTATGGTAAGGTTCTAAGTATCTTTCTTATCATAGTAGCATTGTTGATCTCCTCTCTATAGCCTTTAATGGAACATATAATTTCATTTACTCTTGTAAAAAAGGCATCCATCGATTCATCATTCAGCATCTTTATATCTTCAAATCTGCTCCTCTAGATTTATAACTTAGCTTCCTTCATAACCTTGTCTCCTTCATAAATATTCTTCAATTTGTCCCAAATTTGTTTGATTGTGTTGCACCCCATCACTTTGGTGAATTTTTTATCTGATAAGGAGGTATATAAGGCATTTCTAACCTTCCATCATACTTTAAATTCTTCTTATTAGTAGGCATCATAGCAACACCTTTAGCAACAAGATTGAAGCCACTGACAATAGATTTAAACACACCCAGAGCAAGTGACAGCAGATATGGGAGCATTCTGTTCTTTCATAATTGATAATTTTGTCCATCAAAAGTGGAAATGTCGTTGTTATTAACATTGTTCATGCTCTCCATGATATATTTCTTTGTTTTCCACTCTCCTCTTTGGCAACGTCGGATTTTCTCTCCTATCTTCGACGACAGCTATTCTTTGTTCAGCCCGGTCGTCGACCATCTCCTCTTTCTTTGGCAACACTTGTAATCCTAAGAAGAATTTCATTTCACCAAGCATGGACATCTCAAACTTCTTCTTCATTTGCTCGATAAAGGCAGTGCACAGGGCCTCCTTTTCTGTAGCAAAGATTATGTCCTCAACATAGACCACAACAATTAACTGGCCCTGGTTGTCTTCCTTTATATACAGGTTGCTATCCACATTCCCTTTTTTGAACTTTATATTCTTAAAGCATGTATCTAGATTGGAATACCATGCTCTTAGAGCTTGCTTTAAGCCATATAAAGCCTTATTCAATCTACACACACTTGAACCATTATGATCAAGTATAAAACTATCAGGCTATTCAATAAATACCTCCTCTTCAAGCTCTCCATTCACAAATGTAGACTTCACATCCATCTGATAGACTTTGTAGTTCATCTGAGCAACAATGGCCATAAATATTCTCATTGCTTCAAGTCTAGCCACCGGAGCAAAGGTCTCTTCAAAGTTAACACCTCCTACTTGTGAGTAGCCTTTGCAGTTAAGTCTTCCCTTGTTTCTTACCACCTTACCTTTTTCATTGAGCTTATTTTTGAACACCCACTTAGTTCCAATAATGTTTTTCCCTTTAGGATATCATGGATATCATGAGCAGTGATAACAGTAAGGGCATTCCCACTTTTGATGGATAGAATTATTAGTTATAGAAGAATAGAATGCTCCTATATCTGATGTTAATTGGTTTAGATGTGTTTGAATCTGTTGTTAGTGGCTTCATCCCTATTGTTGAAGGTAATGCTATGACGCCTATTGATAAGAAGAATTTAGAGTGTGACGAAAAGGTGAGAAATGCCTTGTATGCCTCCTTATCAGACAAAGAATTCACCAAAGTGATGGGGTGTAACATAGCCAAACAAATTTAGGACAAACTGAAGAATATTTACGAAGGAGACAAGGTTGTGAAGGAACCCAAGCTACAATTTTGGTGGAGCAGATTTGAAAACATAAAGATGCAAAATGATAAATTTGTGGATGCCTTTTTCACAAGAGTCGATGAAATTGTGTGCTCCATTAGAGGCTATAGAGAGGAGATCAATGATGCTATTGTGGTAAGGAAGATACTTATAATCTTACCAGAATCTTACAATGCCAAAGTTTCCTCCATAGAAGATAGAGATTTGGATAGGCTTTCCTTAAATGATTTGCACAGCATATTGGTGACTTATGAAATGAGAATAGCCCCATTGAAGAAAGAAAGGAAGTTTAAGGTGGAGAAGGAGTTAGCTTTCAAGGCAATGAAGAGATTAAAGATTAAAGACCAAGAAGAAGAATTTGACAGCAGCTTTGAAGAAGAAGATGGTGATACTAAACTGAATAAAGTCATAACATACATCACCAAGAATGTGAGGAAAGGAAAAGGAAAGTACAAGGGAAAATTATCCTTAAAGTACTTTAGGTGTGGAGAAATTGGGCATTTTGCCATGGACTGCCCAAAGAGAATAGAAGCAAACAATGATGATGATAATGAGCTAGTCCCAAAGAGAAGAACAAAGCAATCTAGGTATTCTAAAGCTAAAAATTTAAGTGCCAAAGGGAAAATGCAACTCTTTAGGTCCAAAAGAAGGAATTTTTAAGCAAGTTGGATGAAGAAGATTTTGAAGAAGAAGTTGATGATGATTCCAATGATGATGCTTTAAAGGATGTGCTGGTTGCTCAAGTAGATGATGATCAAGAATTTTCAAGTAATGAGGAATCAACCGAAGAGGAAGAGGATGAGTTGGTGCAACAACTTGAAAAAGAGTTAAGAGCTTGTTTGCACAAAAATAGCAAGTTGGAAAAGGAGGTAAAGCATCTCAAGAAGCTGTATGAAAATTCTGCTGTTGATAAATTTGATCTCCAGGTAAAAGAAAGGGAGTTTGAAGCAAAAGAAAAGGAGAACTTGAAGAGAATTGAAAAGTTGATGTACTTGAGGTAGAACAAGGCAAGATACATGAAGATCTCGGCATTAAGGTGACTGTATAAGAGCAATAGGTGCTAATTTTACAAGTTAAGCTCCACAAGACTAAGTCCAAACTAAAGAAGCTTGAAGAAAGCTTTATATCGGCCTTAGAAGTGAAAGGAGAGTCGGCTTCAACAAATGCCATCAAGGAAGATGCTAACAAAAAATTGGATGGGTGTCTAAGCAAATAATGACCACATTCCATGGGGAAGAAAGGCCTTGGCTATATTGAAAAGCCAAATGAGAAGGTAGTAAAGAAGAAGAAAATTGTGTTTGTACTTAAAAGCAAGCACAATGATGTGATGGAGAAGAGAAACCAACCCAAGCTAAAATGGGTTAGGAAAGATGTGGTGACCCATCCAAAGGAGACAAGTTGTCAAAGATGGAGAGAAGGGTGCCACAATAGTTGCTAAAGAAAGGAGACATGAACTTGGTGAAAGAAGAAAATCTAGATTTGAAAGATTTTGCTAGATTTGTAGTAAGTATAGGCACAAGGCTAATGTGTGGTAGAGTAATAGGTCTATAATGAAGAGGAATGTGAGGCAAGAGTCTAGGGAGAGACTCTATCAAAAAAGGAGATAGTCATAGGTGAAAAGAAGTCATATTTAACTAAGAAATAGATTTGATTTGTTGGGAGAAATTTGTGGAAGATGTGAAAAGGCTGGATACACTACTAAGGATTGCTTGACATTGTTAAAGAATGCAAAGGAGAACACCTACACATGCTCCTAAATTCATCCAAAGAAGAAGAAGAGGAAGAGAAACAACTATGGTTGTGGAAGTAGCCTTAAAAGCTTCCAAGAAAGAAAAGCCATGGATCCTAGTTAGTGGCTACTCGTCACACATAATAGGAGACTCCAAGATGTTGAAGGGAGTTACAAAATATGATGAAGGGTCAATCAAATTTGGCAATGATGGTGCCTTAAAGATTAAAGGTGTTGGTGCTGCTGAAATTAGTGTAGAAAAGCTGAAATCAAAGAAATTGCTTTATGTTGAAGGGCTAAAACACAATTTCATCAGTGTTAGCCAACTCTGTGATGATGGACATGAAGTTACTTTAAACAAGAGTAGTTGCACAGTAAAGAGATTAAGTGATGGTGTTGTTCTTATTAAGGGTGAAAGAACAAATGGAAACTTATACCAAGTTTCCAGAAGCAAAAACATATGTTACATGAGCATCATAGATGAAAAGTTATTGTGGCATAGAAGATTGGGACATCTTGGATAAAAGAAAGCTGAAGATGCCATGTATGACAACCAAAAAGAATCTGAAAGTGATGAATCAGAGGGCATTCAGCATGAGGAAGATGTTATTCTCAAGTTACAAGTGATGAAGAAAAAGAATCAAGGCATTCCTAAACTCATAGAAGAGTCAGAGTCAAAGTTGAGGTTAAGAACATTATTGGCAATAAAAAGGACTCTATGCATACTAGGAGAAGACTAAAAGGTGGTGAACAAACCTCATTGATCTCCAAGGTTGAACCCAAGTTAATGGAAAAAGCATTAAAGCACAAGGAATGGGTGTGTGTTATAAATGAAGAGCTTGATCAAATTGAAAAGAACAACACTTGGTGTTTAGTACCTAGACCTAAAGGGAAAAACATCATTTAAACCAAGTGGGTTTTCAAAAATAAGCTCAATGAAAAAGGTGAGGTGTTAAGAAACAAGGTAAGGCTTGTCTACAAAGTGAGGCTGGTAAGAAGAAGTTTGAGATGTCCATGCTTGGTGAAATGAAATTCTTCTTATGATAGTATTGCAAAGTGAGGATGGAATTTTTCTTTCCCAAGAAAAGTATGCTTGTGAGCTATTAAAAAGGTTTGGGATGGAGAACTTTAAAGAAGTAAGCATTCCTATCAGGATTGGAACAAAGTTAAGCAAGGATAAAAAAGGCAACATGCTTTATCAAAAGGAATACAGAAAGTTGATTGGAAGCTTATTGTATTTGAAAACATCAAGGCCTAATCTTATTTTTGTTGTAACACTCTGTGCTAAATTTCAAAGTAAGCCCAAGGAATCTTATCTTATGGCTGATAAGAGAATTCTAAGGTATGTGAAGGGCATAACAAATTATGGGTTGCTTTATGATAGAAGTGGATAATTTAATTTTTATGGGTATACAAATGCTGATTAGACTAGAAATTATGATGACAGAACGTCAACATCAAGTGGTGCATTTAATTTGGACAATAGATGTATTTCATGGCATAATAAGAAGCAAAATTTAGTGACTCTAAGTACTATAGAGGCTGAATATGTGGCTGCTACTCAAGCTTATACTTAACTGCTATAGATCAATAGCTTGAAGATATAAAGGTGGATCTGTAGCTGCTATTGTTGATTGGTTATGACAACCAAAGTACCATCAATTTGTCAAAGAATCATGTTTAACACTCCAGAACTAAACATATTGAAATCAAGTAGCACATCATTAAAGAAAAAGTGAAGAAAAATGAAGTAAAGCTGAAGTATATGCCCACCATAAAGTAAGTTATCGATATATTCACCAAACCTCTATCAAGAGAGATGTTCCAGAAGTTAAGGTTGACCTTATGTGTTTAGCAACCCTCTAAAGGCTAAGGTATGCCTCTAACCCCTCTCCCCTTCTCTCTTTTATTATTCTTTGGATTTGTTGTCAAAGGGGGAGATATTTTGTATAAATCCAAAGAGAGTATATAGTGATTAAAAGGGGGATTAATTTGATAAATAAAGGAGGAGAAATTGTCAAGGGGAAAAAGTAAAAAAAAGGGGGAGTTCAGGTATGCCCACATGCAAAAAGGGAGATGCATGTTTCAGGGGGAGTTGTGAATGTCAAAGGTTGCTATTTGTGAATTGTTGATTTGTGGATTTAATGCGTTGCTAACAAATCCAAAGGGGGAGTTTATTGAACCCATCTTTGATGACTAATGTTAGATTTATTGTCAACAGCATCTCACATAGTTGTTCATGTTGATTTGATGTTTTGAATGTTGTTGAGATGTAGAGAAGTCATTGGTTAATACCGTTGATGGATAGTATTAATGCTTAGGAATGCCTTTTGGATTATCTAATGCACCCAGTACATTTATGAGATTAATGAATTACAACTTGTATGCTTTCATAGGGAAATTTATAGTAGTGTACTTTGATAATATTTAGTTTATAGTAAGCATTTGGATGAACATGTGAAATACTTGCATGTTGTGTTTAGTATGTTAAGAGAGAACCAATTATATGATAATCTCAAAAAGTGTATAGTTTACATGGAATCCGTTGTATTTCTTGACTATATTGTTAGTTTGCAAGGTATTAATGTGGATGGGGAGAAGGTAAAGGTGATATAGGATTGGCCTACGCCTAAGAATGCGAACATGGTAAGAAATTTTCATGGTTTAGTAAGTTTTTATCAAACATTTGTTAAGAATTTTAGTTCCATTGCTACACCTTTGGATAAACTTGTTAAAAAGAATGTTGTTTTCAAGTGGGATGATGTGCATGATTGGGTTTTCAATACATTGAAAGAAAAGCTTCTTAATGCATTGCCTAACTTTGATAAAGCTTTTGAGGTAGAATATGATAAATTTTGAATAGGAATAGGTGTTATTTTGATGCAAGATTCCAAACCAATTGAATTATCCTACTTAAGAGAAGGAGCTTTATGCATTAGTACCAACTCTTCAAACATAGCAACATTATTTGTGGTTAAGGAAATTCACCATTTATTTTGATCATAAGAGTTTAAAGTTCTTGAAATCCTAATGTAAGCTTAACAAAAGATATGCTAAGTGGTTGGGGTTTATAGAAACATTTCCTTATGTGATCAAGTACAAACATAGAAAGGAAAAGATTGTTCCAAATGCATTGTTTAAGAGTACACATTGCTTAGTTCGTTGTAAACTAAGTTACTTAGTTTCGAATTGCTTAAGGGCTTATATGCAAATGATTCTAATTTTGGCCAAGTATGGAATACATGTAATAAATGTGCATTTGGTAACTTTTATAGGCATGAAGGAATTCTGTTTAAGAGAGATAAATTATGTGCCTATGTGTTCTATTTGTGGGTTACTTGTTAAGGAAACTCATAGTGGTGGTTTGACAAGGCACTTTAGTATGTAAAAGACTTTAGATATATTACATAAGCATTTTTATTGGCCTTATATAAAGCATGATGTGTAATCTATTTGAGATAAGTGCATTACATGTAGACAAGCCAAGGCTAATGTTAAAGTTACATGGCTTGTATACACCTTTACTTATGCCTAACCAACCTTATAGTGATACTCAATTTGGGCTAAGTCATCTAATTAAGGTGTGGGATGGTGATACTTTATAACCACTTGGTAATCAATGTACATCCTTGAAGTCTCATCTTTTGTAGGCATAATAAGCAATAGCAAAAATACACTTAGACTTGTGCTTTCTATTGAACCCATCTTTGATGGCTAGTGTTGGATTTGTTGTCAACACCATCTCACACGATTATATGTATTAATTTGATGTTAAGAATGCGATTCAAATATGGTGAGGTCATTGGGAGAAACTGGTGATGACATGTCAACCCTGGCGTTGAGAAGTTAATATTGACCGTTGACCCTAAATTTTAAGAAGTCAATGTTGACTATTGACCCTAAATTTTAGGACTCAAATCTAGTCGTTAATTGTAGGGCAACATATGGGAATTAACAATGACCGTTGATGATAGTGTAGCCCTAATCCCAAAGCTTTATAAATACCTTAGGTGTCTTGCAAAAAGTAGAAAAGGGGCTGTAGAAAATTGAGTAAACGACAAAAAGAGGTAAGTGACAAACCTAGGGAAAAAGAGAGGTGAACGGCAGAGATGAAGCAACCACCAAGCAAGGCGGCCGACTAAGGAGAGAGTAGTAGCCACCAAGGAAAGAAGGCAAGGTAGCTGGCCAAGGAGAGAAAGAAAAAAGGCAAGGTAGCTGACCAAGGAGAGAGTAGCAGCCACCAAGGAAAGAAGGCAAGGTAGCCGGCCAAGGAGAGGAAGAAAGAAGGCAAGGTAGCTAGCCAAGGTAAGAGCAGCAACCACCAAGGAGAGGCAGCAAGGCAGCCGGTCAAGGAGGGAAAGAAAGAAGGAGTAGCTACCAACAGGAGGTGGAGCAGCAGTCAGCAAGTGGTGGAGCAGCAACTGATAGGTGGTAGAGCAGCAACAAAAGGGTCTTGCACCAGTAACCATCATGCAGGGATAGAAACGGCGGCCTGAGAAAACAGTTGTAATGTGTAGGAAGAGTAGCAACAACACGAGAAAACTGTTGTAGCGTAGGGGGAGAGCAACAGTGGCGTGAGAAAATTGCTGTAGCACACGCGGAGAGCAGCAGTGGCGTGAGAAAACTACTACAACATGCGGAGAGAGTAGCAACGACGTGAGAAATCTTCTGCAGCACGCTGGAAGAGAAGCAGTGGCGCGAGAAATTTGCTACAACGTGCAAGGAGAGCAGCACGTGAGGAAAGCAATAGCGTGCATAGCAACAGCAAGACACGCGGATAGCAGACACAGCACGCACGAATAGTAGGAATAGTGGGTGCATACAGCAGCTACAGTGCGCGTGGACAGTAGGTGCAGGGAGCGCAGACATCAGCCACAGTGCATGCGGATTGCAGGCGCAAAATGCGTGGACAACAGGTGTAGAGAGCGCAGACAGTAGGCGTAGAGACGCAGACACAAGCCATAGTGTGCATGGACATTAGGTGCAGAGAGCGCAGACAACAGGCGCAGAAAGCGTGGACAACTGGTACATAGCATGCGCGTACAGCAGGCGCAGAGAGTGTGGATAGCGGGCGCATAGTGTGGACAGACAACAGGCCGTGCGTGGACAGCAGGCGTAGAGTGCGTGGACAACAGCAACAGTGCATACAGATAGCATTTATAGTGGACACGGACAGCAGTGGATAGACGCGCAGTGCATATGAACAACATTAACAGCGTGCGTGAACAGCAACATCAATGCATATAGACAGCATTAGCAGAGCGTGTGGCCAACAGCAGTAGCGTGTGCGGACAGCAACAGTAGCGCGTGGGCGACATTGGCAAAGGGTGAGATAACACCGGCAGCAAAGGAAGGAGAAGATCCATATTTTGCTTTAGTAAACTGTATACATTGAGTGATTGTTCTTTAGGAAAGGTTTTTCCATAAACTCTTGATAGATTTGTTGAAAAACAGGGTGGGAAACCCTTGGAGTGATCGGGAGTTCATTGTAAGTGGTTCAGGAGTAGTCCTTCCATAAGTAGTGAAGGAGTGATCCTTCCATAACATTAGTGTATCCCTTGATAACAAGAGTGGATTGTGTGATTTAAGAGTGATCCTATTACACCGTGGACGTAGCTCACACATTGTAAGTGAACCACGTAAAAAATTGGCATGTGCTCTTAGGTGCTTATGCATTGTTTCTTATTCGTACAGTCGCGCTCACATAAAGGAAAAAATTAAAAATTGGATCATCGGTTCTAACAAGCCACAGAGGTTAAATCGGAATCGATTTGTAAAAAGAGGATATCTTACATTGATTCACTCCCCCTCTCAGTGTGAGACCTTAATCGGTCCTCATCACTTTCCCTCACATGTCCCTTTACAATAAGCTTTTCAACTTATTTTTGAAGCTCTTTTGTCTCCTCAGGATTACTTCTTAAAGCTGGTCAATTTGGAAATATTGTACTTTGAATGATAGTTGAGAGGTAGCTTAAGGGAAGGAGGAGTACTTTTAAATATAATAAAAACTCAAGTTCATCCTTTTCAAAGCTAAATTAGGAGAATGAAGAGAAGATGACTCCTAAGCTTAAAACCAATACACATAAACCCAAGACTAGTGGGGGCAACCTTGAAAAGGCCAAATTTGAGGATAAACCTAAGGGCATCCAAGGAAAAACTAAAGGCATCAAGTGTTTAAGGTGCTTGGATAAAGGTCATGTAGCATCACAATGCCCTAATAAGAGGTCTATAATTCTTACAAAGAATGGTAGTGATGAGGCTCATATGCCACGATTAGTGGATGCTAATGATATTGATAAAAGAGTATAGTACCTAGAGTGTGGTAGAAAACTTTTAATGGTATGAAGAACTCTTAGTGTACAAGTTAAGGAGATAAATGATGTTAAGATGTAGAGGGAGATATCTTACATAGTAAGTTTTTAGCGAAAGATAGAAATTGTAGTTTAATTATAGATGAAGGTAATTATACCAATGTAGATAGTACAAAACTAGTGAAGAAGTTAGGTCTACCATATCTAAACATCTTAGACCATATAACTTATAGCGTTTAAATGATAGTGGAGTGGTAAAAGTGACTAAATAGGTTGGGTTCTATTTTCTATTGGTAGATATAAGGACAAGTTGTTTTATGATGTTGTACCTATGTAGGCAAGACATTTATTATTAGGTTGTCCTTGGAAATTTGATAAGAGAGTTTTGCATAATGGTCATAAGAACCATTATTCTTTCACCATTAATGCCTCACACTTGTTTCATTGAGACCAAAATAGGTGTCTGAAGACCAAGTGAGACTTTATGAAAGTGACTAAAAGAGAAAGAGTGAAAAGAAAGAGAGAGTAAAGAGGAAAGAAAGTAAAGGAGAGAAAAACAAGGTGAAATGCTTGAGAGTGATAAACATAAGAGTGGTCAAGTTTCAAAGAGTGATGATGCAAGAAAACAAGTGAATGTGTATGTAAAAAGAGTGGATGTTAGGGTTGCTTTCCAAGTTAGGCAACAAATGATCTTGATCCCTAACAAGATTCTTATTTTTCTAACACTAATTTTCCTAACACTATTTAAACTATCATGTGAAGACCAATCAAACACAACTTTTCACAAAAAGATTTTATAAAAGAAGACATTAGTAATATGGAAAGATTGAAGCATCAATAATAGGATAAGACACAGTAGTTACTTAAAGATCAACAATCAATGATGGATCATGCCTCTTTGCTTCCCTTATAATTCTATTGTATCTACTCTTTTATGGCTTTATATTGACTTTTAATCCATTACAAATATTTCTCTAATTATCCTTATTTCTTTTCTGAATCTAGAATTTTATCAATAAGATCTAGGCTCAAATTACCTTTTTTTTGTTAAGACTAATAAGTCTTATTTCTTTATAAAGCAGTCATGCTGACTACTATCACTTTCTTCAGAGGTATGAGAGCTACTCCCTTCTAAACTAAAAAGAGTACCTTCCCTATCCTCTGATCTAAAGTGTTCTAATAAGAACATCTCTTTAGCATCTTTGGAATTAGATTTAATCTATTCCTCTTTTGCTATAACAATTTGAACTTGCATTGTTTCAAGCATAGAAGTATTACTTTCAAATTTAACCTAATATATTTTTTCTTTTTCTCTTGTTTAAGTAAATGTTCAAGAATGATTTCTTGTGGCTAATCAACTTCTTCTTTTTCTCTTGCTTAACCAAAGGTTTAGGAATGATTTCCTGTGGTTGAGAAACTTCTTCAATCGTTGGATCACTAATATTTTACATAGATAGAGTCAGGGGTGAAGGTAGTAATTGGTCTTAAGGGAGAGAAGTTACATTATTCTTGGGTGGATGTAATTTGTCATTGATTGTACCTTGTTTTGCAGTGAACTCTTCATCTTTTTAATTCAGTCTTTTGCTCTAGGTAAGTAAGGTCTTGCATTATGGGGGGGGGGAGGAAGTAGATATAGTAGTACTTATAAAGGGAGCAAAGTCAAGTTTCTAGTATCCCATGTTGCTAGGCGAGCATTTAGGGTAGAAAGGCATAATTCATCATTGATTGCTAATCTTTAAGTTACTGCTATATGTCTTCTTATTATTGATGCCTGTATCTTTCCTTATTATTGATGCCTTCTTTTATAAAATCTTTTTGTGACAAGTTGTGTTTGATTGAATGGTCTTTATGTGATAGTTTAATTAGTTTAAAAAATGAATTAGTTGAAACTCTTGAAGATGATACTCAAGAATTTGAAAGTTTATTAATATGTAAAGTCATAGTAATGAAAGAAAAGCTAATTAAGATAAATGACTCATTTGCTTGATAGATTTTTCATTTAGACTACTTATTGTGTGTTGGCATGCATGTCATAACTGAATTAATGTTCAATGTAAACATGGATGATAATTGCATGATTATTTTGTGTAAATGATTCTTTACAATGTAATCAAAATCCTTATAGCCAATGAATCAAGTGATAGCCTCAAATTTAGCAATGAATGATTCTCTCCCAGTAAAGAAAGATAATTAAGAGATATTTAATGGATTTCAATTGATTTAAACTACCCCTAAGGTTTCATAAATGTATCTCACAATAAAATTAATAATTAGTGTAGTCATTTAAATAATTTAATGATTCATTTATATGAATGACTCATTATAATGAAAGGATAAGCCTTATTATTAGCTAGAAATAAGGTGATAGCGATATCTTTCAAGTAATGAACCATTTGTCCATGTTTAAAAGCTAATGATTCATTTGTTTAAAGGAATTTAATGAATTTAAACTACTAAGGTTGATTGATGTGCATGTCGTAATGAAATTCATGTTTGGCATAAACATGAATGTCACTATTATGATCATTTTGTATGAATGATTCCTTATAATGAAAGCAGAAGCCTTATAGTGAAGGAATGACGTAATGGTCTCAAGTTCCAACAATGAATAGTTTCTCTATTGGTAATATGCTAATCAAGAGTAATAATCCATTATTTGATGATTACTAGAGACATAATAACTTACATCTTGTATTAATATTAGTAATTAGTGACATATTTAAGTTAATTTCATAATTCTTTTATATGAATTACTCCATGGAATGAAAGGATAATTCATATTAGCCAAAAATGAAGTAACCACCTCATCTTTTAGGCAATGAACTATTTTATTCATTTAAGAAAACTATTCAACATAAATAGTGTATTGAAGTGGAAGTCACAATGAAACTAATATTTAGCATAGATATGGAAGTTAATTGCATGGTAATTTATAATGAATTGTTCTTTACAATGAAAGGACAAGCTTTATTGCCAATCAATTAGGTGATCGTCTGATGTTTCAAGCAATAAACCGTTCTTTCTTGGGAGTAAAAGCTAATTAAGAGCAATAACTTCTTTATTCAATAGACTTTAACTGGATTTAAATTACCTAAGACAAAATAAGTGTATCTCCCAATGATATAAGTGATCAATGAATGCATTTAAGTTAATTTCATGATTTCATTATGTGAATGATGCCCAAGGAAGAAAAGTTACATTGTCCTTCAGTGGGCGTAATCCCCGTTAATTGTTTCTTGTTTCTAGGCAAACTCTTCATCTTTTGGTTTTGAGTTTGTTGCTCATCACTTTTACCCTTAGAGGGTGTCAACCTAGGGGGTAGAGAAGAGTCATAATTATTGATTGTCATAACTAGAGCAAAGTCATATAGCCAATAGCTTGTGTTGCCAAGTGAGCATTTAGGGCAGATAGGCATAATTCATCATTGATTGTCGAGGTTATGAGAGTTTGGTAAGTATGGATCATCGCAAACCACTGTGGCTTTCCTATACTAGTAGTAGTAAAAATTTTAATTTTTCTAATAAAACTAAAGAAATTATTGTAAATGAAAATATTGATAATAATTATTTACAAAACTAGACTCTTTTTGCATCTTCTCTTTCTCATGTTTATAAACAGGGAAGTTTCTTTTCAAAATGTGATTATGTGGTTAATACTATTAGGGAAGTTTTGCCTTTAACTCAAGGCTATAATGATTTCTTTTTGCTACCATAAGAGCTTATGAGTTCTTGTCAGCAAAAGTATAAGTTCATTCATATTGGGATGGTACAAGTAGCCTTAAAACTAGCTATAAGACTAAGTTTAAATAATTCAACAATTATTTGTATTCATTACAAGAGGCATAATTGCTTCCATGACTCCTTATTAGGAGTAATTAAATCTAATTTAAGTGAAGGGCCAATTTGATTTTCTTACTTTCCTAATTTCACTGTTTCTTTATTAGATCCTAACCTAATGTATGCATTATGTTTAGATATTAAAACTAAAGGATTTGATATGATGCCTGCATCAAAGAATTTGATTTTGCTTTACAAGATCCATTACAAGGTTATGAACACCACAGTTCTTGGCATTAAGAAGATCCCTTCTTAGTATGCCAATAAAGGAACCACAACTTTATTTTTAGCCAACAGGTCTAGAGTAAATGTTATGGTTCCAAGAACTATAACATGGGATCATGTTAAATTACTTAAGAAGTGGATAATGGAAAAGGCCATAGAACTTTTTAAATAGGTTCCAAGGCAACTTGAAGAAGTTATTAAATACCATGATGAAGATGTCAAAATTTGATTTACTCCAAAAGGATTTGTGAGGTTAAACCTTGATAATTCTCAAAATTCTATAAGGTTAAATCTTGGTAATTCTCAAAATTCTATAAGGTTAAACCTCAAAAGGAATGTGTCATCTGGATGGCATTCTACCTTATCAATTCCTTTGATGGGATTAGATGGCATCAGACGAACAAGGGAATAGGTAAGTCAACCTTAATATAAGGTTGAATTCCCCCCCCCCTTAACATTTGGTTCAGTGGTTAATGAACCACTTGATGGGTCTTTTAAACCAAGGTCTCTTTCTTTTCTAGTATGGGCTATCATGATAAAGATAGGAGTATCTTTATTCTAGTGAGATACAATGAAATTGAAAAAAAAAATTAAGAGAGTTATTTTACTCTCTTAATAATTTAGTCAAAGGAAAATGGTTCTTTATGACTTGAATGCCAAATGAGCAGGACATATGGGTAAATGATCATATGAAATATGTCAATATCCTCAGAAGTGCTGTTGACATATTTAGTTATCTTAAAAAGGCGTTTAGAATCGAAACGAAACCATTTCCTAATTTTGGCCCTCTTAATGAATACTTAATTTTAGAAAAATCTTATTAGGAGTATTTGACCAAAAAAAAAAAAAAGGAAAGTGAGTTAATAGCATGCACATTCCTTCACTTAATCTTTCCACCAAAGTTGATGAACAAGAGGTTATAACCTCTCCTTATAAGGCTGATGCAACAACTAGTGCTGTTATACAATAGGGCAACTATACCAATTTGTATCTCCAATTGATTTGTTCATAGTTGACCTGAATTGAGCAAAAGGTTAAAGAAGTTGCATAGCAAAAGGAAGTAATTCCTAAACCTTAGGTTAAACTTAAGATAGAAAAAAAGGTTTTATTTAAACCCCTGTCATCTTAAAATATTAATTACAAAATGGTAGACAAAAGTTATTATAAAATAGAACTTATGGACAAAATTATCAAAAGACTTCAAAAGCATAATTTAAAAGAAAAAGAAGTTGTAGTACTTCAATAGGAGACTACTCTTAAACCTCTACTTAAACTAAAGAGAGAAGAAGAAAAGAATGATTAGGTTAAACCTAAAAAAGAAGCCTTTGTGCTCGAAAAAATACAAGTTAAACCTGTTGAAGAGGAACAAATTAAATCTAATTCCAAAAATGAAGATTATGTAGATCAATTACAAAAACTGTTCTTTTTAGAACAATTAGTGATGTCTTCTTCTTCTTATTTGAAAGAACCACTTGATCTACAATAACTGTTTTTATTAGAACATTCTAATATAAAAAATTCATTACCTTCTTATAAATGTCCTTTAATAAGGCACCAATAAATTTGTATTATCCTTGGCCAACCTTAATGGATTTAGTCTTCAAGGAATAGACATAATATAATTATGTAATGTATGATGGTAGTAGTATCGTTGAATGGAATCTTGATGGTATGATTGAAGATCAAATTTTATTACTATTACATTACTTGATGATATTTGCCATTGTAACTAAAATAAAAGGCAATTTTAATACAAAAATTACCAAGATTATTACCCATGGATTTACTAGACAACTAAAAGGTTGGTAGGACTTTTATCTTCTTAATGAGGCAAAGCAACAAATATTTTTAGCAGTTAAATCTAAATCAAGAGTTATTCTCTTCAACTATGTTAATATATTGATTTATATAATTACCAATCATTTTATTGATACAACCACTTTAGTGGTAGATAAAACCTATGAGCAGCTCATTAATTTGAGATGCCTGGACTTATCCCAATTTAGGTGATATAAAGATGTCTTTTTCTTTAAAGTTTTTTCTACAAAAGATTGTTAGAATATTTTTTTTGGAAAGAATTTTTTTTTTCAAAGTTACTACCCTTTTTGTTGAAAGGGTTAAATCTTGTTGGTACTATCTACTATGCTAATTATACATATGGAGAATTAGCCACTAAGGTAATGGTAAAAGAAGTTAAACTTTGTAATGAAATGAAACTACACAAATAGCTACAATAAGAAAAAGCTCAAGGCAAAAAAGCCTTAGGAAGCTTTTATGAACAGATGGGCTATCCACCCATTTCTTATCCTAAATAGGATAAGTAGAAGAGTTATTAATCTCTTGATTAAAAAAAAAAAGGAGAAAATCCTAATTAAATCTTGAAAGTCAAAAATAAAAGAAAAATAGACTTAATCTAAAAGGGTTGTTGTTTGTTATCAATTTGAAAAAATAGGGCATTATTTTATAAAGTGTCAAACATGACATAAAATTCACAGTTTATTTGTCAATAATGACCTTAAGAGGTCTTTAATGCATATCTTTTTATCAAAAACTAATTTTGATAAATTTGATTTTGTTGTTCCCACAACCTTGTATGAGTTGTAATTGTTGTCAACCAGATTTAAGTGTGTAAGCAGAAGTGGCTTATTCAAGCATTCAAGGGATGAGTTTTCAGTAGAAAGAAAAGAGCAAAAAAAATAAATTAAGAAGGAGGATAATGCTGAATTTTGTATGGAACAGTAATATGAAGCTATATGGAGGGGCAAAAAAGGAAATTCGTCGTAGCTCTAGTAAAGCCTAATAGGGTTTGCATGGAACAATAATATGAAGCCACATGGAGGGGCAAGAAATGAAATTTGCCGCAACTTCAGTAAACTCTACTAGGGTTTGCACAGAAGGGAGTATATAAACCGGTAGAGGAAGAGAAGGTAGCAACACACACCACCGAAAGATAGAGAAATACACCACCGGGAGAGCAAAACGACAAACACACCACTGGTAGAGCAAAACGACAAACACACCGCCGAGAGAGCAAAATGACAAACACACCACCATAAGAGAGAAAGCCACCATCGTAAGAGAGAAAGCCACACCACTGTTAGAGCAGACCAGACTTGAAGAAAGAGCGGATGTGAGACCTGGAGAAGGTTTGATGTTAGAGCAGACCAGACTTGGAGAAAGAGAGGATGTGAGACCTGAAGAAGGTGGGACGTTAGAGAAGACTAGACCTGGAAACCAGACCAAGTGACACCAAACCTGGTATCCGTGAGACCACTCAGAAGAGAAGACAAAAAAACCAGAAGTGTGAGGCGGCTGAGAAACGTGAACAAGCAAAACCAGAAGCGAGAGGCAGGCCGAGAGACGTGAACCAGAAAAACCAGAAGCTGGAGGCAGGCTGAGAGACGTGAACCAGAAAAACCAGAAGCTAGAGGCAAGCTGAGAAACGTGAACCAGCAAAACCAGAAGCATGGTGCAGGCCAAGAGACGTGAAACGGTAGACCAAGAGTGTGGTGTAGGCCGAGAGACGTGAAATGGCAGACCAGAAGCATGAGGCAGTTCGTGAGGCGTGAAATGGAAAACCAGTAGCATGAGGCAGGCCGTGAGATGTGAAAAGGTAGACCTGAAGCGTGAGTGCAGGCCGTGAGACGGTGAGACCAAGAGTTGGGTGAGACAACCTCGAGAAGAAATTCGGTGTAGCATTTGAGAAAACTCAACGTATTTCTAGATTTCTTCAAGAGAGGTTAGAGAGAGTTTTGGTGATCTTCCAAGCGGTAGTGAAGCATCCTATTCAAATCAAACAGAGGCAAAACAAGCTAGAAGAAGGGTAGACACAGTAAGTGACACTCTTTGTATTGTGATTGTTTTGTATTTGCAATAGTGAAAGGAGTAGAAGATTAAGACATCCATTGTAATCATAGGGGATACCACACTGGTGTTCTCAAGTATAGTGGATTGTCTTGGTAGAGGAAGAAACTTTACCATCGTGGAGTACGTCACATTGACGGAACCATGTAAATCTCTCGTGTCCTTGCTTTGGATTTACATTCTGTGTTTTGAATTGAGCTGTGAACACAACTCAAGAATCATCAAACCCATAACCTAAAAGAAGACTTAATCAAGAACAATTGATTCGTCTAATAGGAAAGGTGTCTGAAAGGTGACTTTGGGGACTATTGTGACTAGTAGGTAACAATAGATCTACCTTAGTTGAATCTAAGAAAGAGTTCATTTATGAGAAGAGTTTGAAGTTGTTCACCTATCAATTAAAAAGAAGGGGTGTAATACTGATTCACCCCCCCTCTCAGTATTACAGACTAATAGATCCTAGGGTGAAGTAGGGAACTTCAATTGGTATTAGAGCATAGGTTCACCAGTTTGAAGCTTAACAGCTTGGTGTACTAATTTAAAGGGTTTCAGAAGTTTTAGCTTGTTCAGCATACTAAGAAATGGATGCCAGTACCAGCACCAGCACTACTTACAACAAAAAGGTTCCAATCTTCAATGGAACCAACTACCATATTTGGAGAGCAAGAATGCAGGTGGTATTTGCAACCATGGGCATGAATGTGGTGAAATCTGTACAGGAGGGTTTTGAGCCTCCAAAAGAAGGTAAAGATCCAACCCCAGAGGAATTAAGGCAGTTTGAGATCAATAGGAAGGCCTTGAATGTCATCATTTCAGCATTGACAGATGCAGAATATGCTAAAGTTATGGATTGCAAATTTGCTAAGGAGATATGGGACAGATTGCAGAAGGTCTATGAAGGTGATGGTAGAATGAAGGAGGCCAAGCTTCAAGTTTTCAAGGAGAGATATGAATCCCTCAGAATACAGAAGAATGAGACAGTCCAAGAGTTTTTCACCAGGGTTATTGATGTTGTAAACGACCTTAGAAGTCATGGGAAGAACAAGAAGGACTAATCTATTATGAAGAAAATTCTGAGAATTCTGCCTGAGAGGTTTGCCTCAAAGGTGGCAGCCATAGAGAAGAGTAGAGATCTCAATTCTATGTCACTGCATGATCTCCAGTGCAATCTTATTGCATATGAGATGAGAATAAAGTCAACTAAATGCTCCTCAACATCAAAGTTATCAAAGGAGGTAGCTTTCAAAGCTATGAGACACTTGAAGATAAGAGAAGAGGAAGAATCATCCAGTGAGGATGATGATGATAATGAGGAAGAAAGTGAAGGTGAAGTGTTGGCTTACTTCACAAAGAAATTCAAAAAGGGGTTTAAGAAGGGAAAGGGACAGTTGTCCTTGAGATGTTATCATTGTGGGTAGACTGGACACTTTGCTTCTCAGTGCAAAGTGAAACTTGATGATGAAGATGAAGATAGTGATGATGAGCAGAATTCAAAATGGAGAAGACCATCATTCAAGTCAAGGAAGTCCAACAAGAAGACTGTTAACCCACAGAAGAAGAAGAGAGGCTCATTCAAGAGTTATGTGAGCCAGACAAAAGAAGCCGATGAGGAGGAAGATGTAGACTCATCAGATGAACATGCCTTTATGGCATCAGCTCGATGTGGTAGTTCAACCTCTGAAGAGGAAGAGGAGATTGATGAAGAAGAACTAGATCTTGAAGTTGAGTTAAAAGCAGCTTCAAAGGAGATAATCAAAAGGAGCAGAACCATAAGAAGGTTAGAGGCCCATATAAAACAAGTTGAATCAAAGATTAAGGAAGCAGAGAGTCAAAAGGATGAAATAAGGGCTGAACATATTGACTTGAAGAGAAGATTTGAAGAACAGATCAAAATATGTGAAGACCTTATATGGAGCTTGGCCCAAGGACTTCAACAATTGAAGAAATGGAGATAGAGTTGCTGAGACTTGAGCAACAACTTAAAAAGAGTGAAGAGAACTTGCAAAAGTTTGAAGTGATAGGAGAAACAAGCTCTGCAAGAGAAAAGAAGAATGAAGAGAAAGTGCAGCAATCTGATGCTACACTGCCTAAAGAGAATGAGAGTTTGCCACCGAAGTTGAAAGAGAGGGCTGTGACTCAGGAGAAGATAGCTGAAGAAGAGAAGACAGTTATCAAACCAAAGCTAGGGCCAAAAATGATGTATGTGGTTAAAGAGCAGTAGCCCATAGCTGTTACATCTCAGAAAGAAAAGACTGATCAGCTAGGAATAGTGAAGGCTGAAAATAAAGAAGATTTGAAGAAACAACCTAGGGTTGCAAACAAAATTGAAGAAAAGAAAGTTAGCCAGCCAAGGGCAATGGTTGAATAGAAGAAGGAGAAGAAGGTGGCTGAAATGAAAGCCACACAAGCAAAGAAGCCAGCAACCTTGCCTACATAGCAAGTAATGAACAAAAGAAAACAAGCTGTGATTAGACCTAAGAAGAGGCAATTTCAAGGTTACTGTCTTTATTGTGAAGTTTGGGGTCATAAGGCAAGTAAATGCTAGTGGAGAAGGCCAATATATGTCTCCAACTTAAGAAGATACGATGTTGCATACAGGGGGAGACAATACAAAATTCAGAAGAGAACACCTGTCGTGAGTTCTTGCACATACTGTAAAAGGCAAGGACACACTGACAAGGATTGTTGGTGGAAGCCCAAACCATTGGCTTCAAAGAACAAGTTTGCTATATTGGTAGACTTGGAACAGTGTGAAAGGTATAGGTACGATGGCCATAATGCCAAGAGATGCATGACACTTCTCCTTGAGCAAGAGAAGGCACTCAATGGCATAGTAAAACCAATTGGTACAATCAAAGTTGAGAAAAAGGAGAAAGCTATCTTCAAGCTAGTTCAAAAGAAGAAATATAGAGCTACAAGGGAGGAGGCTAATATAGCTGAAATTGCACTAAAGGCTGACTACAAGGATAAGCAGTGGATCCTTGATAGTGGATGCACTTCCCACATGACACAAGACAAGAGTAAATTATCAAAGTTGAACAAGTCAAGAGAAGGCAGAGTCAAGTTTGGTAATGATGATTCACTCAACATTAGTGGTCAAGGGTCAGTAAATATTGGAAAAGGAAAGCTGAAAGATGTTCTGCACGTTGAAGGACTTAGATATAATCTAGCATTTGTCAGCTAACTATGCAATGAAGACCATAAAGTGATATTCATAAAAACAGGTTGTCAAGTAAAGAGTAAAGAACGTAATACTATTGCAGTTGGGAAGAGAACAGTTGGAAATTTATATGTGATTGATGAGGACAAGATAAGCAACTGTTTACTTACAAAAGAAGAAGAAAATCAACTTTGGCATAGGAGGCTGGGACACTTAACACAAAAGAACATGAGGAAGCTGACCACTACTCATGCAATTAGAGACATTTCAGACCTCAAGAGAGAGAGGGAGTATGTCTGCTCAGCATGCTCTAAAGGAAAACAGGTCAGAAAGCAGTGTAAGACCAAAAGTTCAATTCTGAAGCAATGCTTGACATTGTACATACTGATTTTTGTGGGCTGATGAGAACAAAAGGGTTGAATGGTGAGAGGTACTTCATCTTGTTTGTTGATGATTATTCTAGAAGGACCTGTATCATGCACCTCAAACACAAGTCAGAAGTTTTGAAATGCTTCAAGAGATATAGAAGATTGGCTGAAAATGAGAGTGGAAAGAAGATCAAAGTATTGAGGTCAGATCAAGACACTGAATTCATAAATGGAGCTTTTGAAGATTACCTTGAGAAGCATGGAACTCACTATCAGATGGCAGCAACAAGAACACCTCAACAAAACAGGGTGGTATAGAGGAAATATAGAGCTGTTATGAAATGGCAAGAACTCTACTGCTAGAATCCAAGCTTCACACAAGATTTTGGACAAAAGCAACATTTACAACTGTGCACCTACTGAATAGAGTTTTACTAAGGCCCAATACTGATAAGACTTCATATGAGCTATGGAGTGGGAAGAAGACAACAGCCAAGTATCTTAGAATCTTTGGCAGCCCATGTTTTGTGAAGAACAAGGAGCAATGCTTGGGAAAATTCCATGCTAGGTCAGATGAAGGCATCTTTGTGGGATACTCAGCAAAGACAAAAGGTTACAGAGTTTTTTTGCATAAACTAGGAAAAGTGGTTACTTCCAGGGATGTGAGAATAGATGAAAACTAGAAAACAATGCATAATGGAGAAGCTAAGGACAATGAAGAAGATGATTTCAAGATAGATGAAGAATCAGACCAACATGAAGAAGAGGGAAAAGAAGTAAGTTCAGACTTAGAGAAGAGTGAGTGTAAAGATGAAGAAAGAGATTCTCTTCAACTAAGATTGTGCAAAAGAGAAAGACAAAGAAGACATGGACCAGTGCTCATCAAGGAAATCAGATCATAGGTGACCCATGAATAGGAGTTACAACAAGAAGAAGAATTATGAGAGCTACTGCTTTACTCTCATAAGTTGAACCTAAATCTGTTGAAGAGGTTGCACAAGACAAAGCCTGGGTCAAAGCTATCAATGAGGAGCTGGATCAAATCAAGAAGAATGAAACATGGGAGCTGGTTCCAAGACCCATGAACAAGAATTTCATAAGAACAAAATGGGTGTTTAAAAATAAACGCAATGAAGATGGCAAGGTGGTGAGGAACAAGGCTAAGTTGGTTTGCAAAGGCTACACTCAGATAGAAGGAGTAGATGTTGATGAAACTTTTGCACCAATAGCAAGGGTGGAAACTATCAAAATGTTCTTAGTTTTGGCAGCACATAAGAGGTGTAAAGTTTACTAGATGGATGTGAAATCAGCCTTTCTAAATGAGCTCCTGAAAGAAGAAGTGTATATTGAGCAACCTGATGGAGTACAAATCAGTGAGGATGAGACACACGTGTGCAAGAAAAATGCCTTGTATGGCCTTAAACAAGCCCTAAGAGCATGGTACAACAGGCTGGATGCGTATTTGAGAAGGCTGAACTTCAGAAAAGGAATAGTTGATAATAACTTATATTTGTTCAACTCAGAGAAAGGCCAACTGATAACCATAGTATATGTAGATGACATCATCTTTGGAGGGGATCACTCTGAGTTATGCCAAGAATTTGCACAGAAGATGAGTGATGAATTTGAGATGTCATTGATTGGAGAAATGACTTACTTTCTTGGATTACAAATAAAATAGTGTGAATAAGGTATTTTTATTTCTCAGATAAAATATGCCAAAGAGATGCTGAAAAAGTTTGGCATGAAGGATAACAGACCTGTCAGTACCCCTGTGACAGTAGGTTGCAAGTTAACAAAAGATCAGGAAGGAAGGAGTACAAGCCCACAGAATACAGGAAGATGATAGGGAGCCTTCTGTACCTTACAGTATCAAGGCCTGATCTCATGCAAGCTGTGTGCATCACCAGCAGATTCCAAGCTGATCCTAAGGAATCTCATGTGTTAGCAGTGAAAAGAATCCTAAGATACCTCAAAGGGACACTGGAAATGGGTTTTCGGTATCCTGCCATGGATTCTGTAAAACTACGAGCATATACTGATGCAAACTGGGCAGGAAGTACAGATGACAGAAAATCAACCAGTGGCTATAGCTTCTACTTGGGTTCAAAGTGTGTTGCATGGCTAAGTAGAAAGCAAAACAGTGTTGCTTTGAGCACAGCGGAGGCTAAGTATATGTTGGCTTGTACAACATGTACTCAGGTGATATGGATGCAAAGACAATTGGCCGATTTGAATGTTGAAGTGAAGTTACCAATGAGTGTACTTTGTGATAATCAAAGTGCAATTGATCTCAGCAAGAATCCAGTTCAACATTCAAGGAGCAAGCATATTGACATCCGGTATCACTTTATCAAGGATCAAGTGGAAGAGGGCACAATTCAGTTGGAGTATGTTAGCACTAAAGATCAAATCTCATATATTCTAACTAAACCTCTATCCACAGAGTTGTTTGAAAAGCACAGAATGAGTCGATCTGTGCAAATGCCTCCTCAAGCCTAAAGTTTAGGTGAATCCTCCATCTCTACTTTGCGGGTTTTTCAAATTTGTAATTGATTGGCAAAGGGGGAGAGAAGCAACAGTGCAGGGGGAGCTATTAAGGAAGGGGGAGTGCATATTTAGAGGGAGTTGTAATCCATCTGCTTCTGGATTATTACTCTAAGAAGATTATGAAGGACTGCTGCATAATGGCTTTTGTTGTGAGTGTTGCCAACAATTACAAAGGAGGAGATTGTTGTTCCCACAGCCTTGTATGGGTTGTAATTGTTGTCAACCAGATTTAAGTGTGCAAATAGAAGTGGCTCATTCAAGCATTCAAGGGATAAGTTTTCAGTAGAAAGAAAAGAGCAAGAAAAATAAATTAAAAAGGATGATAATGCTGATTTTTGTATGAAACAGTAAACCCTACTAGGGTTTGCATGGAACAGTAATATGAAGCCACATGGAGGGGCAAGAAAGGAAATTTGCCATAGCTCCAGTAAACCCTACTAGGGTTTGCATGGAACAGTAATATGAAGCCACATGGAGGGGCAAGAAAGGAAATTTGCCGCAACTCCAGTAAACCCTACTAGGGTTTGCATGGAACAGTAATATGAAGCCACATGGAGGGGCAAGAAAGGAAATTCGTTGCAGCTCCAGTAAACCCTACTAGGGTTTATATAGAAGGGAGTATATAAACCAGTAGAGTAAGAAAAGGTAGCACACACACACCACCGAAAGATAGAGAAATACACCACCGGGAGAGCAAAATGACAAACACACCATCAT